>JBAJHX010000076.1:15825732-15881706 GCA_037176925.1 Amniataba percoides
AAACCCTGAAGTCAAGTTGTGTGATGGCAGTTCTGTTTTATGTATTAAATTTACATTTGTTTCGCCCGTTATTGCACTGATTTTTTTAAAAAAGCTTAATTGAATGTACAGTTTAAAATAATTTTACATAAAGGTTAACAGTCAAAAGTACACAGAAGAAAATAAGAACAAATGACAGCACACTAAACAGTCTTTGACACTAAACAAGTAAAAAGATCTAAATTGAATAGTCAGACTTAATTTTGCATAGTGCTGTAACTACATTAGAAAGCAAATAAAAAGATGTCTTGCAAATCGGGTTTATTTCTCATGTTGTTTGCAAAGTCAAACACAACATGGAAAAGATTCAGTTTTAACTGGCTCGAGAAGTAATGACAGTCCAGGAGGAGTCCATGCAAAAGGTTTACTTAACACAAACCTAACTCATGAAAACCAAGGTCAACACAAATCATAAGACAAACAAAAAGACAGAGAGGTGAGATGGATGCAAGCTATTGGAAGGGAGAGACAGATGTGAACTGTTCACTTGAGAACAATTAGCTGATAACCTGCCCATGTCAACAAAGTGCCCACTGAGGTTGGCCAGGACATCCAAGGCAGCACTTAGGGGCCTCACATTACAGCTAGTATTCATAGGCAGAGATGAGAAAGTCTTGTTACATTCCTGCTGAAAAAAGGGATTTTGTTAAGTGCATTATATTGTATTTGAAATATAATTTAATTCTAGCATTGTTATTTGATCACATGAAGTCATTCTATTTATTCATTTTGTTATATTTAAGTCAATAAACTGACTAATTTACAAACTACCTCCATCATGTCAAACTGTTTCAGCCATTATTATCATCTATTTAGCTTTAGTAAAACGTATATTCTTAGATCTTGTATTTTACCTTTTTTGTAGGGGACTGCTTCTTCATACAGAAACTCCTTTTCAGACACATTTTTCAGAAACCAAATAAGAAAAGATTAAATATCCTTTGAAATCCAGTTTACAGCACACTCACACAGTGTCAGTGTTAACATGCAAAATAAATGGATTTACACCCCCCTCACATAAACACAAAGGGATAAAGTCCATTCCATCTGCAAACATTAATGAGTAAACCTTACAATGAGCCTGTCTCTTTCTTATGGGAGGTCACTTCAGCAGCTGCACTGGTGTTGCAGTGATCAATTAGGATCCAGATGCGAGGACTTTCTCATGCATAAGCCTGCATTCATAAGCAACAGCAAAGCATTCCTGACCTTTGGAGATAGCTCACTGTCAGACAAAAGATTCAGGTCCAAAGTGAACTAATTTGTTGAAGGCATGATCAAGAAAGCATTGATCGGGACTGTGTGCAGTCTTGCTGTGCTGACTATAGGTATCCTCATCGGCCACTATGGCATCACCAAGAGCTCTGGGCCATCCTGGGTGAAGGATGTGGCGAAGGACGTGGACGAGAGCCTTATTGAGAAGTTTTTGTCTGAGGTGGACAACATCCAGATTCAGGAAAACCTAAGGTGAGGAAATGAATGATTAAAGATTCTGTTTGACATTTATTTACTATTATTATTATTATTATAATTTTGAAAACAAAAAAGCAACGTGAGAAAAGAGGTGAATTCTGAGAGGATTTTAACCTATTAGAATATTAAAGCCATATGTGTGTTTGGTTTTCACGCTGAAGAGTCTTGGTTGTGGGAACAGGACAGTACTGTTGCATGTTCCTACAGGTTTCATAAAAATCCCAAACAGGTCTAATAATTCCTTTCAAGTTGTAGACAATACAATACCCAACAACTCATTCAAACTGTTCTTCATTCTCATCTTCTTCAACAGAGAGCTGACCAAAGTGCCCCATATGGCCACCACGGCTGGAGATGAGCAGACAGTGCAGTTTATGTTAAAGAGATGGCAGGACCCTGAAAGCGGTCTTGACCAGGCATGGAGAGAAGAGTACAAGGTCTACCTGTCCTTCCCTAACCCCAAGAACCCCAACAAGGTCACTGTAGGTGAGTCAACAAGTTGCCAAAATTTTGCAGAATTTGATGAATAATAAGCAACGTGGTAGCAACTCTAACAATGGATTAACTGAGACTCAAAAAACAAACAAAAAAAAAACAAACAAACGTGTCAATTTCTTTAAATGGCACATACATTCATTCCTCACTCCAACTTTCAAAGAAAACTGGAGCTAATATAAAAAAGTCAGAGTCTGATAGAAATCGATCACAAATTTATATTTTATTCTGAAATTGACCTGGTGTGTTTCACATCAAATATTAAAATGGCAGACCACTGACCATGAGCTGTTTGTTTCAGTGAACCCATCCAATACTGTGCTGTTCACTGCCAGAGAAAAGGAGAAAAATTATACTTCAGACCAAGATGACCCTGAGGTGGTTCAACCATATGCTGCCTATTCCCCTGCTGGACACCCAAAGGTAGAAAAGCTGCATCCCTAAAACTCTGTTTAAAGCTCCCTTAGAGATCCTTGACACCTTGCTGCAGGGGTCTATATGAATAGAACAGGATGAGCCCTGATATAAAGTCATTTTGATCCAGAATTGGTGGATATAGTTCTCAAATTCCTCTTTTGATGTCAATTAGGCAAGTCAGAGAACTGAAATCCGTTTCAGTTGAATGATGTTTTTACACCAAATGATTTCTCCTATTTTGGGAAATACACTATATACATAAAGAAGCCAAAAATGCAAAATATTCTCTCTGAATACATTTCATCTATTGTTTTATTGCACAGATACATGAACATGATTTATGTTTATGGAACCTGAAACAAACTAACAGTTTCTGGAAGGTCATTTACTGAAACCATAAAAAACACATGATTGTCACATCCTCATTCCATACACTTACTTGTCATAACTTCTGAGGCCTCTTTCGTAACTTACATCTTCTAAAAATGCACCGATAAGGGACACTTACCTGTTGTTTATTATCATTCTAAGCTCATCCTTTTATCAGCCGTAAAACATAAGACAGAAAGAATTGGAATTTCTTATCATGTACAGATAATATCACATGTTATGACGTAGACTGAGGTAATGAACCAGCAAGATTACTGTGTTTTACTATCTGTGACATCTGTATCAGGGGAGGGAGAGGCCATGATAAGGGTTGTAATGAAAGAAGAGGCTATGATAAGGAATGAAATAAATGTGGACACTAAAAGTCTTTTTTTAGTTAGTATCACATCTTAAATTTCAAGTCACAAGTTTGGGGAGTTGCATGTTGACTTGTGAAAATATGTGGGAAATCTGAGTAAATACAAGAAATATCATCAATCTATATTTTAGCTTGTATCATAAAAGAAATCACTTTTATCTGGCATTACTTCACCATCACCTTTGTTGTTTCTGTAGGCAAATTGTTGACTTTGTTCATGGTTTTAGGGGAGACTGGTGTACGCCAACCAGGGGAAACCAAGTGACTACCAAGAGTTGAATAAAACACTGGACCTCAGAGGAACCATCGCTATCACCAGATACGGTGGAGCAGGAAGAGGTGCTAAAGTGAGTTAGACATTGTGCTAATCACTGAGTGACTTGTGTTTGGTTATGTTTTATAAAAATGAGCAGAAACAATATATTTAGCAGAGACTAACCTTATCGGCCAAAAGCAGATCCATGGCAGTGATGTGATTAAAGTATCCAAAGTATTCAGAAAATCCAGAGACCATTTATATTATTGCAACATAATTAAAAGTGAGTCTTAGTCTGGGTATATAAAGAGAGCCAATGATCCGCTCACAATAAACATGTTAAATAATCATAGATTATCCATATTCATATCATGAAATCACATCAATAAAATATTTAATCTAAAGTATATATAGTGCAGTCTTATGGTTTCTCAGCAAGTACCACATATTTAATTAATTTACTCATTCATGTGTCAGTGCACTCACAGTGACTTTTTATAGTTATTCAGCAGCACCATATCATGAGGAGTTCTCTCAATGTCCTACTCAATATCAGCTATGCATATTTTAGTGTAGAGCTAACCTTAACACCAAAGACAAAAGCAAATAAATGTGAATTAAAGAGGTTTAGGCTGACACACAGGTCATATGATCATTGTCACTGTTTAATGGAAGCTGTGACTGTACTGGGAAGCTTCTAAATAGGAAGTTTATTGAAAAGATAAATGTCTAAATTGTTGTTATTGGGGATTTGTTTCTTGTGATGAGCTTTGTTGAGATAGAGAGATGAGCCAATCGTTGCTGAGTTTAACGCGGCCAAAGTTTATTCACAGCAAAATGATGTTCACCGTTCGGAGACCAGTGGACATCAATGATGCACCCCAGTCCGAAGACTGGCGAACATAAAATAGACTCAACATCCTTGTCTTATATACCTTTGCTTGGTGATAATAATACACAGAGTATTTCAGTCTAGCTGCTTCTATGACCATTTTAAGGTTTCAGCTGTGAAGCGTATATCTTACTCAGTTCAAGAAAGAAGTATCTTCACTTTAAGTAATACAGCTGAACCTTGTGCTTGACTTCTTCCATTTATGTACGTAGTGCTATTTATTCTCGCACCATATGGTCTGTGACCTTCGTACTTTTCACAAGCTTTTCACAGTCACAATTATGTAAATGAATTAAAGTCCCTGAAACTGTATCATCTATGTGTCTCATCCAGGCCATCAATGCAGCACCCTACGGTATCACTGGTGTACTTGTTTATACAGACCCTTTGGACATCAATGATGGTCTCATGTCAGACGTCAGTGAGACGTATCCCCACTCCTGGTACCTGCCGCCCTCTGGTGTGGAAAGAGGTTCCTTTAACTCTCAGTTTGGAGACTTGCTCACACCATACCTGGCTGCCAAAGGTAACCAGTGTCTCATGTAAAAATAAAACACAAGGTTTACATACAATGGAATTTTTCTTTTTTATGTGTTTACTCTACTAGCGTTGTACTTTGGCTCCAATACACTCTGGGGACTAGCTTTAAACAAACCTATAAAGATTAAATCAGTTCATTTTAAACATGTTTTGATGTGTTACTTTTATTATGTTTTGAAGAGGAAACCTACAGAATTCCACCTGAGGACATTACAGGGCTCCCTCCCATTCCGATCCAACCAATCGGATTTGAGGATGCCTACAGACTAATCTGGTTGGTGATGAGACAAGTCTGCTTGTGGAATTTATACAGCCTAAAATAACTGGTTATGAACTCATTCTAACTTATTTTTTCATTGGTCATTTCAGTGAGCTGGGTGGAGAAGCCGCTCCAGCTGCATGGCAGGGAGGATTCAACTGTACCTACAACTTTGGTGGCCCCGGGTTCAAACATACATCTACTTTCAACAACAGGTAGTGAATTTCAGATGCTGCAGTCAGAATCATCTCAAATGGAATATAAGACCTTTTAAATCTTTGAAATTATGGAGTAAAATTACATTTTTCCAACTACTTCCTGTTGGAGGTGGAGAAGAGGTTTTGCAGTGAGAAGTCTATTAGTGTCTCTTCTTTGTTGCTTTATACTCCTGAAGTCGAACCTTTGTTCTAGTGATGTGCATCTGGACATATATAACCATGAAGAGGTGAAGAACTCTTCCAATGTGATGGGGATCATCAGGGGCAGTGTTGAGCCAGGTGAGACCAGAGACCACATCTGAATCAGATTTTTCCCCATGTAATTGCTCCGTGGCTGTTATGCGCTTGTGCTCTGTGTGTTTGTGTCCACAGACAGGTATGTCATTTATGGGAATCACAGGGACAGTTGGGTCCACGGTGCCATCGACCCAAGTAGCGGGACATCAGTAATGCTGGAACTGAGCAGAGTGCTGGGCACGATGGTCAAGCAGGGTAAGGCGACTCGTAAAGTTATGCGTTGTGTGCTATGCCACGTGTTTAACTCTCCCAGACACACAGCTAGTCCTTGCTCACCTTAGTCATCCTAATCCATAGACACAAACTACCAAGAGGCACAACCAATGGATTCATGAATTCACTGGTCTCTGCTGCAATAAATAGATATATGGATAACATTAAGTTAGTCTATGTTTTGTTTGGGAGGTTTTTGTATGTGTGTGTATTTGTTGTGTGATGATTGGTGTTATGATTTTACTGTCAGTGTGCATCAAATTGCCCCTTGGGGATAATAATGATTTCCTTGACCATGTCCTCTCTGTGGCAGGCAAGTGGAGGCCTCGCAGGTCCATTATTTTTGGAAGCTGGGGTGCCGAAGAGTTCGGCCTTATAGGTTCTGCAGAATACACAGAGGTGATTTACTGTGAATCCAAGATGAGACATAACACTGAGAAATATGTTAATGTGATTCTTAATTATCTATATTAAAGCAAGACTGTGTATATTTTGAAGGAATAAGTTAAAGTCTTTCTTTACAAATGGAAAGATGAATTTAGAAGCAATATAATACTTCATTGCTCAATTCAATAAACTCAATATACTCTGAAGTTTTTCTGAAACATGCTTTTTTGGTCTGGTATGACTACCAGCTTATAGCAGCTAAAGTTGTGAGCTGGATATTCCAGGATAAAAAACATCCCTGCACTTTACTCAGTTATTACTCTCATCTAACTGTGCTACAATTACACTAGATTTACCATTATTTCATTATTTGTTACAAACTCAGACAGTCTCACTCAAGTATTGCTGACAGTGGATATTGGTTTTGTCTTTTCTCCAGCAATATTTCACCATGCTCAGCGAACGAACAGTTGCCTACATTAATGTGGATATCGCTGTTTTTGGTAAGAGCTCTACTACCTGTCAAGAGTAAATGAAGATATTTAATGCTATGTAATAGCCTCAGTCCTCAGCTTGCTAAACATGGCTTTAAAAAATATTTGAAAATGTGCATTGTTGAGTCTGCAGTCGTTTGTAGGGATGTTCTTAATACACTTTAGTTGAGAACATAAAATGCATGAAGAACAATGCATGCGATGGCTGCCACTGTAGGTTGTGTTCACTGAATGTAAATCTTGTATTGCACATTTTAATAACAATTCTACTTCCACTGCTCAGCTAACGCCACTCTCAGAGCTTCAGGGATGCCATCGATGCAGAATGTCATCTTCAAAGCTGCGAAACAGGTGAGCTCTTTAATAAGGTTGACTCAGTTCAGGAACACATTCGTCTCTGGAATTTTAAGTTGACCAGAACTATTGTCCACTAGGAACCGGTCACATGAAAGTGTGTTTGTTATGCAGGTTGATGCACCTGGACTAGCCTCTACCTCTGTTTATGACAACTGGATCCAGTATTCCAACAAGACAAGCCCGGAGCATGGAGTCATTCCAGCGTAGGCTTCTCTAATTTTCCTGTATACTGTATGACATACTGGGGCAAGATGTATGAAAGTTTTTATTTCAAATACCCAAACAATATAAGGACAATAAATAAGATGGTCTTATCAGAAGCCCCCAATTGGTCAACAAAGGAACAATATTACTGTATGGATCTTAATGTAAGGATCTAACTGTGTACAACTGAAATAGAGCATGCATTCCCAGAAACAACAGAGCAGATATAAGATTAATCTGTATTATATGGTCATGACATTTTGAATTATTTTACAGGCATTACCTCATTAGATAGCCCCACATGTTTTTGTTTTTTGAAACCTTCCATATAGTATGTTAATGAACTGTGTTGTGAGATGATCTGCATCATCATGTGGGGACACATACATATTAATACTGTATGTGCCCACAAGGAAATCTCTGAACAGTCTTTTGATAAAAGATACTTTTTGTTTCCTGACAGGATGGGATATCTGTCAGGAGCAGGGAGTGATTACGCTGCCTTTGTCCATTACCTGGGAATCACATCCATGGACATGTCATACACATACGACAGGGTATGAAAAAAGCCTTCATAAAGTTGTTCCCGTTCTACTTTATGATATATTTTTGTCTGATGACAATGTGAGTTTTACATGCAGAAAACCATTGTACATTACCATTGTAATGTTAGATGTTTTTTTAACCAGTAAAACAGATTAATTTTTCTACTTAAATATGGGAGGCAACAGCAAAAAGCACAAGGAATATTTATGGTGTAACACATGGCCACAAATGAAAGCCTTGTTTCTTTATTTTTCTGATGTCATTTAGTTTTTTTCATTGGATCCAATACACATTTCTCCACCCTGCCGATTGGATCTTACATTTGCTGTCTTGCTCCACTGTTTAGTTTTAAGCCATCCCATGGTTTTCTTCTTACAGAGTAAAACAAATGCTCGGATCTACCCTGCGTACCACACAGCATACGACACATTTGACTACGCCTCAAAGTTCATCGATCCTGGTGAGCAACTCAGTTACTCAGTTTTTTGTCCAATCTGACAGACAGCAACACATTTTAGCACAAATTATTATTCTTTATAAAATGTAATTCTACCTCTCCCTATTTCAGGGTTCTTCAGTCACCAGGCCGTTGCCAGGACAGCAGGAAATATCTTAATCCGACTGGCGGACAGCTTGGTGTTGCCATTAAATTGCAGTGATTACGCTGAGAGTCTAGAGGACTATCTCAACACAGCGGTGAACCTATATCAGACTCAACTGCAAGCTAAGAATATCTCCATGGGTAAGCATAGGACAGTTAAAGATGTTTCAGTGATCCAGGATGATGCTGCAGTGCACAAAACATACCCTTAGATATATACAGGTAGATAGTTTTAATCTGGGTTTTGTGTTTTAATACGACAAGACAAGACTTATGCGTTTCAGATAGGGCAGTGACCATTATGTTTCTATGAGTTGACTCGTGTGCTTCCATCCTTGGCCATGGCAGCTGGAATAATGACTAAGTCTTAACTTCTAATTGATGAACCTAACCTCTCTGTGGCAAGAAAAACTGTCTGCAAGCTGCACTTAACAAGACAGCAAACAAATACTCCTACTAGAAGTCACAGATGATTTTACTGAAATGCTAGAAGCTGCATAGCTGATTGGTGTCCTGTTTCAGAACCACTAAAACATGCGGTGGCCAACTTTCGCAAGGCAGCTACTCAGTTGGACCAGATGATTCGCAGTTCAGACCTGGCAAATGAAACGTAAGAGCACAGACATACATATACGAACATTGCATATTGTTAACTCCGCATAGAAATGAATGCCCTCCCATGTCTCTTCTCTTAGACCACTGAAGGTCAGAAGGATCAATGACCAGCTCATGTTGCTGGACCGGGCTTTCTTGGATCCTCTGGCCTTCCCAGATAAATATGCATACAGGTAAGAAGATTATGGCAGTCCCAAAATAAAATTAAGATGTCATGCAGTTTTTTTATGCACTGTATTTGGTATCTACATGGAAAAAGTATGTGGAGAGGAGGAAGAATGGAGCAATCAACAATGTTTGGTCCATGATTTTGGTCCAGTGTGAAATATTTCAACAGCTTTTGGATGGGTTGCCTTGACATTTTGTTGATAATTCATGTTGACAGGATGTATCTTTGGTGATGCCTTTGACTTTTACTCTGGTATTACCATGGGGATGACAAATGTGGCATAGAATGAAAAAACTGTCATAAATTTGTCTTTTTCAATTGCATTAACTTTCATTATCCCCTCAGTTTTCATCTAGTTCTATCATCAGGTCAAACCTTGCCAGTTACTTTGACTTGTATCCAATACGTAAAACTAATAACATTACCTGACTCCCTCTTAGACTCCTCTCCTCATTGCATTGTATATTACAGTCTCTTGACAAGAGATGACCTGTTTCATCGTGACTTAGCACACCTCTGTTAACTTTCCATCTGACCCTCATTGTTATGTCACTCTTTATTTCCCCAATAAATACACAGGCACGTTATCTGGGCTTCAAGTAGTGCTGGCAAGCCAACTTTCCCTGGTCTAGCTGATGCCTATGTCAAGGCTGAGTCATCAAACCAGCCCAAGGACTGGAACAAAGTGCACTACCACCTGTCAGTCCTGAGCCAAGCCATTGACGGCGCCGCCACCACACTGTTTGACGTCATATAGATGAAAAGCAGGACGGAGGATGAAGGAAATGCACTCTCCAGGGATTTGAAAAAAGACATGGACATGCAGCAAATAAATCCTGACTCTGTGCTTACATAATGACTGTAACTGATCAGCCGTGATGAGACTATTTATGCATAACATTAAGTGGGCGGGATTTGGGATTTGGAGAATGAGGCCCATTACCAAGCTGAAAAATGAATGATTTTTTCCATTTTTGTCACAGGATTTAAAAAATAAAATATGATGACTCCTTTTCATCGAAGCACTTCATTAAAGATGAACCACAACATCTGATAATTATACATACAGTTCTAGATATTTTAGGTGCGCACCAGCTGTTCTGAATTTTCTTTCACATACATAGGGTAAAATAAGGCTTTTTGGCAACACACAGACTTATACAGATTATCAATCTCTGTTCTTAGAAATCTTTTGCACTGAGTCAACAATTACTACTACAAAGAACAATGATAAGGAAAATTGAGACAGTGGTCCCAAATGACTTAAGAGATATAGATTTCCACCTCAGTAAAGCACTGCGCAAGACTTGTTTATGTTTTAATTTGCTTTGTCTGGCTTTTCTTTAAAAAATCATGGTAATGTTAAAGTTAAAGTTAATAGTGTTTGTATGCCACCTCCAGATCAAAACTAAAGAGAGGACAGGAGGACCTGAATATCTGTCACTCACTATTGCCATCGTAGCCACACCAGATACTTGATGTTGCTGATGCATGTTAGTATTATAGTTTTTGATAACAATAACATTTTCCCATGGCAAAAATCTCATAATCCAGTTTTCACTATATATAATTTTGGATCTTGTGAAAGACATTTTAAATTTCAAAGACACAAAACATTTGTTTGAGTAGAAATAAGGGAATGTTGCATCCTGTTGCAGCCTGCCTCCTGACTGCAGGCCTGGATGTGGAGATGCAATACTGACTTCTCCCAGCAGATGTCAGAAAATGCTTTGAGACAATCCTAAAGGCCAAGTCAGCATTTAGGATTACTGTACAAGTGCTGCTGCCACAAAAGCTGACTGACAGTGGCTAGAAAACCCAGTCACATCAGCCGCCTGGAAAGCTAATTAATCCCACAGTTCCACACGATAATCCTGCCAATAATGCAGTTAAGCCAGGACAATAGTGATGTATAATGGACTGTAAAGAAAGAGAGAAAAAGAGAAAGACATGGTTAAGAGGAGGCACAAATGACTGTTGCTGTCTGACCACATGGGCCCTTCTCCTTAACTTTATTTCCTTTTCAGGCTCTGCTGTAAATACAGGTCTCTCAGGCACTGCTGGTTTTATCCAGCCCCCTCCCCTCTGGTTAAAATTTACAGAGCTGGTCACATCCATCTAACCCTGAACCTTCAAGCTGCTGCAGAAACACAACTTGCGGTTAGCACTAGTGTGTAAATGAATAACTTGATGGATGAGATAGGTGGGTGAGTTCATTTTGAAGCTTTATTTTCCCTTTCATTCTTTATTACTGTTGCACCACAAACACTTGTTGGCTGTAAGAGGTTAACATCCATCCAAAGCAATATGAGACACCTAATATGCAAACACCAGGTGTATCAGTAACAAAATTTGCAATATATATATATTCACACATGTCAGTCCTGACCTCTTGGAGGAGGGAAGAAACACAAGACACGAATTAAAGGTTACTGGCAGGGATATAGATGGATGGATGTGCAGAAGATACCAGTTGAAAAGCAACCTAATATGAATCACATTTGCAGAAGTAGCCTGCAAGCTTTTTTTTTCATTAAATGAGTTTATCAGATTTTGTCTACCCCATTTCTGGAAACCATCATTTGGATGAACTACACAGCTGGAAGTGTAGGATCAGGCCATGATTTTTTATCTCACCTAAACACATTTATCTCCCCCTAACATGACGAACAGTGTATCGCAGGAATGACTGGCTGTTTTGTTGGCGAGATATATTTAGACATTCATCAGTATTTTTAGCTGGGAATATTTACAGAGGATGAATTCTTTTTTTTTTTTCTTTTTTTTAGCAATGTCATACTTGACATTCACACAGTCTGACATTAATATTTGCAGAACTGCCCAGAACAACCAAAGTCTGTCTGTAGCCACTGAGCAGTTTCTGTGGTGCAGTAGGTGCTGGGGGGAGGAAAAACTTTTTAGCTTAAAGGTTCCTCTCATACCGATTTTTTAACAGTCAGCAAAAAATGGTAATCATGGGGATCAAACAGAACTTGTATTCTCAGTCAGCTGCTTCCTTTTTTGCATAGTATGTGTGGTATCAGATTCCTCTTGCCAGGTGTACTGCAAATAAACAACTTACTTCAGCTTTATTGAACATGACTCTTTTGGGAACTGCTCTTGTTATTGTCCTTTCCTAACTTTCTATTACACAATTTAACTAAAATATTGCAGAATTATACATAATTGTGTCAAGTGTGGGGTGGAAATAGAATACCCTGTTGACACAGAAGTATTTATTTGTTAAATTGGAAAAAGATTATGGTGACATGAAGATGTCGTCAAGGTTATGTCTGATTTATTTTGAGACATTTTATTCAAATTCATTACCAAAAGTCTGTTTTGGATACAGGGGTTGTGGAGTTTGAAAGACGTGGATGTTCATCAGATGGGGAGTGCATATTAAAAGATGCTATGAAATTGCATTATGGAAAGTGTAAGATTCAAGTTTTGGTGTCACTACTCATGATCATGATATTTCTGCCTCTGCTGTTTCAGGTTCCATGGTGCTAAAAAAAATGTCACTTGTAAGTACCCTAACTTTATTTAAATCAGTGTTGATAGGTTCTCCAGAAATAGACAAGTGACACACTTTCTAAAGTGAACTACTGATTTAAAAGTGCCAGTAGGGGAAAAAATGACTCAAATTAAAGCTCAAAATTTTTACCTTTTTTTTCTGTCAGAATATCCATCAATATAAAATGCAGATTTGCTAGCTAAGAAATAGTTATAAATTAGGCAATATTTTAGACTAAATATTGCTGTGGCACAAAAAAAGGGCAGACAGTGCACCTGACTGACTGACTGAACTATGAGTTCAAACATAGCATTTTACAAGTATCAGTGCTAGTACTGATCCAGTGGGACACCAAAGTAGTAACAGAAATCACGTTGTAAAAAGTAGGATTTCCACAATGGCTTTGAATCAGAAACAACAAACACAGGTGCTACTCGCCAGTCGCAGAGTTTATTCTTTTAAATATACATAGACTTTTTCCCCATTTTAAATACCCCACCACCCCTCCCTCCCTCATCATCCCTCCCTCCTCCCATTCCTTCCCTCAGTCTCAATTCTCCGCTTTCTCTGTTCCCCCCTCCAGAGAGAAAGCTCGTCCAGCTGAAAAACACACTCTACTTTGTGCAGCATATTGCTTATTAAGACATTTGCGAAAACATAAATTAAAAATACTACAGCTTGTTGTTTGTTTTTTTTTTCATTTTCTGCTCCAACATCAGTTCCGAACAGAATCTAAAAAAAAGAAAATTTAAAAAAGAAAACAGCACAGTGTCCCTCAGTCTGGCTACATAAAATGAACTGCATTCCCCTGTTTTTCATGACATGGTATGACCCTCCTGACTTGAAGTGTAGGAAGCAGTCTGTACCACGATGGGTGAAATGGTAAGAGGAGAAATTTATTCACCAACAGATATCCTGAGTTTAGTCAAATAATTTTTTTCTTTTAATTATGTGCTCAATGATAACACCTAATCAAGATGGCTGATTCCACTTCTACCTTTGCTTTCACTAGTGTTTAAGTCTCCACTCATCTCCTTCTGGTCAGAAAGTGTGTGAGGAGTGTGGATGGGGTAATCATTTTATTTACCCCCACAATCAGAGATGAGCTTATTGTTTGTAGCCTCTTGTCAAATCAAAAGAAATTGGTCCAATGAGGAGACTGGTGCTGCAGGCAGAGTGAAGGACAGTGTGATACGGCACTAGAGGAAAATTCAGGTGTTTAAGTCACAAGGCATGCATGTTAACACTGAACTCAGAGTCGCCACCAGAAGTGTCTCAGCTGTGACGTGTATAGTATGTACTGTGCATAAGTCTTGTCAGTCTCTTTTGGTGTGTGTGTCAGTGTTTGTGCATTTTGTTGTCCGTACAGATGAAGGCGTAAAAGTCCTACTTTTGAAAGCACGCATGCTCGACTGCTCCTACAGTAACGTCAAAGTTGTTTTCAGTGAACGGAAGATACATGGAATGCTGTGTGTGACATTTTCTATCACCAATTTGTTCTGTCTTTCAATGAAAAGTAAACTCACAAAAGCAGGACTTTTACTGTCACCAACAGTGTGTCGTATGTGCACGTGTGTCTTGTGTGCATGTGGCGTGTCTCATCAAGTCTTGTCAAGTTTTGTGTCCATCATTCTAGCAGTCTGTCCATTTCCCTCCCTCCTCTTTAGGAAGCACAGGAGGGGCTGCGTTGGCGTTGGGGAGGGTCAAAAGGTCAAGCTGGGGTCACACGCGGGGGGAGTATTTTGGGTTTCTTGGCACCTCGGTGAAAGATTTCAGCTCATAAGGGATCCCTGTGTCCACTTCGATGGATTTGCGGGAGAATAGCAGCCGGATATCATTGTGCAAGTAAATCTTCCCAGATTTAGAGCTCTGGAATCTGAGAAAGTCAGAAAAAAAATGTGTTAGGAAAACACAGGAAATTACTTAAACCTGGAAAATTACTGAAAGCACTGAAAAGAGTTTAGTAGAATTGAACAAAAACATTGTAAGGGTATTATGTATTTACAGATGTGTCCATTTTGTTGACACTGTACTTCCCCTGTGAAGTAAAACCTTGCTTATTGATGATATTTCAATGCAATTTTCTTAAGTTATTATCATGATCTGATGACTTTTCCAGACATCACAATAGAAACTAATAAATCAAAATTCAAAGTCAAATGTCAGGTAATGTAATGGAGACAGATTAAACTTCAGTTTTACCTGAGATGTATCAGGTAGCAGAGGATTTTCTTCCTGTCTAGCACTCCGCCCCCTGGAGACGCCTCCCCCTTCCCCTCAACCCCCTCCTCTACAGGCACCAGGAATATACGGTGGCGCAGGAAGGTCATGTGATTGACGGGCATGTCGCCAAAGTTGTAGGTCACCAGGAACATCTTCACCACAGTTTTGTTGGGATTAAATAAGGTCTGAAAACAGATGTCAGACATATCCACATTCCATATGATGATACTGTACATTAACATTGTGGAAGCACAGATGAGGTTCATTTTCCTAGACAATTCTCATTCTTTCCTGAGAGAAGAATGAAAAAAAGGAGAAAAAAAAGACTTACCACTTGAATGGTCCCTGCTTTGGGTATGCTGTATCCTTTCTTTCCAAGAGGCTCAAGGGATATCACCCCCTGTGAGAGAGAGAGAGAGACAGAGACATGACACTGATTAAACGTACTCAGTCACTATAATGATGAAATAACTCTTGGGACGTTATAATAGCTGTGAACCTCTAAATCAGGGTCGGGATCTGGTTTAAATGTGCTGACGCATTACAGGGAGCAATAGTATGACAGCAGCAATTTTCATTTCTGGGTCAGGCCATTGATGGGTCACATCTGTACCACTGATGCATGTAAAATCAATTCACCATGAAAAACTCTAAACACAGGGAAAAGCAAAAATCCTAAATAAAAGCAAAATAACTCTAAAACAACTACAGCATGCTGTAGTTATAAAGGCAACCACACAGGGAATCATTTTATGTGAAATGGTAATTAACAGTTCAAAGAACGGAATCAAAAGTGGCCTGATATTCACCGCTTCTCAACAACAATTCAAAGACAACATGAGGCGTGAAGCAGAAAAAGTGAAAACAGCTGGTTTCCAAATGGTCCAGTGTAACAGCAGACACAGTTCAAAAGTTCTTGTCAGTGAGACTAAAGTTGTTCATACATTCTTACAGGTCATACTTTACCAAAGACTTGGTGATCTTTTGTTACATGATTATATATGTGATGAATGTGTAGTATTTAGCGCTGATGTGAACAGATGTGGGAAAAGGCTTTGAAATATACATGAAAGGAAATTCACACCACACACTTAAATACATCTGGTTTTGAAGAAGCACGCCAACATCAGCCTTGTTGAGGCCAGTTCTATATTCTAGATTATCAAACAAACTACCGGCCATGTGCGATAAACAGTGTTGTTTTTTGTTTGTGCAAAATGTGCACAAAACCACACATACACACACAATATCTTGCAGACACACACACAGACTGACCAGGAAGGGTGAGGGTGCGCTGTGCTCTGAGATGTCATAGTACGTAACCTGCACAGGCAGGGTGACGTGTTGTGGGCAATATGAGCCACTGGCACCGATCTCTGCTGTGAAGCCTTCGATACGGCCTGACGGCGAAAATCGTCCCTTCAGTATGGACTCCTGGAACAAGCAAGAGAAAAAGACAGGAAGGTATAGAGTTGTGAACAGGATCCTTTTAAAGCTCTTGTATCTTTAAGGATGCATAAGGACAGGTTTTACTGCTGGACTCTCACTCATGCCTGGCTAAAGAAACAGGGAAACACCCTACTTTGACTGTTTAATCCATAAAAATCCATATTTCATGTATTTATCTTAATTGAAACCAAAGCAGGGTCGATCACAGAAATAAAGTATGCATTTGTATGCCAACAACAATGTGAGCCAAGAGGAGGATATTTTCATCACATAAAATTGTGAACTAATGTTACTGACTGTTACCTGTTTCACCTAGTTTTAATGCAATTACATGAAAATGTTTTGCCTTTAAATTAGCCACATGTAGCAGTAAAGCAAATATCTTAGATGTGTTACCAATGTTATTTTGCCAATATGTTCTGCTTTTTTTCTGCATACAGTTAATCCTTATAATCCTGGGTGAGGTAAAATAGAGGGACAGGAAATTAGAAAAACTTCGCCATATGATGTAATCCAGTGTAACTCCACCTTTAACTACGAACTCAATAATAAATGTATAATTGGATTTACACATTTACGACAATGTCACCAAAAACTTTGCATTATATTATAAAGTTTGTAAAGGTGGAATTTATGGGTGAGCTGTTGCATTACATTGAATAGGAATGCCTGAAAAAAGAGGCCACAGAGGATGGTTCTCTAGAGGAAACTCTTGTCTCTTATTCAAATATTTAAAATAATAAAATAAAATGTATAGAATTTGTACCTCAAAGTTGCCGAGTAGTGATCTGCTGATGGAAGATGAAGGCCAACTGGAACGTGTGGAGCGGCCGGTGTCAGTGTGTCTGCCGCTGCGCAGCTGCCGACTGAATATGACCACAAAAACACACAAAACAGACTGGTGGTTAGTGGTTAAGATTACACTAATTTTGTCTTAGCCAACATGTCACATGCCTCTGAGTGTGTATTCAAGTCCAGACATAAAACCCTTTAATTCAGAATAACATACAACCTACGCTACCTCCCACTATCTCTTTGCTGCAGTCATTGTGACTGACACTCAACTGATCTCATCCATCCACGTGTGCATTAACCTATAAACACACAAAATGTAAAACCGTACACCTGCTGAAGTTTAATTACTGCTGTCTTTGCTCACTTTTCAGAACCCCTTGTGCCTTTTTTAAAACTTTCTTGGAGATTAAATGATTTATGATCTTTGTCAAAAATATGATGGAGCACTTACCTTTTCAGCCGGATTCCACTTTTTAGACGTCTCCCTGATCTTGTGCAGTCTGTGGCAGTCTAAACAAAAGAATAAAACGAAAATATTTTAATTTTTTTCCAATACAGTTTATCTTATAATATGTTTCTTTAACATCTGTATGCATGTCAGCACTTAGATCTTCCTAAATGAGAGTTTAAATGTTAAAAATAAAATGATCAATATACACTCAGAGAATAAAGACATCCAAATGAATAAATGGGTATGCGTCATTCTTCCACTGAGAGAATTTGTATGTCTAATTACATATCTTAGCCCTCTTACTTACTGAGTACTGACTATTGGACGTTGCATCACACACACATACATTCCCCATTTCCAGGCTGTCGTTCATCGTAAAGGCCACCCAACTGTCAGAGGACTCGTCACTAGACAAACCTATGCTATCTGCTAGCCATTTGGTCCCCGTAAACCTCTCAGTCATTGATAGCTTATTGGTACTTGCGAACCCTTGGTTGCACTGGCTCTCCACAGAGCTTGGTGCTCTTTGTCAGCTTGTCGTCTCATCGTCACACTCGATCAAAACCACAGACGGCATTTTCGAATATCCTCTGTCCATCACCCCTTTCTGTGTCTCTTAAAGGCGCTTATCTTACTTTTTCTTTAACTCTTCCTTTCGTTGTCCGTTGTCTCTAATTTGTGTCAAGTCTTTCTTACATCTATTTGTTTCTCCCTGTGCTTCCCTCACACAAACTCTAAACACCTCTTGTTACAACGATCCCACCACTGTATGAAACCTAACTGCTGAACTATTGAACCCTATTGTCACCATTAGCACACTCCCCATCCCACAAACCCACACATTCAAAGCTCTTTCTGGCCTCCCAATGTTCAAAAAATGACCAATTCACTTCCAGAACCATTTTTTAAACAGGATGCAAGTACATATGTGTGTGTGTGTTTTTGAATGTGCGCGTGTGTGTCTGTGTATGTGCATGAGTCTATGTGTGTACATGTGTGCAGGAGTCACACTCATGTAGAAAACAATGGACCCTCACTCAATGGGCTTTATTCTGGAGCTACTAAGCCTGTTCCAGTGTGGTGTGATAATGAGCTGGCCATCACTTCATTCTTTCACTTTTATTCGTTCTCTTAGTTTCTCTTTATTTATGCCTCTGCTTCTTTTCCAGGACCATAAAGGCTCACAGATGTCTTACCATCAGTGTCTGACTTTGAAAAGCTATTCCTTATTACTCATTCAAAGTTTTAGGAGCCTCTGCATATGGTGGTCTTAATGTTGTCTGTCTAACAACACGGCATTTGCATGCAAATGTGCACATGCTGTGTTTTAACATATGCTGCAATTAAACTACATAGAGCTTCTTTATAGTCATTGTTAATTAGGGTTCACTGATCACTGATCATCTGATCATCAAAAAATTAAAAAGTTTTCCTCAACTCTTGTTTCCTTCCTTCAAGTACTTTATAAAGTTAACAATAATATGGGAATATTTTGTTAAACCTGTAAATTTCAGATTTTTGCAGTCACATTGGACGACCTTTCAGACTTGGTCAGAGAAAATAACAGCACCAAAAGTACTGAGTATGGTTGAAGTCACTTTGCCATTGTGCACTGTGTGCTGAGCTAACCTGTGAACTAGCTATCCACATGCTATGGATGTCTTGTTATTGGTTGTGTCAGAGCTCATGTGCAGTAGTTGAAGAAGTATACTGTGTGTTTACATATGTATGCCAGTGTGCTGACCTTAGGCCGGTCCCATGCAGAGGGCAGCAGGTGGTTCCAGTAAGGGGCAGCTTTAGCATCAGTGCTGCGGCATGAGGCTGGGCCAAGTCCTGCAGCCAGCAATGACAATCTGCTTCTCTTGGATGTGGATGGTCCCTCGTCTTCTGAACACGATTCCCCTGTGTCACTTGGGGACAGGAGCCTCTTTTTTGCTGGCCAGTGGCCTCCAGAGGATGGACGGTGGCCATTACTGCTGGGAGTTTTTTCCCAGGAAGCCAGGCCATTAGAGGAGGAGGCGGCAGCCTGGGTAGCACTTCGCTCAGGTGGGGAGGATTCAAGTCCAACTTCCCATTCAGTGGCCTCCCCTGGTTCCTGCAGCTCTGTGTGGTGTGGAGGGGAGAAAGGACCTGGAGGGCTAGTGGGACTGGCAGGGTTGGGAGTCTCGTACATGGACATTTCATACAAGTGAGGGCTGGGTTGGCCTCCAGATGAGCCATTACTACAGCCCTCGTTTCCAGGGCTACCTAGAGAGTAGGTGGGTGTGTGGCCCCCATTAGGTGACTCAGTCCTAGCTGAGCTTCCGAGAGAATGGCTCTGGTCACAGAGATGCCCATGTGGGTCATACATTGGGGATGATTTAGGTGAGAGTGGAGCAAATACATCAGGTATGGGCCTGTCATGATTGTGCTGAGTTGGGCGTCGGGAGGGGTTGTGGCTTGGGGAGAGGGGTGGAGACCTGGGTGACACTCCCCCCTCAGAGTCTCTGTGCTCCATCTGTGTGCAGTATAAAGAACCAGGCCCAACAGGGCCCATCGCTAACCCCATACCAACACCTTGTGCTGGGGCTGGCCCACACAGTACCCCTCCCTCTAACACCTCCTTGTCTGAGGAGTCCCCCAGGTGGGGGCGCTTATGAGTCAACTGGGGCTCATCTAGCCCCCTTTTCACTCCCAAGCGAACAGGCCTCTGTTGGGTATCAGTGTGGGATTCTGTGGAGGTAGAAAATCCCCCCAACTGGGAGAAAATGGAGAGCTGGTAGACCTTTTGGAGCCGCAACTCCTCCTGTCCAAAGTGCCTGGGAGCCCCCGGTCTGACCCCAGAATCTATGCCCTGTGTTGGGGCCGTAGGTGGAGGCAGGTCCCCCTCTTGGGCTGGAAGCTCTAAAGGAGCCTTTTTGTGGGCTATCTCGACATGAATGTGCCGCATGGTTTCTATTCTGGAGGATAAGAGTCTTGACTAATTTTTGTGCAACAGGGTCAAGCAGATCCTCAAAAGTGCCAGGAGGCAGAGCAAGATGTTCCACAGGAGTAGGAAATCCTATAGTTCCTGCTGTGATGTTGTCAAACAGTGTGAATCAGGAAACTGAGCTGCACAGCACCTGAGAGGAAGAAAATACAGTATTATCATTCAGGATAGATTTCAATAAAGCCATCCGTAATTGTAGACTGTATGCATTTGTTTATGCGTTAGCAAACATTTATTTTTCTTCCGTCCAACTAAACAATATATTGGAAACAATGCTCTAAGATCACAATCTCACCTCTGTGCCTGTCCTTGTCTAATTCTGTCCGTATGGACGACGTGCATCTGGCACAACATCTGGAAGTTGTGTCTAAAATGATCTACTGAAGGAACTTGTCCATCTCCATGGCAACTGCCACAAAATGTCTCCAACATCCCAAGACAAATAACTAGGAAACAGTAAGGACCCCAGATGAAGCAGGAGTGACGGAGTTGGGGACAGGAGTTATGACCTAAGGAGGAATCATTTGTTAGTGAAAAGCGAAAATTAATTACAGTCACAAAATTGTTCTTGTCACTAATCACAGTTTATGATTCAAGGTTAACACAGTGTTTTTATGTAAAATTTCAAGACAACTCTAGACATTCCTCTTTTGACTAAATGCCTCATAAATTTACACAAATAAACAAAAGTTTGATTTGTTTTACCCATTAGAACTTATGAGAAACTCGGTCAGGCAACCAGCTGGTTAATACACATCGGTTGCATTAAGTTTATTTGTGTAAGACATGAACTATAGAATAACAACTCATCATCCTGAAAGGCTAAAACTTACCAGTGGGGCGGAGTGTCAGTAATGCAGTAGGCTCAAAAGAGCATATGTCTCTGAATTGGTATCGTCAGTAACTCTACTGGAGGTGCCTCTGTGATTGGCTGATAGCCAGACACGCCCTCCTTGGTCACCTGGGCGTTGGGTGTGGCACAGTTGTGGCATCATGACAGGGTCATTCCACCCAGAATCCCTGAGAAGACAGAAATAAATCAAATCAGTGTTCAGTCAGGTGTTTTTGCTTTACCCCATACTGATTATGACAGATATACCGATGAACACACTTTAAATTACACCAAAAAAGCCACTGAAACACATGTACATTCTCATACATGTGCATACTTGTACACACACAGCAAGTGAGGAACTCCAGATTCAGGTACAATCGACAGCCCTGACTATTTCATTGCACGTCAGTTGAGGAAGAAATAATATATATTATATATAATAATATAATATATTAATTTCCCATATTTTGAGTACAAATACCCAAACACCCTGATTGAATATCATGGAGCAGTGAGTTGATATTTCCACTTCTAACTTGGCACTGACTGGAGCTGGGCCAAGAGAAGCGGGACATTTCCCGACCCACTTGGACCAGAACTTGGGAATGTGGAGGGGGGAAGTCACAGTGAGCTGTCACCATGGCAACCATTAGCCCAAGGATAACGGCTCCTTTGTGCTTGGCCACAAAGAGGGAGAAAGAGAAGCAGGGCTAGAGAGAGGGTGGACGGTGGGGGGGTGCTGGGGGGGATGCAGGACTAGATCAGCAAAGATGCTCCTCCAAGAAAATATCTATGTACAGAACAAAATGGCTGTCCTCCATGAGTAGTATACAGCTGGGCAAAATTTTCAAGTACAAAAGCCAGTGTCCTGTTAACCAGACTGGCAGCCTGCTGGCAACCATGCAAATCAGGAAAAAAAAAAAAGAGAATTGCTGTTGGTTCCCATTCAGACTTTCATTACAGCAACCAGTTACTTCACTTTCTTGTATATCCTTTTGAATCATGATCATGATGAAACAGTGATGACGCATCAAGAGGTTCATTACATGCACAGAAGTGATGACACTGGCCTAAAGATAAAGCAAGAGGACAGAAAAAAATCATGAGAAAAAGGAAATGAAAATTATGAGAGTTGGGTATTTTCCATAAGACTGAAACACACCTGAAATCTATCTACAAATGGAACTGTGAGAGATGGTGAATAAAATCCACAAATTGCTGTACAAATATGTAATCATTTTATAAATTAAGGAATACTCCCTTTATTGGTTGCCTGGCTGTACTCCAGGTGACCTATTGTAAGTGCTTAAATTACTCAGCTGATAAATCATATATGAGCAAGTATTTTGTTTCATATATTTTCTAAAACCAAATTCTCCATGCAGGACAATATAGTGTTGAACATAAAGGAAGGGATCAGCTGTGAAAGATGTCAAGAATGAGAACAATCCAGACAGAGGGCCATTAAAGGGGAAGTATTGACAGGCTCTCTATATAACTGCAGTATGTTGTCAGGTAATGTCACTGGAGACATTGTCAGGAGTAACCCTCTTTGTCACCTGTGATTACTCACATGACATACAAAAACACATGACACCCAAAATAAAAACACATCACTGTTCTCCAATTATGCACACACATTTTTTGACAACCCAACATAAGGCAGGTTCAGAGCTTTGTTTTAAACTTAACACAACTGCAAGTATTCCAGCATTTTTAGCCGCAGGCCTGTGGGGGACACTTTACGGCCAAACCAGAACTGTCCAGTTAAAGAGGGATATTTGACTGATTTCATTAGCAAATAAAATGAGTAAAGATAGGCTGCGTGACTTGCATATGTGAGTTCTATCAACGCAATACGAGGAATCATTGTTCCCTGAAGACAGGTGGAGTCTCCAGGGCAAGCACCCAGAGGCTACACGGGGTGGGGGATGGGAAAATAATGGGAGAGAGAGTCAGCAATGAGTATTTATAGTCGTTGCCTAAGTCAGAGCTCACTGGGAGTACCCAAAGGCACTCTGCTAGGTCCCTCTTGATTTCTGACCTTATTTTGAACTAGCTGAGCCAGAGGCTGGCAGAGGTTGTCCAGACCTTTTCAGGCTTGATCCAGGAGCCAACAGAGGAGTAGAAACAATCTGGCTTTGCCCCAAGAAAGGGTTCAGATTGCTGGGAGTGTGTGCGCCAAATCAGAGTCGAGAACATAAGAACTCCATTGCTGCACTACTCCTGAATATTGTGGTGGTTTTGATACACTTTAACATCTCTTAACCTTTTTGAGACAACATATTCACCTCTAATCTCTTAGTATAATCGGATATGTTTGAAATGCACCTGTGCACAGAATATGTACAGGTGTAATCATATCCTTAGCTGTGTGAAACACACAGTGACAAGTAATAGTCTAATCGCAGTATAAATATATTGTTAAATAAAAAATAGATACCAATATAACTAATTGTAATCATGTAATGTATGCAAATGTATGTTTCTTTGCTGGGTGTATGTTGTTGCTGGACCAATTTTGCCACAGTGGGAAAATAGAAAAATACATTTCATCTTACCAAATAAAATCATTACATTTTTCTTTGAAAGTTATTATTAATGCTTGTCGCTATTTAAAAAAAAGACTCATTACAAAGATTGATCTCACGTTTCCTTGATTGAATGTCGCTGACATGAAGCATGAAGATGTCACACATCACTGGCAAGCCAGATGCAATCTCAATGTATCAACTGCAGCATCCCTGGAAGTGTGAC
The DNA here is from genome assembly GCA_037176925.1 of Amniataba percoides. Lineage (NCBI taxonomy): Eukaryota > Metazoa > Chordata > Actinopteri > Centrarchiformes > Terapontidae > Amniataba > Amniataba percoides. The sequence goes on from JBAJHX010000076.1 coordinate 15,849,948, forward strand.
AGTAAGCAGTCATTTACAGAGAGACAGAGTGAGAGTAGGAATCCTGAGAAGACAGACAAAGAAATGAGAAACACAGTGAGGAGGAAGCAGCCAGACAGAGACGGCAAGAGAGAGAGGAGAGAGAATGAGGGGAGCAGAGAGATTACAGCTGAGCCAAAGACCTTGAGGAGGGTATAAATACAGTGGTGCAGGTAGACCCCCCCCCCACCCACCCACCCCCAAACCCCTCCCACCCCCCCACCTTCGCCCGCCCATCCCCCGCAGGGCCAACTCTGACTGCTCACGGCTACATGAACGTCAACTAGCAGTTCTGAGACTTAACAGCTAATAGTCTCAAAATTCATCTGTACTAAATGGCAACCCTCTGTGCATGTCTGTGAACCGTTTCACACAAGAAACAATGGAGCCACCAGAACCCTCATCTGAGGCATTTCTAGGATGAGTAAGTGCCTTAAAAGAATAGCTGCAAAAGGCAGGGTCGCACAGAGCAAATTTATATAAAACAGTACTTAGTCAATAATGTAACTTTAAGTTCACAAATATAATGAATTAATCAATTAATCAAAGCTACCACTTTTTGTCATTTTCTTTTAAATATTAAGTGTGCCTTACCTGAATACACAAATGAGGAAGAAATACAGCAACACCATCAAAGAACCCTAACACTCTCATTCACAGCCAAGTATGAGGACTGAGGTCACAGAGTTCAATACCTTTGACTTGAGACACACCTGCTGTCAAGCTCAAACATTCTGCTCAGGGTACAGTAATGTCATATGAGGATGATGTTTTGCTGCTGTGTGTTGAAATATGTGCATGCCTGTGAGGTACTTTAGACCATTGAAGGTCAAGAGGTCAAAGGCCTGAGGTCATGAGGCCCAGAGGTGTTTTATTTCATCATCATAAGAGAAGTTGATATAAGAGGTTATAGTTAAAGGCTAATACAAAGGCAATGCCAGCGCTGATCTACATTATGCAAATGACTTACACATACTAGGTTAGTGTCACTGAATGGCCAATTAAAAGCTTTCTAGAACTGAAGCAGTCATTGTGGCAAATGGAGCATCAGTATGTTAAGAAAAACATCTGCAAAACAGACAGAAGTACACTTAAGACTCTCTGGCTCCTTGTAGACACTGAAAAGCTGCACATGGGTGGAAAGAAACACACGAACACACACAAATGTACATACAAAGCTGTCATTTGGAGGTATGCTGGTGGCTATGACTTAGAAACCAGCTCTCAGTGAAATGTATAAGAGTGAAGGGGGCAGAGGTCAAAACCAGCACCTATCCTCAGAAAATACCCTGACATTTGGCCTGTGTACATTCATCACAGTATAAAGATGCCACATGCATGTGTACACACACACAAATGTGGCACACACACATACACATACAAATACAGCCACACTAAAGCATCACTTTGCTCTTAAAGTGATAAAAAGAAAGCACAACAAAGGAGAGACAACACTTACAGTGAAACTTGGGTTTGTTTTAAATCTTCAACAGAAATGCAACAAATATATAATAATTTTCAGCTGTGTGAATTAACAAGAATGTGCCTGCTCCCTTGCTAGTTTAGAGACATTTATTTTTTATACTATGATACAATAATTTATTCTGTTATATTACATTTTATATGCATAAAATGTACTTTATATCCATAACACTGAAAAAATGTATTGGCCTTTTAGTTTCCAAAGTGACTTGCACAGTCAGACTCTTGGATGAGGTTAATTTTTGTCTTGAAGTAAAACATCTTATTTTCAATAAGCAAGTAAGCATGAGCGGTCATCTTTAATGGGCCATCTGTGAAAACTTTTGCCTCTAGCTGCTCAGCTGCACTCCACCCTCCTTGTGTCCTTAGTCCACCCTTCACATCAAGCCTATAACAGAGGTGTGATAGCATCAGCATGAAGTTAGCAGCCTCCCAAATGCCCCAATTGTCTCATCAACTTTCTGCAGAACTCCGCCCGAGCTACTCCCAGGCCTGTTCTGTGCCTAGAGCCTGATAAACACATAGACACGCACACATTTATGCGCACATTCTCCAAACACAAAAAAAACTTGCTGAGTGCCCCTGCAAACAATCACCTGTTGATTAGATTACAGGAGCCACAGAGAGTTTAAAAATCAGATGTAGCTGAGCACAAGGGGGATGGAATGACAGCCAATTACGTGGGTGTTTGTGTGCATGTGCGTGTTGGAGTATCAGACAAAAGACAGAAGACAGGAAGTGACAGAAAGACAGAAAGTGACAGAAGGAGGGAGGTTACACTGACTGAAACTGATAACCCTCTGAGTGAGACAACGGTACACTGAACACACATACAGTACTCAGGCTGGCGAGTCATGGCAGTCTAAACTAAGCTGGCTCAGTGACATAGTTGCTGAGAATGCTGTTTGACACGGGGTCCCTTTCTGTCTCTCTCTCCCTCCCTCCCTCCCTCCGTCTTTATGTCTGCCTGCCTATCTATCTGTCTGCCTTTCATGTGACCATTTTAGGAAACACTGAGTCACCCGTGCCCTGCTGACAATATGACAGGAGCAACAATGAGTACACTTGACAGTAGGAGAACTTGTGACACTCACCCTTCTTAGAGAGATGGGGTTTATCTCGCTGTCTCCCTCTCTGCCTTCCTTCCTCTATTTCATCTGGTGGCTAGATGGGTGACTCTGCTGCCTTGTCTCTGTGTCCTCCTCTGTGTTTCTATTTCCACTGGGTCAGGCTGCCTTCTCTGACTCTCCCTCTCTCTTTCTCGACTCGTCGGTTTGTTGCTTCTCTGCGCTTCCTTCCTCCCGAATAGGTGGCGTTGAGAAAGACAGAGACAAGTCAAGTTGCTCTGCCTCTCTCTGCTTGTTTTGTCATAGCCTGCACCAGCTCTCTCTCTCTCTCTCTCTGTTTCTTCCTGTCTACCTCTCTTCACCCATACAATACACAAATCAAAAACCCATCAACAACTCTCACCCCTCACCCATCTCGCTGTCTCCCTCCCTCTCCTTTTCTCTTTCAAGCTCCCCCCTGCCCTCCTTCTTCCTTTCTCTCATCCGCGCCCCTCCAAAATGTGTTGAACACAAAAGCCACTTCACATGCTAGCATTCCCCCTTTCCTCTCCTCTCATTCCTCCTCTTCCTCACCCTCTCCTCTCTTCCTCTGTCTACTCACAGGCCATTACTTTCAACCCTTTCTTACAAGCCTACCCTGTCTCTCTTGTTCTCTCTCTCTCTCTCTCTCTGTTTTCTTTCTGTCGGTTTCCTCTCAGCTGATGCATGCTTTGCTCACTCAGCAGTGAAGGCATACAGAGGAAAGAAAAAAAAGGGGGGGGGGTGCTGCCAGTTGATTGGCTAGAGAAAAGGGGGGTCAGCTGTATTAGCTGAGGTCCTGATTGGTCAGGGGGAGGGAGTGAAAGGGGGGAGGAGGCGTGGAGAGCCAATGTCCCGCCCACCTGCTCCTGCTCGGCCTGTTCTGCAGAGAACTCGACCAAAGAGCACTTTCCCCAAACAGTGCGTGTGTGTGTTTGTGTATTAAATGTGTGTCCTTGACAGCTTCAAGCATGTTTTGTTCATACTGTGTTCAGTGTGTTACACAGTGTGCCAGCCACATGTGTGTATCTGTGAGGAACAGCACGTTAAAAAAAAATGCCCCAAAGAAAAAAATGCAAACACTGATGCATTCCCTCTTTCTTTGCTGTCTTATTTTCTCTCTCTCTTTCTCTCTCATACACATTCACATACAGACACATGCGCACGCACACACACACAAACACACACACAAAGGCACTGCTATAGGATATCACCTATAGCCTACAGTACATAAACATACGAAGCAGAAGGCTTATCTGCTGCTGAAGTGCAGATAGAGAATGATGTGCATGTGAAAAAGTTTATCAGCTGAGTACCAGGAGCAGCCCTCAGCTGTGTATGTATGTGTGTGTGTGTGTGGGAGGGTGTGTATGTTGCCATCTGTGAGCTAATAAAGAACAGCATGTTGACTAGGCAAGAACTATTTCAAACAGAGTGGTGTGGTTAAAGTACACACAGTGCGAGCAAGTGCATCACACACGCTCTCTCACCTCACACACACACACACACACACACACTGTGGGTGGAGATTGCGCGAGTTGAAAGTGCTGTGCACAAAACATACTTGAAGCTGTCAAGAACACATATTTAGGACACGACTTCGCCGAGCCCTGTTGTCAGACACAAGCGCACACCTATCCGGCTGTGCTTTATCCTTATCTAGGACACCACGGTTGACTTGTTATCAGATGTGTGTTGGTCAAGACATCTGAGACAAACCTATTGATAGCTTGCCGTCTCTCTGCGTCTGAGTTAAAGTCTGTCACTGTCTTGCTCTGACTCATCATCTATGTCTATCTCCTCCTGACATCATATGTCTGTTTCCAAAACAGGATTGAAATTTTGTGTTTGCCAGTTGCTGCTGCTTATCTATGTTATCTCCAACATACAGAAGGATGGAGAGGACATGTACGTCATTATGTGGCACTTTCCGTTCAACTACTCAAGGGTATATGTATGTTGTGTGCAGTTTGTGAAGCTCATAAACCTTAATGACTAACTGAGTCAAATAAATATGACTCAAACAGTCATTCTAACACTGACAATGGGTTTAGTTAACAAGCCATTTTTTCATGATCATGAAAAGACATATTGGGTGATAGTTTTTCTAGAAGATTAAACAATATTTGTGACATGTGATTCACAAAATGGGTCCAAATATACTTCACAAATGCACAAGAAAAGTTTCTCAAGATCACAAAAAAGCCAACTTTTAGAAAACCAGCATTTTTTTGTGTTCTCTGATTTTCAGGTCAAAAAGCTAGAGAAATGGACTTTTTCATTCTGAGCTACACTTAAAAATGTGGTAACCCATTTAGAGAGAGGATATGAAGTTATTTGCAGTAGCAAAGCCAAATGCTGGTAAATATTGGCCTCCAAATTTGCACTCTACCAGCCTAATTGGAAAAGTAAGCATATAATTTTTTTTTTTTTAGCTAGAGTTTGTTGATGTACCGTTGGATATTATCACATTGTTTGTTTTGTGCAGCCACCAGTCCAAACCCCCAAAATATTCAACTCATTATTAAACAAACATATCAAAACCTAACATTGAAGTGGAAATGCATTCGTTTAAACATTGCCTGAAATGATTAATCAGTTACCAGAATAGTTTCTGCGGATCTATTGAATTATTAATCGACTGATGGATGCTACATTTGTGTAAGCCAGTAAGTCAGTCAGTTGTTTTGGTGCACATGCGTGAGCAGTAAAAGTGACGAGAGCGGAGTTTTGAAAAACAAGACAAGGCCTCAGCAACGTACCTCCAAATATAGAGATGTGGGATAGGGGAGAGGGGTGGGGGGTGGTTGGGGTAGAAGATGAGGAAGACAGAGACAGCAAGACAGACAGAGGAAGATAAACTGACAGAGAGGCAGACGGAGACTCAGATGAGGCAAGGTTCCTGCCGTGAAACAAACTTGGCAGCTGCTTTTAACAGCAAAGCCTGTAAAAAGTGCGATAATGAGGGCTTTCTCTTCACAAGCAGCACTGTTATTAAGGATCTTGAGTTTCAACACACTAACACACACACTCACACAGCTCTGTCCCTTTAAGAGCCCATGTTGCCTTCCATATTTGGGGAAAAAAGGGTGTGTCTTCTGTGCAGAGACCCTCCTCCATTCAAGGGCACTCTGAGTGCAGCTGAGGAGAAAGAGGCATTGAAAACACACTCACTCACATTCCATCAAACACATGCATTGATGCAATTCTGACTTGAGAGCATGGCAGTGTTTGTTTTGATGTCTATATGTCGATGTTGAGGTTGGACTTTCAGCCAGGGCGTGTGAAATGTTGTGTTACACACACACACAGTCACATGCATACCTTGTTTTTCTAGGCCTCTCAAAGTGACACCAGCTGTGTTTTGGGGGGGGATTTACCCACCAGCACCAAACAGTCACAGCTTTCAAAAAGTGAAGCGCTTTGATTTGACTCCACCAGCCCAACGCGTCCTTGAGCAAATCAGTTAGTCACAGTTTTAAATGGCCAGTTTTAAACATGAAAAACAAGGTCCAATTCTCCCTCCTCTTCGGGGAGGGAGAGAACAAAAGGAGAGGAAGAGGGGAGGTGGAGGAAGGGTGGGAAGGAAAGTGTGTGTATGGTGTCTGTGTGTGTGAAGGTGGGGGACGGTGTGGGGGGGGTGGGGTCTGTCTGTGTAATACTGGACATGTTTAAAGAGGTATAGACTCCTGTGTTTTGATGTCTGCTTCTGGTGTGAATACAAGAGTGTGTTAGTAGCGCATGCACACACAGCCATACAGTATGTGGCATCTATCTGATGTGAGATGAGAGCGAGGAGCAGCCAAACAGTGGACATACAGAAAGCTCCAGTATGCACAAGCACGTTTCACACATCATATTTACAGGGGAATCAGAAGCAGTGATGTGTTGACTTGCTGGTATATTTGAATTTTGTGACTTTGGTGAAGTTAAAAAAAAGGTAGAGCTATTGTTCAGTGTCTGAAATAAAATGTTTGGCCCCTATCAACCTGTCAAGCATAAATCAAAGCTATTAAAAATAAATACATATAACAGTTTCTCAATTTTCAGTGTAACAGCATTGACAAGATTAAAATTTAAAACGCTAATTTAAAATGGGCTCTCCCACTTATACACCGTATGCTTTTTTTGTTGTAGTCTTCAATTTCTATTTTTAGCAGCCTCAGTTATTATGTGTCGCCACATGGCAATAACATTAACTGCTTTCTATTTTCAACATTTCAGCCCTTATTTCTCTGCAGGCCAGAGTGCCTTTACATCCCACATTCTTTCTGCAACTGGATTTTACAGTAGAACAGGATCTCAGAACCAGATGTTTACCAGCTAGTTTGACTGCTATAACCCCACCCCACAAAAAAAAGAAAAAAAAAACCCACAACCAAAACTTAACCATCATCAGATAGCCAGTTCCCAAAAGGTTGTTTCCCCAGCCTGTGGTTTCTTTATATTTACATTTCTCGAGCACAGTGACAATCCAGAGAGATGAACTCTCTCTGGAAGGGTATGTTTGACCAGCTGCATGTTGATAAATAAGCTGAAAAGAGACATGCCTATTTAAGTATTGGCATTTAACTCACATACAAAAAAAACTCTGTGTGTGTGAGTGTGAGTCTGTGACTGTGTGTCTGTCTGGACTTTGCTCTTTATGTCATTTAAGCAAATTAGCAAGAGATATTTAACCAATAAAAATCCTAATGGTTTTCACTTTTTTGGATCTCATACATTTATACTAAATTTTACTACCAAATGACTATACATGCTTACCAAGTGATATAACAGTGTCTATATAAATTTAGGATTAAATTTAGGATTGGGGTTGACTGCAAACTGGGCAGATGTAGCAAACAGACACTGCTGAACAGAGAATTTGTGTTAATCCATTTTAAACATTGGACTATCCAAATAAATCATCCTTGAAATAACTTCTGTTTGTTTTTCCATTACCAATAATGTCTCTCCACACACTTCACACGCAATCATTTCCACTCTTCATTTGTGGATCCAACATGCAGCAGCACTGTGGGATTAATAGATTCTGTAAGAGTGGAAACATCTTGTATCTCTCTGTATCCTGTAGTTGGCTGCTGTGATCAAATCTCCTTACAGAGATAATTAAAGTTTGGTGTAATCCTGTTGAATCCAGTCTTCCTTTCAACACCAATCCATCACTAAGCATTAGCTATTATTTTCAAGTACTGATCCACACCTCCCACTAATGTCATGTCATTATTTTGTTTCCTATATTCATTTTCCTAGATTTAATCTTTCCACTTGCAGGAGTAGAGGTCTACCCAGTATTTTGTTTTTTTCATGTCTGTTCAGGAAAGTTTTGGACAAACCACTGCTTGCTGAGGGAGGATGGGAACAAAATAGGAGAGAGCAACTAATTCAAGAGTTGTGAGTGATATGCACAAGGAGAAAGAAGAGAGAGCAACAGGGAAAAATGCAGAGATGGGGAGGAGTGTGGCACCCTGAGTCTTGGTGACAGGCCGGGCCAGCTCAGAGGATGGAATGTTCCAGAGAAATATGTTGCCTATTCATGGAGGACAGGAAATAAAGCGCTCTCTCTCCACCTCTCCTCCCTTCCCTCTCAGTCCTCACTCCTTCACCCTAAATTCAGCTGCCTGTCTTTCTGCCTCTCTGTCATCTGTCTCTTCATCTCACTCTCTGTGTCTATGCATGCTTTTACATATTCCCTTTTCTCTTGGCCTTTGGGTATGTTTTGTCTGTCTCTCTTTCCTCAGTTTAAATGAATTCCTTTTTCCCCCCCTTTCATGCTTGGGGAACTCGCACAGCATGGTGGCGTTGCACCGTTCAGACTGGTAGCAGCTGAAAGTGGCCCAGCCTGCCATCTGGGCAGTGAAATGGAAAAAAAAAGAAACAAAAATCACTTTCTTTGCTATGTAGCTCACTAATACCTGACCAGACCAAACTGTCACTAACCAGCTAACCTGACTAATGATAAGCTACCTGCCACCGTGGACGGTGAAGAAGATTAGAATCACAGTTCAAGCTAAGTTAAAACCAGATTTGTGGATGGTGGTGGGACCATTTTACAAGTTGAAAATGAGGGAAACAGAGCATAACTTTACACTGACCTTAAGGACGAGAGTTAAACCTAAACTAAAATACCAGGCTTTCACACGTGCATATTTATGAACGCACACACACAGAGCGGCTCATCCATTTTGGTATGGGTGGGTGAGGGGTGGGTTTCAGTGTTAAGGGCAGAGAGAGGTCTGGCTAGGGTTAATCCTGAGATCAAGCCAACACAAACACACATACACACAAACACACACTCTTGCGGCCGTTAAGCAGCAGTTAATAATGAGAAGCTCTGGTGCCACAAGAGTTGCTACTCTGTGTTTGAGCCGTGAGGCAGGGCTGTACACACTCTATACTTGCAGCTAATAACACACATCAGAATCCAAACAGGCAACCAGACAAAACACAAGCAACCTAAACACACTGGACACAAGTCATGCAGTATGTGCTGTTTACTCTTTCTATGAAAGCCGTTCAATAGATAGATCAGTCAGTACAGTAAGTTTAACTTAAACAATTACATTAATATAGTACATGATGTAAACAGTTGACAACTCTTTACAGCTCTTTCCTGTAATATGTCATTGAAATGATTCACTTTTAAACAGGAAAGCTTTAGGTTATGTATTGACCACACGCTGTGTAATATTTTAGAGGATGACATAATTCCTAGAGTGAATAATCCCTAAAACAAATAGAGATAAAAAAGTTCTTGTTTACCTTGATGATACATATACTAATGTCAAAATTGCTTTTTATTGGACAATTATCCACACACAGTATATAGGTGAACTGGTGTTGTGACACTGACAGTGTGCCACAAACAGAAAAGGGAACATGCCAAGGACTCAGATCACTGTAGTTTCGGCAGAAAACATTCCAGCTCAGCTGCTGAATCTGATGAGATGCACAAGACCGACCAGGTGCACAGACAAACATTTATACTACAGCACACAAATGCAGCACAAGCATACAAATAAAGATATGTCCCAAATGATAAACCAAAGGCTTCAGGGCTCCACTTCTTTGTGTCAGCCTACTGTGCGATTAGCATTCACTGTGGAAAACAAACAAATTCATGCAAAGACCCATTCTCTTTAAAGGTGTTTCTGTATACCACAGATTTAAGCTCTTTGGGAGGACATGAGATGCACCACTGCTTTCAGGCCTGCAGGAAATGCACAATTTCATTGGTTGTCTTCATATTAGGAAAAACATGACTAGGTGACCAACTGCCAGATGTCTGTTTCTACCCCACGTACTTTCAGTTCAGGCAGACACGCAACAAGCATCAGTGCTTCCTCTATGTTGAATTACTACTTGAAGGTCATTATTTTCTTTTAAAATCTAAAACACAAAAAATACAGTATGTAAAATAAAATTATTACTGAATTTCCAAGCGTGGGTATCACAAAGGAGAAAGTCTTTTCATTCTGTATACAAGTCAATTAATATGACAAATGATGCACACAAAGGCCCAGGCCTGCCATACATACTCCATTAGATAGAGAGATGGGAGCTAAAGTAGTACAGAGAGATGGAGGGCTTTGATGCTCCGTGAGGGGAACGAGACAGATGACAGCATACTGGAGAGTAATGGACAGGGGGGACAAGACAAGGACGAAAGGGAGCTGGGCAGAGAGCGAGAAGGTCTAAGCTTGATAAGCTCTGTGTTGACCTATATAATGCACAGAGATACTGTACATCTGCCTTCCAACATCTACCCATTGATTCTGTAGCTTGTATGGCAGCCACATAAAGAGACTACATGGCTTACAGGCTGCATACATAGAATTATATTTAGCCTGCATATGTGTATGCTAAATCATTCATTATGATCAAGCATGAAATTCAACCCAGCATTGGTATTCGGAAACATTTGTTATATCAGTAACACCCTAGAGGTTATTCTTCTGTATATTCTGGTATTTAATTTGCCCTGCAACTACTTGTTATTACATATTGCACAGATGAAACTTGCTTTCTTCAAAATAGTTTGCATAACTTTGCATATAACGCAAGGCCAACTGTGAGCTGCGTTCTCTGTGCAATCTTTACCTTATAGTCTTACACTATCCACCTACATATTCAAGCTTTCACACGTGAATTTATGTGGTCACAGTTCCCAACTAGGCAAGCAAGAATTAATTTTTAGGATTTTGACTAATCTAACTACTATTTTTCCAAACAGTTTATTCACATTTTTTGTCTTCAGTTGTTAAAAAGTTTTAAGAATTTTCAAATAGTTTGTTTTGCCAAGCCAATGGGCATATTTCCTAAACTAATGATAACTGTGCCTAAATGTGCATTCATAAGTAGTGTTTGTAGTGTCAAGCACATAACCATAGCCATGAGATAAAACTTTCATATACCCACACTGTACAGAACTGGATATCACAGCGCTTGGGATCTTAGGCTGTAATGTCAAACCATGTTGATTTATTCAGCAGGTGGTTTGGTCGCCTTGCCATTCTACTCTCTCTCTCTCTCTGGTCTTCTGTTGTCAGCTGTGTTTGAACACTGCTACTGTACATGGAGCCACCAAAACAAAGGCAGAGCACTTGACAGGAGAGAAAATTCCAGATTGCCTCTTAGAAAAGGTTCCTGCCATAAATGAAACATGAATGTGAATGACGGTAAAGAAGAAAGTGATACATTCTTTCTTTGAGATTTTTCAATTCTCAGATTCACAAAACAGTAATGTATACTTGCCTGTTTTTAGTCACTGACTTTTCAGCAATTCTCAAGATTTCCATTCTAAAGGTATTCTACTATTGCACTGATCCTCAATGAGGCAAAGTGGGTGCTCTGTTATATATGTAATAGTCTTTTTTTTTTAATCTGCCTCAGGGGCATCATTATTTTGAGTCTTTATTCCATTGCTGGCTTGCATTTTGGGGTTTACTTGTCAATAGGCTTGGATCCTTCACCACCTTTGAAACAGTTTCCTGGTGCTCACTTAGCTCAAGGATCTTTGAATTCATTGGCATCCCCTTTACTACCCTATAAATAGGTTAATCTATTAACCGCACACAGCTGATGCCAGGAGGACACAGCTACAAACACATGGACGCTGCAGATTTGTAAGAGGACTAACTAGTTCTTCTTCTATTGACAGACTGTTAAGTGGACTAACTGACCTTTACGTTAAGCCTGAAGTTAGGTTTGGTTTAGTTAAGTGTGTGTGTGTGTGTGTGTGTGTGTGTGTGTGTGTGTGTGTGTGTGTGGGAAAGGATTTCAAGGTTAAAGTGGTACCAAGTCAAAGTTGCAAAGGGTGCTATTTCTGGAATATGCTGTTGTTAATAAAGTGGGGAAAAGATTTAAAATGTGCACTCATACACTTTAAAAAGCCACTTTATCTCCTTACAGCTGCCTTTTGCAAAAGTGGCAACCATAAAAATGTCTTAACTACAGAGGCTCTCTCCTGTTGTGTCTTTAGTGTGAGGATGATTAATCATTTTAGATGTTTGGTTATCATGACGGTGACATTACAAGCAAGCATGCACATTCTTCACACACAGCTGATGTTCTCTGACCCATCTTATTGGGTTTAACAAGGCATCCTCTAGCACACAGCATCACTCTGATTGACCCTCTTCTGCAGAGGTTGGGAGCCCTGGGGGAAGGGGGGGGGGCACATACTGCCTTAATCTTTATGATAACTGTTTTAATGCTAAAAAAGTATGTACATATTTTCAGCCACTGGGCTTCCATAAACCATGGATTAAGAAAAAGAACAAAAGAGATCTTTCTAGTGTTACTGTTTGTCTGTGCAGTGCAAAACGGGCATATAAATAGGAGGAGCTTTAAGTTTCACCATCACTGGTAGATCAACAAGGTTTCTAGTAATATATATTAGTGAAGACCACATAAGGGCAGAAACTTCTAAGCAAGTGGTGTTTTTTATCTTCACAGCACAGAGACATTGTGCCAGTCAACCAGTCAGCACTGGTTCTTGGTGATGGCTTAGGGCAGAGTATAAAGACAACATCTATTCACAGTGACATTCACATGCTTGCACAACTACATCTGTGAGGAGCTTCCCCTTACCCCTATATCTAACCCACAATGGCTAAATAGCTCTTTATATAAGAGAGGTAATTTGGCTCTTATAAAAGATGTGAGCACAATATGTACTGTGCATGCACACACACTCTCACACACTTACACATACACACACTACAGATCAATATAGCCCCAGAGCACTGTTGAGTACTGGATCTAACCCACATAATCATCTGTAATCTCTGACATCAAATCCTGCAGAGACACATTGGAGGGCTGACAACAAGCCTTCATCAGCTCAAAGCGTTTAATAGCCAACGCCACTTTCCACACACACACACATACTAAGGTTGAGAAGCAAAAAAGGAGAATTGCCACCACGAACCATAATAACTACTCAGTCAGACAACCATAAGAGGTGCAGAAGGTGTGTTCCTTTTTTGCGAACTTAACTCGGCTGCACGGAGAACCGCAGAATGAACAGTGTCCCTTAAATTGGCACACCTACAGTAAGAGATTATAAACTGAGCTCCACATGAATGAAACCACATACTGGAAGCAAGGTAAGAAGAGCCACTTGCAGGCCCATGTTTGACAGAGGTCATAACAGTGTTAGTCTGTGCCTAATCTACTCAGACAGAATCTGGAGGAACTGGGCCCTCGTTATGTTGCCCATAATACACTCATCTTCTAAATAACATAACTAGAAACTGATGGCACGGCACCTCGTGATCACACTCGTCTAACTCAATGTACTAGTCTCGATAGTAAGAATATAAAATAAGCACATGATACATTTCCCAGAGGTTGGATACATTGGTAGTTATACATTTTTAAGTCAGCAAATACACCAGTCATCAGTGGGGATTCCTGCTGTATTTTTATCCTCCATGTTAAAAATGTCCCACACTCAATCTTGCTGAGTTCCTAATATCTTCTTCCTCTTCTTTTTCTGTGAGAGGATTTTCTAAGGTTTTTTTGGTCTCATCTGAACAACCCAAAATTAATTCATTCTCTTTTATTTCCCCAGTGTGATTTAGCATTTTGGGAGCTCAAGTCAAAGAGCGATTGTGCACAGGACATGCCCGGACCCAGGCCTGCTGAACAACATGCACCTCGCCTTCAGGGTTGGTTACAGCAAAGATCTGCATGACGTCACACTCAGCTGAGGACAAAGCCCACTGGTTTCTCCCAGACAGAGAGGTGGGGGGTGGCTGTCAGAGCAACGCAAGGACAGGAGGGAGAGAAAAATGTAGACTTGCAAATGGATTTGCTGCAGCAATGTGTGTATCAAGTATGTGTGCGCGTGAGTGTTTGTGAGAGAGAGTGTGTGTGTGTGTGTGTGTGTGTGTGTGTGTGTGTGTGTGCAGAAATCTTCTACTAACATACATGTGAGACAGCTGGTGGATTTCCAAATGCACGTGTGCTGTATGGGTGATGCAGAGTGTGACTGCACACACGTGTGGCTAATGTGTATGTCAATGCCATCATGCCCTGCTTGTCAGGACAATGGGAGGCAGGGCATTGCAGCCGGGCATAATAACACTGTAATAACTGACTGCACTGCAACACTTTATAGATTTTATACATACACACTGTAACAAGGGTTTAGTGCCAGCATCAATGCTCCCTCCACTGAATGATGCAATGAAACTCCCAAGTGCAATCCAAGGGAACAATACGCCCACTGCACTCAGTGCTATGCTCTCTCTCTCTCTCTCTCACTCTCTTTCTTTCTCCTGGAAGCTCCTGGTGATCATCATCACTCACTGAGCTACAGTATGATCTCACAGATGTATGCTTGTGCTGCTGGGTCCCTCCTTCTTGCACAGCCCATAAATGCATGCACAATGCCAGGAAGACATTACTGTGCAGTTATGATAAAACGACATATCTACACATGCATTTTTATGAGGCATACATATGATGGTGATTGCTATATTGAGTTGTTTTTTTTTTAATAATCACTTTGTCCTTAACCACCGCAGACTGCACTCTCTCTCTCACACACACACATGCACACACAAGAAGAAAGAGTGAGGAAGGTAGACAAAGCAGGGGAACGCCCCCTACATCCTGCAAGCTACTGTCAGGTCATCAGCTGGCTTAGGCTGGATTCCTGTCATTCCTTGCTTGGAGGACTCACAGATTGATTAATTTTTTTTAGGGGGGGGGGGGTGATGACTGTGACGGCCTGTTTGCTGCAGACATTTGATTGAAATCGTCCAAAAATTGCAAAAACACTAAGCCTTTTGTGTTTCCGCACATTGCTACCTTTAAAGTTCGCACAACGCAGGCGGCTAAGAGCTAGCTAGGGAGGTGAAAAAAATGAGGAGATTTTGAAGGATACTCACCAGAAAATAAAAAAGGTGGACTCAGCAACCGGGAAGCCTGCACTGACGCGTCCCTGCCGTCTGGGAGTTTGGCCTTTTTTTGTTATCTCTCTGCCGTTGTCGGATTTCAGGTGGCAAACGTTATGGACGAAAAATCGACCTCGAAGTTAAAAGCCACCTTAGCAACCGTAGCTTGGTGTCCGATGGGTAAAGTAATCAGCTTCAGTCTCGTCGTCCTACCACTCTGTCTTGCCACATAGCTCGCTTGTTGGCTGACTACGTCTCTTCCTCTCTTGTCCCCCTTTTTGTGTGTGTGTGTGTGAGTGTTCGCAGCTGTTTTCGTTGTCTGAACCTTCGCCTGAAATTCCTCCTCTGTCCCTTTAAGCGACTGCGTTTCCGGGGTTCTCTGGCTAATATATAAAGGGGGCGGGACTTCACGGCCAGCTGAGCGCCTGTCATTTAAATGATTGGCCGCCTCTTATCTGCTCGGCCAATCGGCGGGCAGGGATTACGCCTTCTTTAAAACATGCAGATTTTATTCAAAAATGAAGCGACGCGATTGGTTTACGGATTAACTAAAGGAACGCCCAGTACACGTGCTTTTTCTCCCCTCCCATTTTCAGTGCAATGGGTGGCTGTTGTGCTCCGGCTGTCAATGTATCGCACATTTAACAGATAAACTACAACAAAACACGCTTTAATATGGAAGTATAAGCTTTATACAGCTTTATTTCACTAACATCAATATGAGGCTAACATTATATATGGTTCATGGCATCGGTTAAACACGCAGTTCAGTGCACAGATGGTAACCTCCTTCCTTTTCTTCCGTTTGTACTGAATCAGCCATAGCCATGTTGTCACGGGGCTAAGAATAGATCAGCTACACGTTGTATTCCCATATTGCCTTGCAGCTGCAGTGAGCTCCACGCCCATCTACCCAGAGCACACTGGGGCCTGATTATACTTCGCAGTGGAGAGGCCTGCACAGATAAAGGAAGGGCCTCTGAAAGCTCAGGGGAGTGGAATATAGGATATTGTATTTGCTACTCCTGGCCATTCATCCATCTCTGCTTGGACCTTCCCCTTTGGCAACACAAGCGCTGCATATTTCACACATCAATACTCACTGCAAAAGTCACAGATCTGTATTTGTTTTTATGGTGGAAGTGCATTGAAAATTACAAAAAAAATCTGAAATAATTGATTGTACCTATCAGAAAACCCCTCGTAATTATAAGCCTTTACTATAAAATAAATCCTTATAATGGATGAAATTAAAAGAGCAACAGCAGATATACATACACGCAAGAATTGGATTTTAGGGCTTTCCAGTGCCCTTATCTTGTATTTAATTGGTGCAAAAATTTAGTTTTCAAGTGGTAAATCTAGTTTTTATTCATGCTTGCTAATTTAGGAACAAGTGTGCAAAAGAAGACACTTGTGGTTATGTCCATTTGTTTGAGACTTCCTATTACAAGAATATTTAAGGTCGGCTATGCTCACAATCTTTAATTTAGCGTCTGCAGACCAGAAATGTCAGCATCTCTTCACACAGCCGACAGCTTCACTCAGACACAAACTTCCTTTTTTCTATAATAAAGGAGGAGAAAACAAGTTGAACTCTCTAGTTTTGGAGAACACTGAAACAAAGAGATGTATAATACCCTTTTTTTCAAATATGTGGAATTATTTACAGATATTCAATCACATTTTATCTCAAAGTGTCAAACATTTGCATATGGAGCCTTTATGCCTTTTCCAGTAAGTCGTCATGTAACATGATCTGAAAAGGGAAATGAAAGCTCATCATCTGGTGTACAGGTTTGCTGCTTAAAAAGAGACGTGTTCTTTTTTTTTCCTTCTTCAGGCCTTAGAAACACTCAGAACTCTTGCTCTCATTGTGTGTTTGACTGTTAAGTGGTGTTCACAAAATAATATGAGTAAGTCAGAATTAAACAGGAAAAAAACACTCAGCTACAAAACATTATTCTACTAATGAATAATTTGAGCTTAACAAATAAGGGTTTACATCTTAAAAATGGATGACACAAGTTTTTACCATATCATCATCCAAAAGTTAAATCATGTCACCTTGTCTTTCACTGTGCAGAAGCTTCCTTTGTCAGCTGAGTGACTGGCGCCCCCTGCTGTTTAATCTTCAGAATAGTCAGGGGGGTTTTCTGATAACGCAGTTTTTACACAAAAATGCAATCATCCAAGTTAACTTTCTAACAGAAACATATCCAGTAGGCACTCCATAATATACTACATTAGTATCTTTACAGCAAAATTCCCATATTACGTTATAAAGAATGTTAAACACAACTTCCCACGCTAACAGACGCACTCCCATTTGGCCAACAGCAGGATATCTACTGAGCCTGAACATTTCAACGAAGTAGAAATCCTCGGAAACAGGAAATAAAACATTGTACAAGGTTTATACACCTCTCATGAATTCTCACACACTATGTTCAGTTTTAAGCATTGTCCGAATTTGTCAGCTGTTCAGTTGTTTTGGTTTTCTTTGACCCTTCTGTGCCGTGGTCCTTCTTCCTTTTCTGTCTTTTCTTCTGGCCTTCTTCTTGCCTGAACTGGTGCCTGTTGAAAAGAAGTAAATTAAGCACGCAGAGACCAGTGAAGTTAATATGCTGAGCCGAAAATCATGCGCCTTTTTAATGTTTGTCCAGGGACAACAGATGAAAAGGTATCTTTTTTAGAAGCAACAGAATCAAATATCACAAAACGTATCTAATATAAAACGTTTTGTACTTATGTTTGGAAGCTTTCTTGAGTTAGCAAGATCTGAAATACTATTAGGATACTATAACTTACTCAAAGACTATTTTCTATCTAATTTAGAGTTTACAGTACTTGATTTATACTGTTATATTTTACTACTTAATGTTTATTGTTATGCACCAACATAGCAGTACCAAGACAAATTCCTTTTATGCCTGAAGCAACTTAACAATAAATCTGATTCTGATTAAAAAAGTGAATAATTGTGCTGGTTTACGATGTCCTCTAGACATTACTGTGGAAGTCAGTAGAGCCAGCAGAATGAAGGAAATGGAGAATACACTTATATGAATACATAATAAGGTGTTGCATATGTATCCAAACAGTTTCCATTTATAAAGTCAGAAAACCAGTGTCACCTGCTCTGTTTTCAGCAGGAATGAGACTGAAAAGGAACACTGATAAGCAGGAAGACTGAATATCTAAAATCGTCATCATATCAAAAAACAGTTTATGCACACAACAGGTATCAAAAGTGAAGAGCGTTGTGAGCTCACCTGGACTGCCAGCGTCGGCCACTGTTCCACACTCTACCAAAGGAGGGAAGCCAGTTGGCGTCTGTATGTGAGCTGTGATCAAAGTTTGCCCCCACTCTGTTCGGCGGAAGCTTCTTCAGCTTCTCTTGCTCCTCTGGGGAAAGAAAGATGAGGTCATTACAATTGTACTCCAATCTTTGTGGGACTTTCATTGTCTTTTCCATAAGTAAACTTGGACATGATCTTTGTGTCATAACGACTGACTGCCACTGAGACTACCACAAGTGATATGACAGCAACCCATAAAACTTAATTGCACATGAAAATGATCATGGTCGGAATACTTCTTTGAGCAAAGAAATGCCTTGTCTGACAACAAAAGCACTGAACACACGACTTAAAAGACCTATGTTTGTGATTCCTACTCTGTTTCAGGAAGTCTTGGAGCGATGGGCCGATCTCTGGTTGTGCAGCAGCTCCAGAATTTCCCTCTAGAGGATCGTCCTGAAGCCAAGGAGGGACGGCTCCTACGACACACACGAGTTAGTTACATCTTTACACTTCATAAATGGTGTGAAAGAGGTGAAACTTGGAAAAGCACAGATAACATAATAGGAGATCAGTTTTACAAAGTGGAAGGAAGCCACCAAAATCACATCACATTTCTGCAGAAATGAGCGGTGGCACTCCATCACACAGTGTTTGAACCACTCCAAATTCATGACTGTACCTGTGTGAACATTTCCACTGTTTGATGAATCCTGTAACAAAAAAAAATCATTATCATAAAAACAATAATTCGATATAAACTTAAGCACTTTTTTAATGAAAGTTGTTCCTCTACCTGATAACC
Organism: Amniataba percoides; assembly: GCA_037176925.1. Classification (NCBI taxonomy): domain Eukaryota; kingdom Metazoa; phylum Chordata; class Actinopteri; order Centrarchiformes; family Terapontidae; genus Amniataba; species Amniataba percoides. Next base: position 15,869,050 of record JBAJHX010000076.1, read on the forward strand.
TATGAAAGTCAGGCCTTGTCCTGCTGCTGCCCACTGCACGTCGACCACTGAGTCGACAAAGCCGCTCCCTGTCTGCTGGTCTGACCCCTGAGACGTATACTGAGAGCTGACAAAAAGATGAGCCCCAAACCAACAAAAGTCAAACGAAATGCTTTTGATGACACAATGCAAAAACAATGAAATGTTGTAGGTAGACACAACGTTACCTGCCAGCATCCTCTGCAGACATGTCTGTGCCGCCTGGTCCATTGAACAACTCAGTCTCTGCATCACGCTGATATTGATTCAGGAAAAGCCAACAGTGGTTCATAGAGGAAGTCTGAGGTCTAATCATGCTTCATCTGAGCTTTTATCATCACAATCCTCACACACTACTTCGCAATAAACCACTAAAACCGAAACCTCTATTTGTGTCTTTGATCCTTTGCACATCAATCCCTTTACACCATCCCCACCTAGGTTTGCAACTAAAACCAAACACCCCAAGTCACAGTTAAATCGGACCTCCAGAGGATTATTGGTTTCTTACTAAGGTAGTTACAATCCTTCAGCTGGGGAATGACAGTATTTTGCATACAAAATTATATAAAACAACAGTCGAAGCCACAATGATGGATACTGCCACTGCATCCTTGGAAAACAAACCTCTAAAAGAGACTGAAGGACCTCTTGACGATGCTTCTCCTGGGCCCGGATGTGATCAGCTTCCTGCAGCCATTAAAACAAAAACAAGAAAACAAAACAGATTACCACCAGTAGATTTCCAGTCTAGCTAAAATAAGACTCCTTGGTGCACTTTAGCCATGCTAGAAGAGAAGGCAATGTCAGTCTGTTTGTCGACCAGTAACTGAGACATCTATTATAGCAATGACTGGAAAATCTTTGTGAAAATCTTTGTGAGGATAGAGAAAGCATGGCTGAAGACTCTTAGCCTTTTTAAGTTGTTATCAAGGTAATGTTACCTGTTTTATGAATTCATCCTCCTTCTCCACAAATGATTCCAACGCTTTTGCCACCTCAGCTTTAAACCTAAAGAACAGCAAAGAAGGATCCTTGAAGAGAAGCTTTTATTTTCTAAACAAACTTTATACTTATAAACTTTTTGGCTCACCAGGCCTACCTTTCAGTTTCCTCCTCTGTGAAGATGACCTTGTCTCTAAACTTGGGGTCGGCCTTGTTGTCCCACCAGAACTTGTGAGTGCTCTTCCTGTGATCTGGGCTGAAACCAGAAACATTTGACATGTCAACCAGCAACCAGAAGACAAAAGCCATTTATCATGCAGAAAAAATAAATAAAGGAGAAAATGTCATGTTGAGCTTCACCATTTAAAACCCAGACTTATTCTACTTTCACATTACCCAAATGTAGAAAAGACCTTGTTTGTCAAGCTAATGTTAAAACTTCTGATTATATAATTTTATGGCATACACGTGGATTGACCAGCACAAATACTGGTACAATATTTGTTCTGAGTGCTCCGAATCAAACATCCTGTGATTGTTCTCGATGAACATGAAGAAAAGCATCAGTGAAAACAAAATAAATAAATAAAAGTTAGCCAAATGAAACTCACGTGGCCATGTGTTCTATCAAGCCTCCGTACAGCACAGTCATGTTGCCATCCGTAACATTTCTTTCAACTTCAAGCCCACAGCAGTAACACCAGAATGTCTGCTTGTGCAGAGCGCAATCAAACTTTTCAACCTGGGGTTTTTTAAGTGTTCGTCGAGCTTCCTTCACCTGGGAGAAAGTGGATGAAAGAAACACAGGAAAAGTCTAATTTACAATCTGATAAAGACTGACTCATTCGATCTCATGCAATGGCTCTGAAATAAATCCAACCCTTGAGAAGTTTAAAATAATGTCAGAAGCGTTTTGGAAGCTGTAGCTTGAGGTTATGTTAAGATTGTATTTGGTAGGTAGCTACAGTTGTTTCTATATTCTTTCTTTCTCTATTTATATCACTGAACTATTAAAGGGAGGAAAAATGGTAATCCAGTCTCATCAGAGTAGCAGCACTTGTTATATATGCTACACGTTACAGCTATAAAAGTAAAAGAAAGCTTCATATCTATTAAATAATATGATTTATATGAAATAGACGTCTGTATGGTTTGCAGCTCGTTAGCTTAGCATGAAGGATAGATCACAGGTAGTTCAGCAAAACGGAGGAATATGTGAGCTCAAAATACGAAAACTATTGTACATCAGTAAGAATCAGTGGACATTAACCCTACTTACCTTTTCTAAGAATTTGAGAAGAACCACTCGAAGTCTGCTCTGGTGATTTTTCTCAAAAATATGTTTCTTCCCATTGAATGCAGTCTGCCTACAAATGGCGCAGTAATATGCACCCATTTAGACAGCGAGTAAGAGGATGGAAAACATACTAAAATGCACTAAAGCTGAGTTGAAGCAGAACCTGAGAGAAAACGAACCTTTTTGATTGTTTTTTGGTCGGTTTTCCTAAAATATCTGCTCAGATAAAGCGCAAGACGACATGAGCTACTCGACAGGAAGTTGTGTAACCTTAATATGCTTCCCTCCAGAAACAGACTAAATTAGAATTGTGGCGCTGCTGTCAAACTGATCCATTTAAAAGTATATGTTTTTTTTTGTTGTTTGTTTAATTATTTCTATATTTTTAATACATTTCTAATGTAGTAAATTTAAATAAAGTTAACATTTTGAGTAGAAATATTTAACAAAGAAGTTTATGAGCGGATATCTATTTGTTATATCATTTATGATTTTATATAACACTACTGCTATTACTACTGCTCCTACCACTACTACAAATAAAAACATTTTATTTGTATTTTATTGTTATTGACAGTGGTGGTGAAAGTATTGAAATCCTATGATTAAAGTATAATCACCTAAATCTACTTATCGTATCAAAAATGAAATTACTCAATGCTGGAAAGTGTGTCTATCATATAATTAGATCATTATTACTCCTGTATCACCCCTGCAAAGATCTTTTCTTTCATGAGGGTTAGGGTTGTGACACTAAAGACCATTTACATGAAAAGTAGCTTACAGGCTTTTCCTCTACTTCACTCATCAGTAAATTCAGATTCTGGGTTAAGGTTAACTTAACATTAACTTAGGGTTTAATATAAATGATGTCTCTGTCAGTGCCATATATATAATAAAATATTGTACAGTACAATGTAACAGTTGTTTGTTTGAAACGAGATCATGCTACAGTTGTGCAGGAATGACAAAAATAACGGTTCACACGATTAAGTTGAAAACATATATATAAACATGAATTTCTGTGCATGATTTGGGACCAGACAAAATCACAGTACAAAAGTTTTATTCTTCTCTGTGGCCTCATGATGATGTCACTTCAGAGCAAAGGCAACAATGTTGATGATGTCACCAGCTCAGACATGGAAGTGTCTAAATAAATGTGAAAGAAAAGATTGGATTTCACTTGTTTGAAATGAACCTAATTAAACCTTAATGTAGTTGAGAAATGAGTTAACCAGAGAATGAATGGAGTCAGTCAGCTGTTGTGGAAGGCATGCACAACAGCACAGTCCATGTTTCTGAGACCACTTAAGACCTCTTGTGATGGCTGGCCCAATTTTGATTGGAGCTTATAGATTCACTCTATTTTTCCATTGATCCACTGATCCATAAGCATAAGAATCACAAATCCTCATCTGTATTACCCTGCTATTATAATGAAAGAAATAGTACACATGATATATGCAGTAACTATTATTTTATTCCAAAAGTAGTGAAGAAAGCAGGAAAATATAAATATATATAAATATATATAAAACAGACATTCAAGGCAGGAGTGGAGGAACTGTTTAAACAGTAATCACCTGTATGGGACACTCCTATGATACTGAATAAAAACAGTGAAAAGAAGGCTCGTTCACATTTTTAGTAACGCAGCAGGGCATAGTAAAACAGCGGGTGGGCTTTATATAGAATTATCAAATACTACTGTATAAAAGGTAAATATATTTCAAATCCTTCCATCTTAAATTTGACAGTAAATCAAATTCTAAAATTCTTCATTAATACACATTTTGAAAACAATCAGCAACCATCAGTTTCTCAGTATTACTGTTACTCACTATAATACAATCATATGAAGGAAATGTTCATACAAAGTTAATGACATCTTATCGTTGCAGAAAGCAATTACAATAAGTTAAATAGACGTAGCTATAGCAAAACTTAATTTAATCTAGTAGATGAACACATATCCAGTTCTATGGTTTCTCCTGCATTTACTGATCCTCAGTAGACCGTGGAAGAACCTTTTCCTACAGGTGTTGCAAAACTACAACTTCACACCAGCATTGACTCTCCTCATGTGGAGTGTCAAGTCACTTCTGTGTCTGAAAGCTACCTCACATGTTTCACGTGTCATCTGTCTGGCTTGTCATCTGTATGGATTCTCATATGAATGTTTAAGTTATAATTCCATTGGAATTCTTTCCCACAGGTTTTGCAAACATAAGACTTTCTATTTTTGTGGATCGTGATGTGAATTTTAAAGGCAACATTCGATCTGAATTCCTTCCCACACGTTTTGCAAGCATAAGGCCTGTGGATTGTCCCATGCTTTTTCAATGCAGAACTGTTGCAGAAACCTTTTTCGCAGGTGTTGCTGGTGCATGGCCTTTCATCTGTGTGGCTTCTCATGTGGGCTGTCAGGTTATTACTTGATATGAAAGATTTCCCACACGTTTTGCAAGTATGTGGCGTTTCACCTTTGTGACCACTCATGTGGATTGCAAAGGCACTCCTAAATTGGAAAGCTTTCCCACATCTTTCGCAAGTATATAGCTTCTCATTTGTGTTGCTTTTTGGGTGTTTGCTCAATGCTGACTTGTGTCTAAAATCTTTTCTACAAGTTTCAGATTTGAAAGGCTTTTGGCGTGTTTGAGTATTACAGTGAGCCTTTGACATGGCAGCATTGTATACATGGTTACTGTTAGTTCTGTATTTGCCCTGTCTTTTCTTTGGTTCTAACTCTGAATCTCTAGTTGATCCTGAGGCTCCACACTCGCCTCCTTTCTGATCTTGGTTCTCAGTTACATGAAAGTTGTGAGAGAGGAGCTGTTGGTCACTTTTTGGTTCTGGATTACTGCAGTCACTTTCTTCATCAGGAGGAGTCAACAGAAAGGTTTCAGCATCCTTGTTCTTTTCAAGCTGCTCTCTGTCTTGACCAGTGCCGAGTTCCTTCTCTTTAATCTGTGGAGGCTCTGGGTCCTCCTGGTCCAGACTGGAGTTCCTCTCCTGAATACAGAGCTGCTGGTCAGTGAGAAGCTCCTCCTCCTTACAGAGATGTTGCTGTGGGAGATCTGAAGACACAGAGAACAAACAATGAACCACAGAGCATTAGTTCTTAGTTATACACTAAGTAATAGAGTACTTTTATATGTAGCCTGAAAGCTATGTATGAGATACAAAGGTAAATCAAATTATTTCAACCTAATGTGTGCTTAGTATCATTCAAATCACAGTTCTCAACTTAAGCAGGACAAACAGCATGATAAAAGCATCTTTACACATTTACAGTCAGATATTTATTAATATAGAACATCAGCACATTTTATGTGTTCATATGTAACTTTTAAAGTGATACAAGCTGCCATTTTGCTTGCCTGAGAAGTTCTTTGCATGCAGGAATATTGCAGCCCTCAAGATGACGTTTTCCAGCACACCAGCAGTACCAGTTGCTGGACTTTCTGAGATGATCATTGTAATTAATTCATATATTGATTCATATATTGTCATATGTGTATTGAAATCAATAAATAGTAATTGTTATAATGTAATTATTATGATATATTTTACATACATCATCTGAACTGATGTTGCCTGCAGTGATTCAGAGCTATTGAGTGGTTGTGATGATCTCAATATAAGCACTGGTGACATTCTTATAAGACACTTATCCAAAAAACATGTCAAGATACAGAAGTATAATAGTATAAAGTCAAAAGCTGAAGACTGAGGGTCAGACGACCTCTACATTGTGACCTGATGTGGGTTCAGTTTCAATTTTGGCTACATATTTCAAACCTCTGACAAGACTAGAGTTTAGAAAGCATCTTAAGAGAGATGATGGTGGTCACCTGTTGGTTCTTTTTCACTGTGGCCACTGTCCTCATCAGTGAGAGTCAACATAAGGGTTTGGGTCTCCTCCTTCAGTACAAGCTGCTGTACAAGCTGCTCTCCCTCCCGACTGCTGCAGAGATCATCCTGTTCCTCTTTAATCTGTGGAGGCTCTGGGTGCTCTTTGTCCAGACTGGAGTTGCTCTCCTGAACACAGGGCTGCTGGTCAGTGAGAAGCTCCTCCTCTGTACGGTCATGTTGCTGTGGGAGCTCTGGAGGGACAGAGAGATTGAGATGAGACTACTGTGATGGTGAAGAAAACATGCAGACATGCGGGCAAAACAATGCAATATACATCCAATATGAATCGAAATACACACCTATCCTGCGTAACTTAATCTCGGGCTTTAAAACGACATCCAGCAGTCTGCGCTGACGATCGATCTCAGTTTCGTGCTCGACGATTATTTTTTTGGCAAATTCGACTATTTCTTCTGTAACAGAATGTAATCGCTCGTTCACAAACTCTCTCAAACGCTCAACCGCAGACATTGTTGCTGAATTAGAAATGACTTTCTTCTTCTTCTTCTTCTTCTTTTTTATTGGCGGTTGGCAAGCAACGAATGGTGTGCATTACCGCCTAGAAATGACTTTTCTGACAGGGTTGCTACAAGACCTGCCACCTCACGACGTGTGCAAGTCCCCGTATAATTTCCTCCCGCGGATGATTTCCGGTTTGCGCTGTCAGCAGCAGAATGCAGATTTACCACTTTTCTACTACTTACACATTTTTACATTACTGAAATATCCTTTGTTATTTCGTACCAAAGCGTGGTCGGTGTTCATGCTTGCTATTAGTGTTAAACACACACGTTTTGAATAAAATACCGTCAGGTGGAAGAGGAAAGAATAGCGCCAGCACTTCCACTGACGGAACTTTACAGTGTGACAATTAGCGGAAGTAAACAAAGAGACAAAGGCAGCGTTTCCTGTGGATGAATTAACTGATGGACGTGCTTGCTGTCTTAACGTTGTCAGCTATTTAATTTATAATTCAGCAGCAATGTCTTCAGTTCAGTATTTAAGGGAGTTTGTGAACGGGCGACTGACTGCTGCTGCTGAAGAAATATTTGAAGTTTTTAAACAAACTATCGTCGAGTACGAAGAAGAGATCGACCGTCAGCGCAGACTGCTGGACGTCGTTTGGAAACCTGAATTAAAATTACACAGGATAGGTGTGTAAGCATCTCTGTCCCAGCAAACACGCCGAAACGACGTCTAAATCTCGACCACAGGAGGCTGAAATGTGTACCCACAAATTTAAACACCCTGGGGCTAAAAATTATTGTCCTTTCTCCCGACACGTTTAGTGGATAACTGTCTTGTAAGGCTGTCACCAGTGCTTATGTTGACATCAGAGCAAAGCACAGCCACTTAGTATTTATGGATCACTGCGCACAACATCAGTTCAGATTTATGAATGACTGAATTACAATGATCATCTCGTTGAAAGTCCATTCTTGGTTTGCTGGAAGACTTCATCTTGGAGCTGCAGTTTTTCTGCATGCAAAGGACACATCAGGGAAACTGAATACCTCTTTTTATAACTCTGTAAATTGCACACCAACAAATAAAAATCACCTGATTTTATCTAGATAAACGTAATCGATGTAATCTAATGTAATTTACAAACTCTGTTATGCTATTTGTGCTGCTTGAGTGGAGAAATGTAATTCAAATGATGCAAGATGTGGATTTGATTTATATGCAATGCATATTGGTTAAGTATATAATCTCTATCATTTTCTCCTATGTTTACATTTTGTTGTTTTCTCTCACAGTGGTCTCATATATTCCTTTTCTTCTCTGTCCCTCCAGATCTCCCACAACAACATGTCTATGCGAAGGAGGTTCTCACTTACCAGAAGTTCTGTATTCAGGAAAAGATCTCCAGTCTGGACCAAGGGGACGCAGAACCTCGGCAGATTAAAGAGGAACAGGAGGAACTCTGCATAAGTCAAGAAGGAGAGCAGCTTGTACTGAAGAAGGCGACTCAAACCTTTATGTTGATTCCTCCTGATGACGATAGCGACCACAGTGAACCAGAGCAAAATTATGAACGCCAGCACCTTACTCACAACAGTCATGTAGCCAGTCAAAAAGGAGTCAAGCATGAGGACTCAGAATCAACTCAAGATGCAAAGTCAGAACCAAAAAATAGGTGTGGAAAAAAAAGAATACATAAGAAAAATGTATACAGCTCTACCCCAGAGATTCACTGTAATACTCACACAAGTAAAAAGACCTTCAAATGTGACTTCTGTGGGAAATTTTTCAAGCGTAATTCAACATTGCATATACACCTGAGAATCCACACAGGTGAGAAGCCATATACTTGTGAAACATGTGGGAATGCTTTTAGAACTAATGATCACCTAATAGTTCACATGAGAAGATCCCACACAGGGGAGAAGCCTTATACTTGCCAAACATGTGGGAGATCTTTCACATCGAGCAGTGAGCTGATATCCCACACAAGAACTCACACGGGTGAAAAACCGCACAGTTGCACGACCTGCAGGAAAGGTTACCGTGATATTTCTGCACTGAAAAAACATTTGAGAATTCACACAGGTGAAAAGCCATATACTTGTAAAACTTGTGGGAAATCTTTCAGACTTAGTAGTGCCTTGAAAATCCACGCGAGAATCCACACAGGTGAGAAGACACACGTTTGCAAAATATGTGAGGATGCTTTCAGGCAGCGTTCTGACTTGGCAGTCCACATGAGAAGAGTCCACGCAGGTAAGAACCTGAACCTGAACCTTTACCTTTTGACATTTCTGGATTGAAAAAGAACATGACAATTGTGTGATTCAGGCAGTTTGACCCTGCTTGAATCAAAACAGATGATCAGAACTGTGCTGAGTATCTGATGGAGCATCGTGTGGCTCTAACTGAAAATAAATGGCAGGTTGTTTTTGGCACATCCAGCATGCTTAAAAGACATCATCACATCACATCACGTCACATTTATTACATATTCCAGTTTAATTATTATTTCCTATTCTATTTTGTTTTACTTATTTGATCTAGTTTTGTCTTGGGCCTACATTGTTTTGTCAACATGAAATTAACATGTCTGACAACTGAGCACTTAATTCTCTGATTTGATTTTGGTTTGTACTATTTGCTTCCTGTGATATCATATTCCTTTCATTCTCTATTCCTCCAGAGCTTCTACAGCAAACTTTTCCCCCTGACCAGCAGTTCTGTATTCAGGAGAGGAACTTCACTGTGGACCAAAATGACCCAAAGCCTCCACAGATTAAAGAGGAACAGGAGGAACTCTGCACCAGTTGGGAGTGAGAGCAGCTTGTACTGAAGGAGGAGGCCGATGGAGCTGAAACTCCTGAATGAGATACAATTTTGCGCCACTGAGAGGAGATCATGCCAACTTACTGTAATAAAGTAGTTTGTTGTTGTTAAACTACGGATTCATGTATGACAAAGCTGAAGAACTGTACTATTTGGCAAAACTGCTTGCATATCTAGTCACAATGTTGGAGTCTGTCTCTGTATCAGTTTGTATATTACATTATACAATGTACAATAACTCCAGCCTTTGACAAAGAGGGTCAAGGAGATTACAAACAGCAGGATTTGGCATAAGATAACATAATGTCTTAATCAAGAGTTGTGACAACAAGTATGGTAAAATATGGTTTAATTGTTCATTTACTTGTATATTAGACATTAGAGGAATCAAGAAGAAGAAATTGGCCATTCTGAAGAGCATCACCACTTACAACATCTGAAAGTTGTATGTAAATTACAACACATCTCCTGCAGATAGAAACGCACACTTATACTGTGATATTCATAGTACCAGTAACATCAGTGTTTCCACTTTATTCCCTTAGTAAATGTGCTTCAAGTTGCTTTTAGCATAATCATTCGTCAACAGTAATTCTGTCACTCAAGCAGCATACTGCAGCAACATTATACTAATACTTTAATGAATTAAATAAATACTTTTTATTGTTAAAAAAAGCCTTTACTGTTCAAAGTTAAGTGAGTGACTGACCTATGTACGAGCAGGTAATCATAGCAGCTCAAGTCTATATTTCTATACAGTAACAACATCAAGTGTGAAAAATGCATTGCCTGTTATATGTGCTAACAGGGATGCACCAATCTGACACAGATGCTGTTTTCTATTCTATTTAAAACCTGTATGCCCTCAATGTAATTAAATGCAGTGAACTATGTGAGGTAAGTTTACACATTGTACAGTTATCTAGTAAATGAAGGCAGAGGGTCACATTTAGTTTGTATATTATATGTAAAACACAGTTCCTACAGTAGTTTGACTGTATGTAGAACTGATTTCAAAAGAAAAGCATCATGTTCCCTCTACAGTCAGCTTACAATTAATATTAACCTTTCTGTTACCACTGACTATTTCACCACAGAGATAGTACTAACTTACTTATCTGCTGTGACACATAAAACTCAGCTGCAACATACAAATGTTATATGGCATAAGTAACTAAAATATATTAATTGTACAAAATTATATGGCACTGACAGGACATTCTGCATATTATTTGATATTTTGTTCTAATTGTATTTCGCTAAGAATGCCTCCAGTGCATTTCAAAATCAGAATCAGGCATACCTTATTGATCCCCAGGGACACAAAGTACCTTTATTTGTCAACTACAAATGGCCATTTTTTAAAATCAAATAATTTTTAATTGATGTCAAATACAAGGCATCCAATTGTTAGAACCTGCTCCACCACCAACTTAGGTTGTAAGCTAACCTAAGCTGTGGGGTAAGATGAATATGGCTGTTAGACTCTTTTTTTGTTGCTGTGGTTTGTGACTAAAGAATATATCTGTTTATTCAGTCATTTCATTCAATCTAAAAAAACAAAAAAAACCAAAAGTAATTTGCATTTACCTGTCTGGACACTGAAGAGCAAAAATGTGGAATGCTACCAGTCAGTTTGTTTAATGATTTCTGACATTTATTGCACTTGACAGATTTCACACCCTGTAAGCTGCATGATAATCATACAGACACAATAAAGCCAGAATTATCTCATAGTATAGGCTACAGTTTATTGTAATGGTGATGAGATTTTACATGCCTTTGTATGTGTGACAGCAGTGAAATAGTTCAACTTACACAAACTTAATAAACTGCAACATTAAAACACCTCTTGCATGTAACAATTTAATACAAAGTTTTATTGTTGAAATACATACATGAAATCATTGCATTTTGTTACCAACAGCCAACTGGGGCGTTGCATTTGTTATACTGCGTAGGCAGATCACAGTAGCACATCATCTACAATTTGTTTGTGTTACCTCGTAAATTCAAAACAATAGAAATTCTATCAAGTTACAATCACAGTACACAAGTATAAAATCAATTCATGTGTTGAAGACAGAAGCATCTCTGAAGAAGTTGAGTTCACTATCCTGTCATATAAGTAGGAGACTTGGTGGTATTGTAGACGATGTGCTACTTCATTACAGTAAGATATTGTAGCCTCTTGTCTCAGGGAAGTTACCGGTATATAGATTCAGTTACAATGATGCGACTATTGCAAAAGTGAATTTACTGTAATTCATTAACTTAGGTTTTTCTCAGGACTTTCAGCTCTATGGTTTCACTGAGTAAACTGCAACATTAAAACATCTCCTGTGTATATTCTTAGGGTTTTTTTTTCCATATGTATGTGACTTAAACTTAATGCTTAATTCATGGCACTCCTCAAATCTGGGAGTTCTTGTGTGTTTTAACCATTAAGTGAACTGTCTCCCATGTTTTACAAATACAAAGTTACTTGTGTGTATGTGATCTTCTATGCTTTGCCAATTCACCCGCCTGAACAAATGTTTTTCCGCAGATATTGCAAACATATGGCTTCTCACCAGTGTGGGCTCTTCTTATGTGGACTTTCAAATGGCCACTAAGTCTGTAATTTTGCAGTTTTGCAGTTATATGGTTTTTTGCCTGTATGGATTCTCTTATGCCTTATCAATGTAGATGTGTCGCTGAATCTTTTTTCACAGATGTTGCAAAGCTACGGTTTCTCCCCCGTGTGGGTTCTCATATGGATTTTCAAGACGCTGCTAACTCTGAAATCCTTCCCACAAGTTTTGCAAGAATACGGTCTCTCACCTGTGTGGATTCTCATATGAATGTTCAATGCTGATGCCAGACAGAATCTTTTCCCACAGGTCTTGCAAAGGAATGGCTTCTCACCAGTGTGAACTCTTCTCATGTGGACTTTTAAGTCACTATTAAGTCTGAAAGCTTTCCCACATGTTTTGCAGGGATATGGCTTCTCACCTGTGTGGATTCTTATATGAGTGTTCAATGCTGATGCCTGACAGAATCTTTTCCCACAGGTCTTGCAAAGGAATGGCTTCTCACCAGTGTGAACTCTTCTCATGTGGACTGTTAAGTCACTATTAAGTCTGAAAGCTTTCCCACATGTTTTGCAGGGATATGGCTTCTCACCTGTGTGGATTCTTATA
>JBAJHX010000076.1:15881806-15923012 GCA_037176925.1 Amniataba percoides
TGAGTGTTCAAATCTGATACCTGACAGAATCCTTTCCCACAGGTCTTGCAAAGGAATGGCTTCTCACCAGTGTGAACTCTTCTCACGTGGACTGTTAAGTTACTATTATGTCTGAAAGCTTTCCCACATGTTTTGCAAGCATGTGGCTTCTCACCTGTGTGAACAGTCAGGTGTCTCCGCAATGTTGACTTAAACTTAAAATATTTTCCACAAGTGTTACATTTGAAAGACTTCTTACCTGCATGAGTACTGCACTGAATCTCTGACGCTGTTGGGTTGTATACATTGTTACTCAGACTTCTGTTCTTTTTATGTGGAATCTTTGATTTTTGCTTTGCATCTCTAGATGAAGAAGCATCTCCATGCTTACTTGCTTTCCGATCTCGGCTCTCAGCTACATGAGAGTTGCGAGGGAGGAGCCGATGGTCACTTTTTGGTTCTGGTTCACTTTCCTCATCAGTAGGAGTCAACATGAAGGTATCTGTCTTAAGTACAAGCTGTTCTTCCTCCTGACTGGTGCAGAGTTCATCCTGTTCCTCTTTAATCTGTGGAGGCTGTGGGTGCTCTTTGTCCAGACTGGAGTTCCTCTCCTGAACACAGACCTGCTGGACAGTGAGAAGCTCCTCCTCCTTACAGACACGTTGCTGTGGGAGATCTGGAGGGACAGAGAACAAAAGGAACATGAGACTACTGTGATTTTGTGAAGGAAACCTGCAGACATGCGAGCAAATTAAAACCAGAATACACTGTAGTAAAACAATTAATTCATTAATTATGACGTTTTACGCACCTATCCTGTGTAACTTTACTTCAGGTTTCCAAACGACGTCCAGCAGTCTGCGCTGACGGTCGATCTCTTTTTCGTACTCGACGATTGTTTGTTTAAAAACTCCGGATATTTCTTCAGCAGCAGCAGTCAGTCGCTCGTTCACAAACTCCCTTAAACGCTCAGCTGAAGACATTGTTGCTGAATTACAATTTAAATATTTGTCTGCAGTACGAACACAACTTCGTCTTTGAGTTTATGTAGAAATTCCGCGCCTATGCCGCTTACTTCCGCTGAGTGTCGCACTGTTAAAGTCCGACAGTGGACGTGAGTTTGCTTTTTTTTCCGCTTTCAATATCAGTTTGAGATATTTCTTACTTCGTTTCACAGGGACATTAGGTTATTAACTACCACTACATTTAACTGACGTCTTGTCAAGCTGTTGATTTATATCCATATTGATATATATTGTATAATAATTTAAAACAAAAACACATCAGCAGGGGTGAAACAACATAACATATGTAAGTAAAGGTGTAAAAATACCGTCATTTAAAATGTAATTAAACGAAAATGAAAATAGCTCATTTTTCATACTTCTCACTGGCTACAATATTATATTTATATATATAGTTTTTTGTTTCAACCATGTACATATTCAAGTACATATTTATGCCATGTTGACCGCAAAGCTACTACACAGTTAAACAGCTGTACACAAGATATTTTGTTGTTCAGTACAAAACCCAAATGCAAAGCAAAAATTATTATATGATACATTTAAAAAATGCATCACTAAGATGTACATTTTACAAGTAGAAGTTCACCTGTATGAGACCTGACATGCTTAGCTAATTCAGACGTTAAAATGTCTTTTCATACAGTTGTGCATAGGTACTCCTTCTCCCCTGTGGAATATTTTTATTATGTTTGATGTTCTTGAATAAACAACTTCTTTCATTTGTGTGTGCCATGCAACAGAATGTGTTACTGCAAGTATTACAGGGGTATGGTTTCTCTACTGTGTAAATGATCACATATTTTAAATGCACTGTCACATAAATAAAGTATGGATGAAGAACTCAATACAGAGCAATGCAGAGACAATTTTGAAAATGGAAAAAAATGAAATATGAATCAGTTTGGGTAAAAAACCCAGTTCTAATAGTTTAAATAAAAGTGTCGATTAGAGGCCATGTGAAAATGCTCTTTTTGCCTAAAGAAAAGAAAAAAACAATTGCGGTGGATGAAGTATTCAGATAATTTAAGTATAATTTCTACAGTGTAATTCAATGCATTCCAAATGACAAAACCATGTCAGTTCCACATAATTATACCTGACTTAAAATCTTATCATTATATACCACAGTTTTCAGATTTTACATCCTGTAGTATAGTTCAGTATAGTATAGTATAGTATGGTAGTATAGCCCACTGTGCAGTGGTTAGCACTCACAGCAAGAGGTCGTATAGTATAGTGTAGTATAGTTTAGTATAGTGTAGTATAGTTTAAAGCAGTGCACTGGACTTTGCATGTTCTCCCTGTGTCTGCGTGGGTTCTCTCCAAGTACTCCAGCTTCCTCCCACCATCCAAAGACATGCATTAGGTGAATTGGCAACTCTAAATTGTCCATAGTGTGTGAATGTGAGAGTAAAAGTTATTTGTCTTCTATGTGGCCCTGCGACTGACTGGCGACCAGTCCAGGGTGTACCCTGCCTTCGCCCTAAGAGTGCTGGCTCCAGCACCCTGTGACCCTGAGTGCAGGATACAGCGGGTTAGAAAATGGATGGATGGATCGATAATATAATTTAATGCATCTTATTTTACAAGTTAAAATATTTTTTCATTCTTACAGTCAAAGTAGTAGTATTTTACATTGTAAAATAACATTAATATTTTAGGGTTACAAAAGTGGTGGAAAACTACAGTACTGCTTACATGTTTTTCATTACAAATGTGTTTCTATTTTGAGCAGCCTGTTTTCCTGTCCATTAAACAGTATCAATATAACCCTGACATCTTTTGAACTGACTGCATGTTCGAATTACTGACAAAGACCAGAGGATGCTGTTTGTTTGTTTTTTTTTTTTTTAAAAAAGAACTTTATTATATTTGGCAAAAGTTCTTATCCACATGACAAATTATCATCTACATCTCACAGTCAGTGTTAAAGCCACTAATGTTCATTTGCTGTGAAAGAAAGACTCCTGAGATATTCTGTGACTGTTCCAAGAAACAGCATTATTCAAGCATGCCAGTTCAGTTTATTCACAGTTAAAATACGAGTGTAATCATATAACACAGGAGATATGTGATATTGGACTCCCTGATAAGCAAACAGTACGCACATTGTTTTAAATTTATGTTCACTAAAACAGCCTAGAGTTTAAAAGGTGCATGTATTATACAGTAACATTTACAACCAACAAAACACCTAAGAACTACTACTACGAAATACTAATAACTATTAAATAATCCTAAGACATTTATTCTATCAGTCTAAACATTAGTAAAATAAGCAAGATTCAACAAAAAAGATACATGGCAAGTGGAAATAACAATACTTTATTATTATACTTTGTGAAAATACAAACACTTGCTTCTTGCAAAACTGTGATATGCATCTTTACACTGAACTGAAACCTCCTCTCCATACTCTGATACTTCAATACTCCTTCTCTGTCTGTCCTCGCTGGCCTACACCCTGTACCTGCTGGGAGGCTCTAATAAGGCAAAGAGGCACTACAAAACAGCCACACAGAAGTATGATGCAGCCACAGAAAGCTGGTCTATGGCGAAGGATCTGCCCACCTCTCACTGCAGAAGCACTGCAACACCCCAGAATGTGACAGCCAGCAGCTGGAGAACCAGAACAGAGAGCGCAGCACAGCTCCTTCACAGATCACTAAAGCACAAATCAACAGGGAGCAGGAACCACACGAGAGGAGGGATGTTCCACCTACGGAGAACATTTCAATAATGTCTGCTGTAGTTTCTGTTTAATTCCCTCTGGAAAATTCTCCTTCTTAAAACTGAAATAAAATGCATTTTACCCTGGAAAAAATGTGTACATAACAAGAACATGTTTCACTTTTTAAAATGTAATTCTAAGTTTATGTCCTCTGAAAGTTCTTGAGTGAGGCTTCCCGTCCTGTGTGCCTTCTCACGTGAGCTGTCAATTTACCTTTACATCTGAAAGCTCTCCCACATACTGTGCATGGAAACGGCCTCTCACCTGTGTGGATTCTTATATGGTTTTTCAATGCTGACCTGTCAATAAATCCTCTACCACATGTTTTGCAAAGGTACGGCCTCTCACCTGTGTGGATTTTCATGTGCCTTTTCAATGTTGAACTGTCATTAAATCTTTTCCCACATGTCTTGCAAAGGTATGGCTTCTCATCTGTGTGGATTATCAAGTGCCTTTTCAAGATGTGCCCTGATGTGAAATGTTTCCCACATATTTTGCAAGAATGTGGCTTCTTAATTGTGTGGGTTTCTCTAGGACCTGATAAACCTGCATTTACATTCAATCCTATATACTTAAAATCTTTCCCAGAAATTGTACATTTTACATTGGAGTTGTCAGAGAGGAGCTGGTGAGCATGCTTTGCTTCTGATAGCACAGAGCTATTCACTGGTATGTTAAGTGCAGAGTCTTTCTCTGCTGCAATAATGGTTTTATCAGTATTCAGGTTCAGAGTCGGAGTCAGTCTGAAGGTTTCGGTCTCTTCCCTCAGTACAAGCTGCTCTCCCTCCTGACTGATGCAGAGTTCCTCCTCTTCCTCTTTAATCTGCGGAGGCTCTGAGTCCTTTTGGTCCACAGTGAAGTTCCTCTCCTGAACACAGAGCTGCTGGTCAGTGAGAAGCTCCTCCTCCTTACAGACACGTTGCTGTGGGAGATCTAGAGGGACAGAGAACAAAAGGAACATGAGACTACTGTGATTTTTTTGAAGGAAACCTGCAGACATGCGAGCAAATTAAAACCAGAATGTACTGTAGTTACACAATTAATTAATCAAATAATGACGTTTTACGCACCTATCCTGTGTAACTTTATTTCAGGTTTCCAAACGAGGTCCAGCAGTCTGCGCTGACGGTCGATCTCTTTTTCGTACTCGACGATAGTTTGTTTAAAAACTCCGAAAATTTCTTCAGTAGCAGCAGTCAGTCGCTCGTTCACAAACTCCCTTAAACGCTCAGCTGAAGACATTGTTGCTGAATTACAATTAAAATATTTGTCTGCAGTACGAACACAACTTCGTCTTTGAGTTTATGTTGAAATTCCGCGCCTATGCCGCGTACTTCCGCTGGGTGTCGCACTGTAAAAGTCCGACGGTGGACGTGAGTTTGCTTTTTTTCCGCTTTCAATATCAGTTTGAGATATTTCTTACTTCGTTTCACGGGGACATTAAGTTATTCACTACTACTACATTTAACTGACGTCTTGTCAAGTGGAAGAGCGTAACAATTGTTTTTGTTCCGTTTCCGACTGAAGGCGTGCTGGTTAAAAATTGCATTTTGCAACACCAACTAAGATGCACATTTATTTCGCTTTGTTACTGCATTTAACTGAAGTAGAAACAACACCGTGTGCTTATAATTGCCGAGTAAAACAACGGAAGAACTTGCTAAATAAATTAACACGGCACAAATTAATAAAAAAAAAAAGCATTTACTTTCACTGTCGGAACGTAACAGTGTGACAAACAGCGGAAGTAAACAAACCCGGCACGTGTGAATATTTGCTTCTTGAATCAGCTGGAAGAAAATTAAGATGATGATAATGATTTGGCTTATATTTCATATGATAATACAAACAGGTTAGAAGCCATATACTTGCACAACATGTGGGAAAGCGTTCAGTCACAGCGATGCCACGTGAGAAGAGCGCATACCGGAGAGAAACCATATAACTGCAAAACGTGGGAAAATATTTCCAACTGAGCAATGCACATAGTCTACATGAGGCGAGACCACACCGATGAGAAACCATACCTTTGCAAGACATGAAGTAAAATATTCAAAGATCTTTCAGCATGTAAAAGGCATGTGAGAATCATCAAGAGCTTCCATACGTAATTGTCACTTGACAGACCACATTAGAAGAATTCATACAGAGAGAGGTAGCCGTGTATTTACAGGATTTGTGGGAGATGGTTCAATTTGAGCAGTTTGGGCCCCCCCAAAAAAACTCACAGTAGGTTAGGACTCGCCTAATACCTGTACCTGCGGTAAAAGGTTTTTATAAATCAAATGCTTGAAACTTAGCTTCTGCAGACAAATACATAATTGAAACGAACATAAAAAGCATCCAAGGAATATGACACCACTGTGACAGTACCCCTCTGGAGCCCAGCGTTGAAGCAAACATGAAGCTGGAGAAACAAAAAGCTGCTGCACGTCCACCGTCGGAACGTATTAGTGTAACACCCGGCGGAAGTAAACAAGACAGGCGCTAGTGGCGTTAGCTGCACGCATGTGTTGAATTAACTGAAAGACGCAGAGAGAGAGAGACGTCTCTTGTAATTAAACAACAATGTTTTCCGTTGAGTATCTGAGAGAATTTGTGAACGGGCGGCTGACTGCTGCTGCTGAAGAAATATTTGGGGTTTTTAAACAAACTATCGTCGAGTACGAAGAAGAGATCGACCGTCAGCGCAGACTGCTGGACGTCGTTTGGAGCCCCGAAATAAAGTTACACAGGATAGGTGTGTGAATTTTTATTATTTTGATAGCACCAAAGGAGGCGGAATTGTATTTATATTTAATCCAGTGTACTGCATGTTTTCTTCAACACCACAGTAATCTCATGTTGCTTGTGTTCTCTGTCCCTCCAGAGCTCCCACAGCAACATGTCTGTCAAGAGGGGAAAGTCCTCGCTGACCAACACACAGGTGAGAAGCAATATTCTTGTGAATATTTTGTTAGACATTCGCAGTGAAGCCCTATACAAGTCCTATCTCATCTCAAAGTACACAGAGGTGGATTTCAGATGACATGGTTAAGCTATCGTTGAGTGTTAAAGTATTGTAATAGTATTAATAGTAATGGTATTGTAATTGCAGTTGTTAAAGAATAATACCTTTATTTAGTATAATTCAAACTATTCTAGTTATTTATTCACTCCCTTGCCCTTGAATTTATTTATATGTGTTTTCTTTCTAGCTCTGTGTTTGGTCAGAGTTGTTATTATTTTGGGTTTCAAACAGTGTTCTCTTCCTCAGTTTCTCATCATTTTCTCTTCTGTTCTATTCTGGAAAGTTACAGGGTGTGGCAATTGCATCTTTTATGTTGCTTGACAGTTTCAATGAACGTTATTTACAGCTCTGTTTACCTTTGTAACTCTTTGTTTGGTGTAGTTTCAGCCATCTAAACCAGTGGGCTCCCCTGATTTCTTTAACTAGATGAGGAAAAAGGTTGTTACTATTACTAGTCGACCTCTGTCATATCTAACAAATGTTTATTCAATGGTGGTATGTAACTACATTTACAGAAGTGCTGTGCATGTATATAAATTACACACTGGTTCTATCCTGGTACTTTCTTTATTGTCACAGTGGTCTCATCTTTAAAATTTCTCTGTCCCTCCAGAGCTTCCAGAGCAACATGTCTGTACAGAAGAGGAGGTTTTCACTAACCAGCGGCTCTGTATTCAGATGAAGAACTCCAGTCTGGACCAAGAGCACCCAGAGTCTCCACAGATTAAAGAGGAACAGGAGGAACTCTGCACCAGTCAGGAAGGACAGCAGCTTGTACCGAAAGAGGAGACTGAGATCCTTATATTGACTCCAACTGATGAGGAAAATCACTGCAGTGAACTGGAACAAAATGATGACAACCAGCTCTTCTCTCAAAACTGTTATGCAGCTGAGAGCAAAGACCAGAAAGGAGACAACAATGTGCATTTGGGATCAACTAGATGTGCAGAGTCAGAATCTCAGAAGAGCCATCACAAAAGCAGAAGTCACAATAATAATGTATACAACTTACCGGAAATTCACGATAGTGTCCAAAAAGACTCTTTGTCTTTAAAATGTGACACGTGTGGGAAAGCTTTCAGGTTTCAGTCAAAATTGCAGAGACACATGAGCGTCCACACAGGTGAAAAACCATACCTCTGCAAGACGTGTGGGAAAACATTTGGTTATATGTCAGTATTAAAAACTCACATTAGGATCCATACTGGTGAAAAGCCATATTCATGCAAAACATGTGGGAAAAATTTCACACGGACTAGTGCTTTAAAAGCCCACATGAGAATGCACACAGGTGAGAAGCCGTATGTTTGCAAGACGTGTGGGAAGAGATTTTGTGCCATGCCAGCACTGAAAAGGCATATAAGAATCCACACAGGTGAGAGGCCTTACATTTGCAAAACATGTGGGAAAAGGTTCTGTCGGACATCAGAATTGAAAACTCACATAAGAATACATACGGGCGAGAAACCATATTCATGCAAAACGTGCGGGAAAAATTTCCGGCTCAGTAGTGTTTTGAAAGTTCATATTAGAACCCACACAGGTGAGAAGCCGTACCACTGCAAAACATGTGGAAGAGTTTTTAGATGTAGTAGTGGCTTGTTGGTGCACATAAGAAGAGCCCACACTGGTGAGAAGCCATAGCTATGCAACACTCATAGGAAAAGATTCTGCAAAGAGTAGGATTTGACATATTAGATTGCATGCACAGGTTATACCATACGCATGTTAGACCATGTGCTACGGGTTTGTTGCCTTTTTCATCCACCCACTATGAGTGAAGTTGTTTCTCTCAACCCAGATCTTGAGCTAGTGTGTGTGTGTGTGTGTGTGTGTATCTCAGTGGGTGCATGTTTCTCAGTATACTCATGTTGCCCAGTCGGCTATACAGCAGCTGAGCTCACAGTGTCCCATACACCAGTATTTTAAACTTCACAAAGATTAATTACTGTCAGGTCAGCAAAGATTTTTGTATGCAGATAAAGCCCAGTATTGCATCTTTTATTATTTATTATTTGATTCCCAGTTCAGTGTTTTTGGAATGGCACAGTCAAAATCCTGTTCTTAGCTAAAATGGTGCAGTATTTCATTCTCAAAAAACAAGCAGTTTTTCTGACTAAAGGGCAGGTGGACACCAGATATGTGGAGGTATTTTTCTACCATTATCACACCAAAGACCAATGAGTGTTAGTCTCGGATATTTAAATGAGTGCATGAGAAATCAGCAACACTGGTTGTTTTTGGGGTGCTTTTTTGTTTAGCAGGTGGTGGCGAATGTGAAGATGTCCTCTCTAAAAGATGATAAATTGCACATGTGCCATATAATTTCTTTTTTTTTTTTTTGCTTTAATCACTACACAGACAAATTGCCTTGTAATTGCAAAACATAAAAGAAGTAAAGAAGTCTTGTGAAAATGAATGTGAGGTTCATTTGTCAAATATGAGATCTTAAAAGTTTATTGTGATGCTTCTTTTCATATTACTATACTAATTACAAATATGTTATCAACAGTATTTGTTATAATCAAGTATTTCTTTGAAATTATTGTAATCTCCCAGATTGGTTGGATGGTTATTGCAGATCATTTCAAAACCAGGCTCCAGGCATGTTACTGACACTTTCAGTTCACACCCAACGTTCAGCTTAGACCTGTACTTGGTTTTCCAGAGAGGCTACAGCAGAAGAGCCAATTTCACAGAGGTAGGGAGGCGAAGGGAAGCATATTTCTCACAGCCTTCTGTCCTGTGAGTGGATGTTCCCTCTCCACACCAATCCAGACCTTGCTTAGTTTCTGTGATACAAATGATGTGGAAGAACTCGTCAGCAGTTCCTCTCTTTGTGACATACTTGGAAAACAGTTAATCCTCACCGAGCCACTCTGATGTAACATAGCGAATGTAAGCAATAAGCAAACAGTCTTTATTATTGTCGGTAGCCTCATCCACTTGCAAGGTGAAGTATCACACAGAGGTCTTGCAACGGTGTTTTAGGTCTCTCAGTGTCTCTTCAATTTATTTGGCTTCATGCTATCAGCTGCCAGAGTTTTGAGTCCTCTCCTCATCTCCTACCACATTCAATGTGAATCCGAGACTGAGACATGCCTCGAGTCTTCAGTTTTGGTGGTAAAACATCATTCACATTGGCCAACATAACACACTTGTCCTCCACGTTTGTCAAATTAAATGGTAAAATACATATTCCAGAGTAGGCTGGCGTACATCATTTCTGCCGATATTAAACACGTCAAATGATAAAGTCTTTATCATTTGACAGCGGAACTAAAGAGCTCCCGCACCTTCACAGTCGGAACTTTACAGTGTGACAATACGCGGAAGTAAACAAATGATTGTCAGCGCCAGCTCTGTCTGCTTCTTAAGATAAATGTGTGTTTGAACTACAATGTCTTCAGCTGAGCGTCTAAGAGAGTTTGTGAACGAGCGGCTGACTGCTGCTGCTGAAGAAATATTCGGGGTTTTTAAACAAACTATCATAAAGTATGAAGAAGAGATCGACCGTCAGCGCAGAATGCTGGACATCGTTTGGAAACCGGAATTAAAGTTACACAGGATAGGTGTGTAAAAATTAGTTATTTTGACAACTCGAAACAGAGGAAATCGATTTGTACGTCTTAAAAATGAATTAACTACCTTATATTATGGCAATAATTTGTTAGCATGTCTGCCTGTTTTCGTCACCATCACAGTAGTCTCATATATTCATTTTGTGTCCCTCCAGAGCTCCCACAACAACATGTTTTTACGGAGGAGCTTCTCTCTGACCAGGATCTCTGTGTTCAGGAGAGGAACTCCTGTCTGGACCAGGAGCCTCCACAGATTAAAGAGGAACAGAAGGAACTCAGCATCAGTCGGGAGGGAAGACAGCTTGTTCTGAAGGAGGAGACTGAAACCTTCATGTTGACTCCCACTGATGAGGAGAGTGGCCACAGTGATGATCAGACTCTGAACTTGAATCCTGATCAATTTCTCATTGCAGCAGATAGAGAGTCCATGGTCAATGTGCTAGTTCCTTTGGCATCAGACCCAAAAAGTGACTACCAGTTCCCCACTCACAACTCTCAGTTCACAAAGAGCCAAGATCATAAAGGAGGTGAGCATGAAAAACCTGGATTAATTAGAAGTAGACCTCCAGAGGAAGAGAGTCAACATCATGAAAGTAGAAGTCACAGTATCAGTGTGTGCAGCCCTGCCGTGTCAGATATTCTCTGTAATACTTACACAAGTCAAGAGTCTTTGAAATGTGGTGCTTGTGAAAAAGGTTTTGAGTCCAAGTCAAGATTACAGAAACACCTGAGAATCCACACAGGCGAGCGGCCGTACATCTGCAAAATATGTGGGAAAACGTTCAGATTTAGAAGTAACTTAACAGTTCACATAAGAGTTCACACAGGTGAGAAGCCGTACCATTGCAATACATGTGGGAAGAGATTTACTGACAGTTCGACAATGAAAAGGCATTTGACAGTCCACACAGATGAGAAGCCGTATTCTTGTAAGGTGTGTGGGAAAATGTACAGACAGAGTAGTACCTTGAAAGACCACATGAGAATCCACACAGAGGGAAGCTGCAGCTTTGCAAGACATGAGGGAAATAATCCTTCCAAATGTATTATTTGGAAAGGTCACCAAAATCTCATATAGGAAAGCAGCCTTGTATTTTCTAAACATGGTTCATGGCCAAAATACCATAACTACAAACTGGTCTCAGTGTTTAGTCCAGGTTACTTACTTGAGTTGTGTAGATCCAGAGATTTTTGTTATCATGTGTTTATATGTATGTATTAGCATAGCTAATTTGGAGAATACTGAATGCAGTGTGATTGAAGAAGAGGAAAGTTTAGCAGTAAAGTTATCAGGAGCTTGTAAATGTACAGTGGGGGATACTTCGCAAACATTAACATGGTTTATTACTCATGTCATCTTTGGATGTTTAGTCTTTTCTTCCTCTCCAAAGCGCACATATTGTATCGTTTACTCCACTACATTTTTCTGATGGTTACAAACTACTTTGCAGATTTAGATTATTAATACAAATTGTAACATTAGTCGCACTTCACATGCATTATTTTGTTTTACAGTGGAAAATAGTGGTGATGTCTGTCTGGGTTAAAGTGCTGTCTACAAGTCGACGACTATTACAACCAGGGTATTTTTTTCTTTTTTAAATTTCTGATGTAGATTACCATCTCATTGACATTTGTATATTTGTATATTTGCTGTTTGTTATTTGAAACAAACATTTGGGGTATTGTTGTTTACTGGGGTAAACTATTATGTAACAAAGAGCACTACTTGACTAAGAATATTACTTGATGAGGGTGGCTTTAACCAAAGTTTTTTTTCTGCCTCCATCACTAGCAACCATGAATCTTTCTCGTTGTTTGAGCAGTCTACACGAGCTTAAAGAAGACCAAGCGTCACTTTCAGTTTGTCCTATGTTTCGAGGAGGCTATGTTTTTCATTAAGAGAAAGTCATTTTCTTTCTCCCATTATGATTTTAATGTAATACAGCATCAGTCTGAGGTAGCCAGCTGTGAGTAGACAGATGACTGCCAAGCAAAGTATCATGGGAGAACAATGAAAAAAAATCCATATGTTGTCATGTATGACAAAAGCCAAAATGAACGCTACAAGAAGGCACGTCTGTTCACACAGCGAGAAACAGAAAGACAAAGTGTGGAGTAATGGGAAACGGCAGCCTGGAGCCGGCTGGCCGGTGTGCTGTTGTCTGTGATGTGTTTGATAAGCATGCACTTGTTTTTAACAAAGTATGATTGTAAAGTATAAGCTGCAATGTAACCTGTTTTTTTCCCCAAAGTCTCATGTGTAGCTGGGGGGTTTTGTTTGCAAGTAATAAATAATCCTTTGGACCAAGAGACAAAGACAGATATTGTGTTTGAGTATTAATTTGGCATTCATCTCACCGTAATGAGACAGAACGGTTTTCTGTTTGCTTCAACCCTGGTTTAATGTATCCTGATGGCACTTAATTTCTAAGAATAACATGCCAAAGATGACCTTTTATTTAGGTGGTAAAACTTGAAGGAAGTTGGTGGTCTTTTTTCTCCTGGAAGTCACCAGAGATGCTTTTTGTTTGAGCATCTCATCTTGATGAACAGCGTGACAATACCGACGTGAGCAATTTTTTTTCTGTCTTTAGCTTTGATCCCAAGAATCATAGCCAAATTAAAATATCATTTAAACATTTTACATAATTTACTCCAAATGGTAAAAAAAATACAGTCATTTAATAAATAAACTAATATATTTTTAAAGGACACGTCTTGAGGTTGAAGCTGAAAATAGCGTAGAGTACCAAAGCGAGGAAAGTGTACATCCTTGCTGCTCAGATATCAAACACACACGTTTGGAATAAAATGCCACCACTTGAAAAGCGGAACGAAAAGCTCACGCGCGTCTACAGTCGGAACTAATCAGTGTGACAATCAGCGGAAGTAAACAACAGGTTCGAGTAGCATTAGGTGAATGAGCGTATTGAACAGGAAGGGAGGCGGTGTCGTTGTCGTAACGCAGGCTTATTGTTTTGTTTAAGCAAGTAAGCGGCGATGTCTTCAATTGAGTATCTGAGAGAGTTTGTGAACGAGCGGCTGACTGCTGCTGCTGAGGAAATATTCGGGGTTTTTAGACAAACTATCGTCGAGTACGAAGAAGAGCTCGACCGTCAGCGCAGACTGCTGGACGTCGTTTGGAACCCCGAAATAAAGTTACAAAGGATAGGTGTGTAAAACTTTATTATTGTATTAACTAAAAAGAGGAATGTGTAATATGTAATGTAAATAGTATAAATGTGTATTAGTACAAATTTCTTTGCATGTCTGCATGTTTTCTTCACTGTGACAGTAGTTGTTTTTGTTCTTTATCACTCCAGAGCTCCCACAGCGACATGTCTTTACGGGGGAGCGTTTTACTGACCAGCAGCTCTGTGTTCAGGAGAGAAACTTCAGTCTGGACCAAGAGGATCCAGAGCCTCCAGAGATTAAAGAGGATGAGGATGAATTCTGCACCAGTCTGGAGACAGAGGAGCAGGGGACCGATGCTTCTGTTGTGACTTCTAATTTTGAGGGTAGTGATGACAGTGAAGATGAGACTCTAAAACTTGATAAAGGTCATATTGCAACAGAGATGACACCCGCAACTTCATTCAGCAAACCAGTTAATGTGGTATCAAAGCCAAAAAGTGACCACCAGCTCCTCTCCCACATCTCTCGTATAGCTAAGAGACGAGATCAGGAGGAAGGTGAGCGTGGACACTTGGGACCGACTACGCATGCGGAGCCAGTTCACATGTATCAACATCATGATAGCATAAGTCACAGTGATAATGAAAACACCTTTACCACACCAGAGCTGAACTGTAATACAGCTGAAAGCTCTTTGGTGTATGATGCTTCTGGGAAAGACTTTAATTGCACGTCAAAATTAGAGACACACTCAAGAATCCATACAGGTGCATATCCTTGCAAAATATGTGGGAAAGATTTCCAATGTGTCAGTGACCTTAAAGCTCACATGACAGTCCACATAGGTGAAAAGCCATACACTTGCAAAACATGCGGGAGAGCTTTCCGATGGAGTTGTGACTTAACAGTCCACAATAGAAGAGCCCACACGGGCGAGAGGCCTTATCTTTGTAAAACATGCGGGAAACGGTTTGGTGACAGTTCAACGTTGAGAATTCATATGAGAATCCACACAGATGAGAGGCCGTATACTTGTCAAATATGTGGGAAAGCGTACAGACAGAGCGGTACCTTGAAAGACCACATGAGAGCCCACACAGGTGAAAAGCCGCATCTTTGCAGCACGTGTGGGAAAGGGTTCATGACCATGTCAGCACTGAGAAGGCATTCCAGGATCCACACAGGTGAGAAACCATACACTTGTAATACATGCGGGAGAGCTTTCGGTCGTAGTAGTCACTTGTCAGAGCACATTAGAAGAACACACGTTGCCAAGAAGTCGTAGTTCTGCAACACCTGTGGAAACATAGTATTCAGACTTTGCAGAATAGTATACAAGAAAACATAAAACCAAGTAGACTCATATTTGCAAAATATCTGGGCACTTGTTGTGGTCCTAAAGAAGTCACAGAAGTGAGGAATTTTGCAGCACTGGCATAAATACTTTTACTTCTTTCACATACTCAACATAAACAGGAGAAACCATAGAACTGAAAGTCCTGTGGTGATGAGTTCATTTACAGAATGAAACATTTTTGCAGTAGTTACATCTCTGAAACTTCATGTAAAATGTTTTCCATCAAGATGAAATGTGATGTAAAGTTTCCTTTCAGATGGCCATTTTACTCATACTTCTGTTAGCAACTGTATTTCTATCGTACTGTAATTTTCTGAATCAGATCATTTTTATGGTGTGTACACTGTTAAAGTAACTGTGATGTTGAATGAGAGAGTTTTTTTTTTTATATAACTTTGATTAATCATGAGTGACTTAAAATCTACATACCACCAGTTGTAGTTGGTAGTTTTATATCAAACCATTCAAACTGTTAATAAATCAGTGTTTACCCTGATTGGACAGTCAGTTGTATATTCAGAACAGACCAGCTTGTCCATCAGTGTGTTTCCCTAGCTTCCCGTATCAGCTTAGAATTAACTCAGGTGCAAGATTTCTCATAAGAACCCCTGTATTACCCGTCTCTCCATGTAATTATTTAATGAGATTGAGAGACAAGTGTCAGTTTCATGTTTCTGCATCGATAATTTACCATATGTTTACTGACTGAGTCTCCCAGATGCTCTGCTTCCTCCATGTTCTTTCCCTTTCTTTGCAAATTAATTTAGCCATCACATTTTCTTTGCCCTGCTGTTTCCTGTAACTCTCGGTGTATACTTAGCCAGAAACTCACTTTGGTCAGAGAGAATTCTACAGACTTGCTGTGAACTTCTGTCTCCTGCACTCACCTTCTTCTATCTTTGTAACTAGTCGGTTTATTTATTGTGACTGACATCACTGTTTTGTATGATCATTAATGAAGTCCAATAAATGTGACTGTGCCTTCCATTGTTTTTTCACTTTTCTTACAATAATTATCAAAATAGTTGCTGATAAAATGCCAATAGTTTTGAAATGGAACAAAACTCCTGTTTGGAACTTGGTGGTATAAAATTCACTGGAATTAACTAATAGAATTAAAGGACAACTGTTATACTGTGGAAATGAAACTGTTAAGTTCAAGTCAAATCTATCTGCAATTTTTTTACAACGTCACATATTAAGAGAGTGATATTTCGATTTGCTCTGGTTGCTTTTAAGTTTTGTAAAGGGTCAGGATTGAATTGTATTTGAGTCCAGATTCAGACCAGAATCCAGGTCCCCAGAATTAGCTTTATTGCCCAAGACATATTCTGACTGAAACTCAAGCATGTTAGTGGATAACACATGTTGTGTCTGGTATAGATAGAAGGTGTCCAGGTTTTATTTTCTTGAGATATTATACACTATTTCTTCCTCTTTCTCTGAAACTTGGCCCCGCTTCTTTGGATCCAGCTGCAGTCAGTCAATTTCAAATAATTGACTGGTTGAAGACCATAGACATTATATCATAAGGTGTACAATGGAGATACCTGGCCCTTGCATCCAAGTTATAATTATTTCTTGCTTAACCTGTGGGGCATCAGCAGTTGATAGAAACTAACAGACATTTGTTTAAAAGAAAATCTTGAATTTCTTCCACTGAATTGTATTCTTTGCACTTCAAACACTGATTAGGCCTCGATATTTAATTTAGCAGTTTATTTTAATATGAAAAATCTATGATTAACCAATGTCCAATAAATAAAGAAACCAGACAATTTTTAAGGATTGATTTTCCTTATTTTCAGTTCAGTGTCTGGTAAATTGGCAGGTAAATTACTTTTTCTATGAATATGTATTTATTTTTGAATTGGTGGAGGAAAATTCTGACGGAATTTTTTTTTTTTTACATTTTTTTAAAAAACTTTTTTTTGACACTCAGTTCACTGGACTTGGTTTTCAGTTGTGGGCACATTTACGTTTTTGTTGATGGAACCTCCAATTTAAACAGAAACCACGCCCCCTTGAAATCGGCGTAACATTATAATGAGTCCGGCGGAAGTGAGTGTACTCTTGACAGCACAGCGGGTAGTGGCGTTTCTCTCAGTGGCATGTGTAGCTTAAACGAATCACATGGTTTTATTCTGCGGGGTATTTGAAGTCAAATTGAATCGAAATGTCTCCAGTCCAGTGTTTGAGAGAGTTTGTTAAGGAGCGACTCACTGCTGCTACTGAGGAAATATTCGGAGTCTTTGAGAAAACTATCGTCGTGTACGAGGAGGAGATCAGTCGTCAGCGCAGACTGCTGGACATCGTTTTGAAGCCCGTAATAAAGCTACACAAGACAAGTTTGTACTATTACATCAAATTTTGGCTAAGTAATTGCATGAGAAACCACTTATTAGATTGGTATTCAGCAGTGGCGGAAGGTAACTAGGTACATTTTCAAGTTACTGCGCTTAAATACACATTTGAGATGCCTGTACGTTACTTTACTTTTAATATTTACTACTATTTTCTGCTTTACTGTAACTATTATACTTTCTAGTCCGCTGCCTTTATCTGATAACATTAGTGAACCTAAATAAAATTGCGGGTTCAAATTAGCAATGTAACAATGTTACAGGGTACCACTGAAACACTCACAGTACAGACATTTAAGTCTAAGAGTGCTTCTCCTGTGCTTCCCTTCAGAGGTCTCACAGTCATCCGTCTGCAATGAGGAGGGTCTCGCTGACCAGAAGCTTAGTAACCAGGAGAGAAACGTCAATGAGGAACCAGAGCCTCCACAGATTAAAGAGGACCAGGAGGGACTCTGCACCACTCAGGAGGGAGAGCAGCTTGTACTGGAGAGTCATTTGTTTAAGTTAAAGCCTTCTTGTGAGGGAAGTGACCACAGCGAAGACCAGACTCTGCTTTTAGATCCACTACCGCAGACCGACATGTCAGCGATGGTGATAAAATCTGAATCAGACAGGGAGGGCTCATGGATATCAGAACCAAACAGTGACCAGCACCTTTATTGCCACTCTCACAGAGCTAAAAGCCAAGACCATGAAAGACGAATCCAACAGAATAAAAGTACTGGCGAGAAACCAGAGAACAGAGCTTTAAAATGTCTCTTTTGCATTGAGGAATTTCATGATTTCCTGAAGTTAAAGATTCACCAAAGGACTCACATTGGTGAAAAGCATTTTAAATGTGACATTTGTGGGAAAGGGTTCACACACAAGGCTAATGTGAAGAGGCACATGACGACTCACATGGGGTTGCAGCCCTTCAGATGTAGAGTTTGTGGAAAGCAGTTCAGCTGTCAGTCAAACTGTGTCACTCATATGAAAACACACACCGACGAGAAGCCTCACGCTTGCATCACCTGCGGGAAATGTTTCGGCCGTGTCACAGACCTGAAGAGGCATTTCCGCTCTCACACAGGGGAGAAACCGTACAGTTGCAGCCACTGTGGGAAGGAATTTCCTTACCACTCGTCTCTCACCAATCACATCCGACTGCATACAGGAGAGAAACCTTACAACTGTAGCTGGTGCGGGAAACGGTTTGCCGTCAAAACAACGCTAAAAATACACACCAGAGTTCATACAGGGGAGAAGCCATATAAATGCAACATTTGTGCAAAGAATTTTGCTCATAGCACTGCTGTGAAATTACACAAGAGGATCCATGCACAGGAGAAACAGAAGAAATCAGACCACAGACCACAAATATCTTTTGACATTTTTCACTCAATACGAATCAGTGCTCAGCGACTCTGTTAAGTTGTATCGTATTCATCAATGGTAAGAGATGTTAAGGTTTTCAGTATGCAGCTTTGAGGAGCCTGAGACTGGTAAACCCTTTCTTACCTACCGCTACAGTTGATTTACTGGTCTGTGCCTTTTGTATATTCACTTTTCTGCCGTTGCATCCCTTGCTTTTGTCTTGTACTTGTGTGGATCAGATGAAACTGTGTTGCTAGAGCTGTTCTTGTGTTTTTTGTCCTCTTTTCACTCTGTCCTCCTGGGAACCTCCAAAAGTATAAGGATGTGTCAACACTCGGCAGTTGTTTTTAAGCAGTTTGGTCCAAAATATGACTTTACAGTACCAAATCTGTTTTTCTTTCCAGCAGTTATCCAGTTCTCATTTGTAGATTCTAGACAGTTTCTTGATGATTGTGATTTTCCATTGTTGTTTTCAAGATATAAGATAGATAATGATTATCTTGAACGATGAAGGGTGTTTTCACATATAATCTTTTTTAAATGATCTTAACTCCTCTTAATCCTCTTAAAGTGCACCAACAATAAAATTACTTTTTATAAAGTTTTTTTGTGCTCATACTGCGAAGTCTTTTTAAAAGGGATTTGACACCGTTTACTTTAGGTCACTTTCAGCTTCCACTCAGATTACAGCGCAGTTCTTTGTAGAAGTGGCACGTGCCTTTTATGTCAGAGACTTCTTTTTCACAGACACCTACTGAGGAGGCTTGAGTGTGATTCATCCCTGAGGGATCAGGCTAATAACTCTTTTGAGTTTGTCTGGAGGGCTGAAAGGGCTGTAGTGTGAAAACAGCTTTCCAGTTTCCCTGATACATCATGCCAGATGAATGTAAAGAAAAAAATTACATAATCCAAATAAGCTGTTTATGATCTGTACAGTCTCAGAGTCAAAGTACAATCTGGTGAATTAGATTATTCATCTTGCTGGGTCACTGTTTAGCTCATATATTTATGCCAAGTACTCTGTACCTGTATCCTGCTGAGTACATGTGTTTGTTTACATTACAAACTTAAAATATGTAACATGCTCAGCATTTACCACACAAAAGAAAGTGCAGAAGAATCCAGCCACTGTTTAAAGTTCAGGTAACCCTTTCAGTCCTGGAAATCACTTTCCCTGATATCTGCTCTTTTTGCCAACTCAATGTTATTCACCTTGAACTCTTCAAAGATAGATTTGTTTATTGAGTGCATAAAGGTGCATAAAGGTGATTTGACAGGTTGAAAATGAAAACAAAGTGTTGTTTACAAATGCTTGGCTTTATTTTTACCACTTATTCTCATATTAAACACAGTTTGTGTGGCATCGTGTCTCTGGTAGGCTAACGCAGGGGTGTTCTGATCAGACTACACTAAATGGGAGTTTGATGGAAAGCTTTCAGTTGATTAATGGACTTTTTAAATGGAGGAGCCACTAAGATTAAAATTGGGTCTGAATTGTTAAAGTAATATGTTGTTTAAAATGGGAAATCTCAGAGCAGTGCAGCAGGTCCTACCTCATTTTCTATTACAATAAACAATTTATTTGTTAATATGCCAACGGATATGTGGACATCACTGTTTGCACATGAGACCTGGTAGAAAATGGTCATTAATGATGTTTTTTGTAAACATTATTTATTGATTTTATACATTTAACATCTTATACATACATAAAAAAACTCTCCCCGATTAGATTGTATGGCTTTATATAAAACACAAATATTAATAGTACCACAGTACCATAACACCACAATTAAAATCAAAATGCACATAAATCAATAAAAGGTGTGAACTGTTAACAGTTAACAGTTGGACATAAAAAACAAAACTGAAAATAGAATAAAATAAAGATGCGGTCACACATGTGGGACAGAGTAATTCACATTGGTTGACATAACTTTCCTTAGTCTGTAATTTCCAGTTTTTCTTCATAGTCACAATCCCTCACAGATTCCCAAAATATCTGCCAAATATGAACAAAGTCAGAGATTTTCTTCCCCAATACATAGGAAAGGTTCTCAAGAGCTAAGAACATTTAAGAGAGAGCTTAAATGTATTAGAGATGAGTTCATCTGAGAAAAACAAGGCGCACCACTGACCTAAAAAATGTCACAGCAGAATATGCATTTATGTGCAGCACCTGTCTACATTGTGTTCTTAACTATATTCCCGTGGCACATTATTATTTATTCATTTTATCACCGGTGTACAACTCTCCACCACTGTATATTTTCTGTTTTATAATATTCCTGTATGCATTTTATGTTTTATGTCTTAAATTTGAATTTTTTACTCGTGAGATTCTCTTTTTATACATCCTGGATAAGCAGTGTTGGGGAGGGAGCCAGAGAATAAAGGATTGCATTCACTTTAATGTAAGAATATACTGATAGGCGTACAGAGACATACAGTATATTATTATATATACATATGAATTTATAAATAACAATATCAATGTTTTAAACCTGTGGACAGTGCACACTCCGGACAGCAGGGGGCAGCAACACTTACAAGGTGTTGTTTACAACATCTGATGCGGAAGTGCGGAGAAGCGAGAGTCCCGAGCGGACGAAGAGTTTTGATGAAGTTTTAGCAGGAAATAAAAAAAAGTATCTCCGTTTGAATCCCACGATGGCTTCAGTGCAAACCATGAGGCAGTTCGTCTGTGATCGGCTGACTGCGGCTGCTCAGGAAATCTTGGGAGCCTTTGAAAAGAAAATGGGAGACTACGAGGCAGAAATCGCTCGGCAACGCAGACTGCTGGAGTCTCTTTTAACACCTGAGATCAAGCTCCGCCGGACAGGTTGGAGAAGGAAAAAAACAAATCACTGTTGTAATGTGGCCTGTTCTGTGTTAGCGTCGCTGCTCACAGTTTGCTGGATGTCGAGCTTCACCTCTCAGACAAACCAGTTTGACAGGTGGCACATAAGAAATAGTTTCGACTGAATAATGATCACAGTCAGGTGCAAGTCGGTTTTGTACTTATATGTGTCTGAATTTTTATTATAACCAAATATTATCACGCTTTGAAACATGTCAAAGGCCTACACGTGAAGCCACTTCACACCCGGAAGTCAACATAATACACGTGACAGTAGACAGTATCCGAGTACATTTACTCGGATACTCTACTTAAATACTCATTTAATGTACTTGTACCCTCTATTAGTACGAACCTTCAAATTTACTCTAATTTACATCTCAGAGGCAATAGTTGTTCTTTTTCCTCCATTATTTTTAAGACAGCTTTAGTTAGTCTTTACACATTTTCAAAGCCTTTCTGTCCAGTGAAACTAACTAAAGTAAACCCAAATGTGATGATTTTTAAATGAGAATATTTCTGATAAGGGAGAGACTAAAGGTTCCTTCATGGGTTGAAGAAACTCTTACTTATTCAGTTTAATAAACTATTTTAAAATGTATTGTTTTAACTGGAAATGCTGGCTCTTATAAACCACGATGCGTTCCCGTAGATTAAACAACTCAGCATTATATGAAGTAGTTAAAATGAGCTCAACCTTTAACAACAACAGCAGTAAAATGCAATGTAAACATTAATGCAGCAGTAAAATGATGCTGCAGAATTATGCAGAAACATCATATAAAACAGTTCATTTTCTCCTTTTACTTTTGATATTTTAAGTACGTTTTGCTGTTAATACCCGCCAGACTGCACTGTCAGATTGTTGTAATTAAGAGAGCTGCACCTCAACCAGCTTCAGTATTAACAGTCTAACAATGTCATATATTATATATCACCTATAAGGTCTGTTTTTCACTGAAGAAATATGTTTATATTTGTCACTTAAAGTAAATTTTATGGCTACTACTTATGTATTTTTACTTAAGTGGGATTTTTAATGTGTCTTGAATAAGTCTTACTTGTATTGGAGATTTTTACATTGTGGTTTTGCTACTTTCAGAGTACTTCTGCTACTGACAGCAAGTTACTAATTATTGAATTCAGACATTAAGTTATTTTAAGGGCCACCAAAGTATGAAAAATAGAAGGAAAGACAGTCTTTTCCTTCTATTTCTAGAGTTTCTTGTGCTGTTAGCCATCACACAGTCTTCAGTAGATCGGTAGATGTAGTTTTCTTTAATGTTATGAATTTTTTTTTTTTTACCTGCAGGCTCAATAACTGTTATGATTTCATCCAAAGCACTTATTGGAGTGGGATAGGAATAGCAGACCTTGTGTAGTGTAACATTTCCTCCATGGGATCGAGCTGCCACACATATATGTACAGTAGCTTAGTAACATTCCAAATTTAATGTATTATTTTGGCTAAAAATTATAGCTCTCTTCATCAGTGTTAAAAACAGTAGCTTACATATATACATAGCATTTCATCACTATTCGATGTCTTTGTTCTTCTCTTTAGATCTTCAACAAACATCTGTCCATATGAAAAAGCAGCTGCAGTCCAACCAGAAGAGCGGTTCCAGTTTGGTCCCACCGGAACCTTCAGAAATTAAAGAGGAACTTGAAGAAATGTGCGTCAGTCAGGTATGTCAGCAGCCTGCACAGCAACAAGAGACTCAGGCCTCAAAGTTGACTCAAACTTGTGACACCAGTGTCTGCACCGATCGGTCCCGGCCTTTGGACCCTGACCAGACTCAGAGTGCAGCCAATAAAGGGCCTCAATCCACAGAGAGCCAAGGTCACGGAACTAGTGAGTCAATACCAAATAATAAAGAAAATGACAAGAGCACAACATCAGCTCCTGGTACAGAGCAAACATCAAATAACAAAAACAATGATTCGAACACAACATCAGGTATAAGTGCTGAGCAAGCATCAAATCAGAAAGGTAAGAATGAGATAACAACATCAGATAGAGGCACCAAACAAACACCAAATGAGAAATGTAATGATGCCAACCCCGCATCAAAGGGAAATGGTGATTCAGCACTAAATGAGAAAAGCCAACATGGGAGACGAACCTCAGCTCAAAGTGCTGAGCCAACACCAAATAACGAATGTCATTTTGAGAACTCATCATGTACTGGAGGTACCGAGCCAACACAAAATAAGGAACGCAGCAATGGAAATAAAACGTCACCTGGAGATGCCAAAGTGACATCAAATGTGGAACGTAATGATGAGAACCCAACACCAAAAGGAAATATTGAGCCAACTGTGAATGCAAAAAGTGCTGAAGAGAGACCAACCTCATGTGGAAGTGAGGAGCCATCACCAAATAAGAAACGTGACGACGAGAAGACAACAGTGGTTGAAAGCACTGATCCAGCACCTGATTGTAAATTAGCTGATGGGAAAGCAACATCAGCTTCATGCACTAAACCAGCCTCAAGCAAGAAACACAAAGGTGGGAAAGCAACTTCTCCCCCAAGTGCCGAGCCAAATAAGAAACATAGTGATGAAAAGGCAACAACAGCTAATAGTACAGATCCAACAACAAACAGGAAACCACGCGATGGGAAAGCACCGTCAACTTCAAGTACTGAACCAGCCACCAGTAAGAAACTCAAAGGTGGGAAAACAGTTTCCACTAAGAAACATGATGAAAAGAGGACATCATCAGCTAAAAGAAGTGAACCAACACCTAAAATGAAATCCAGCAATGGGAAAATAAGATCAAGCAGAAGTGATGAGTCTGTGCCAAAGAAGAACAGCGAGGACCAAAACTCTGCAAGAAGCACAGAGCCAGCACCATCTAAGAGACAATCATCAAGTCGAAATACCGACCCGAAGCCGAATAAAAGACGTAAGGCTGAGGATAGAGCATCAATCAGAAGAACGGAGCGAAAACAAAATGAAAAACAAAAAGATGAAAGCACAACATCAAATGCTACTCAATCACCAAAGAAGGGAGATGGGAACATATCGAGTGGCAGCATTGAGGACAGCGATAACCCTTACAAGTGTGAGAGGTGCGGTAAAGTCATGACCAATTTCAAAAACTACAAATTTCATATGAAATCCCACACTGTCGAAAAGACTTACAAATGTGACACCTGTGGGAAGCTTTTCAGGGAGAGTTGGGATTTGAATAAGCACATAGTCATTCACTCCGTGGAGAAACCTTTCAAATGCAAGATTTGCGGCAACGGGTTCAACCGCCGCTATAATCTCGACCTGCATGTGAGGGTTCACACCGGGGAAAAGCCCTACAAATGCAGCATCTGCGACAAAAGCTTCAGCTCGTGCGTGAATATGAAGAAACACATGAGGATTCACACGGGCGAGAAGCCGTACTCCTGCAGCGACTGTGGGAAGGAGTTTGCGGATTCTTCGTCTTTCAAAAATCACCTCCGAGTGCATTCGGGAGAAAAGCCCTTTAAGTGTTCCATTTGCAAGAAAAGATTTGCTACGAGCACGACGCTGAAAAGGCACACCAGGATACACACGGGCGAAAAGCCGTACAAGTGCACCGTGTGTGAGAAGGTGTTTGGTCATAGGACAGACTTGAAAGGGCACATGAGGACGCATACTGGGGAGACCCCTTACAAATGCGGTACTTGTGGCGAAGAGTTCTCCAACTGGTCAAAACTAAACAAACACAAGAGGGGCCACACAGATGATGACCAAAGCTCCACTGCTTGAAAAAAAAACAAAAAAAACATGTCTATATTTGATACACAAATCTTGATAAAGGTAAATTATTGCACTAAAGTAGAACTGCTACTGAACATTTTATTTTAAAAGAGTACTCCACTGATTCAGCATTGCACGCTAACATATACACAACATAACATAACAAAAACATATTGTTCAGTCCACGTCTCCGTCTTCATTGTCAGAATCTGGCGCCTACATTACCCACAGTGCAACATGAGTGTAGACGGTTTGGGCAGCGATTTGAATGTGCTTGTAGCAACTAATAATGTAGCCTTGAGCCACAAGCCTCAAGCTGAGATGAGGTACTGGTTACAGAAGTAGTAAGCTCACTTCTTTCCTTTTAACTGCAAACCTCCAGGTTGTTTTTTACAATTCTTCCACATGATCAGAATTTGATTAGGAAAATCAGTGGAGTTCCTCTTGAAGTTTTTATTTAATTACAAAAAAAATTTTCTTCATGGTCTTGATTTTAAATTAAATCACAATGCTTTGTTTTTGCTGCACGAACTGAATTTAGTGTAGGCTAGAAATGGCGCTGCACAAGAGGAAGTGTTGGTGAGAGTTTGTTTGAGGTACTGAGACAATCTGTGGTCTGAGTAATGGTTATCAGGTATGGAAAAAAACTGCATGGCAGTTTAGAGCATCACATTGGCAATCATTTTATCACTTTATTATGACTTAAACACTGTTCTTGAAACAAATAGTCCTGTAATGTGAGCTGGTGATTAACTGGCTGTTCTGCCTTATTAAACTGCACCGAGTTGCAGGTAATGTTGATGTTTTGTTTGTTTGTTTTTGTTGGGTTTTTTAAGTTGTCTGATTGGGATAAATGAGTCATTTGCTCACACTTCAACTGAATTGGGAGACTTCAACTGAAGCAAATGTTCAGGCAGTTGATCTATTTCAGTGTGTGGTGTGAATGTTGGTGGGAATCTTGTTCTCTTGTTGCTCTTAAATAGAAAAAATCTAGTCGAATCCGTTCCTACTGTGCTACAAAGACTGTTCTGTTTTCTTGTTAAATGTTGAAATCATGTATTTGTCAACACTGGGATAATAAAGTACCTGAAAGCTGTAAAGGATCTAGGAGCAGATCTACATGGACCACGAAACAGTTCAGGCCTTGCATGTTCTCGCAGGTTTTAGCGGTTGTTTACACACATAGAAATGGTTGACATAATTAAAATTCAATGTATCATTGTTTTAAACAAAATCCCAGGTTCAAGTTTCTTTTAAAGTGCAGCCTATTTCTCTAATCTACAGCAAAGCACACTTTTAAGTGAATGTACTGTAAATTTTATACTTCAGCAATCTTTAATAAATCTTAATTCTCATTTTCCTTAAATGGTGTGGTTGTAATATTTATGCTTACAAGTTATATTTTGTACAGTTGATGGTCATGAATGGTGAGTCACTTCTTGCAGGTATATATGAAGTTGCTTCTAACACATGCCGCTTGTCAGATCCAGCTCCAGTAGTTGAGCCCTTCTT
Organism: Amniataba percoides; assembly: GCA_037176925.1. Lineage (NCBI taxonomy): Eukaryota > Metazoa > Chordata > Actinopteri > Centrarchiformes > Terapontidae > Amniataba > Amniataba percoides. The sequence goes on from JBAJHX010000076.1 coordinate 15,908,463, forward strand.
CAGTTTTGGTAAACTAATCTGATGTGTAGTCAGATAAACAGTGTAGTTTAGAGTTTGATCATTTTGATAAATATCAAAATGTTTCTACACACCTGTTATGTCATATTAATGCATTTCACTAAAAATATATATTCACTTGCTTTTTTGTCATCTTAACAAATGCACAGTGAGACATATAGTAAAACTCTGTCCCTTGTGGCTGCAGAACCCTCACGTTGCTTATTTGATAATTTGAAAACTCCCACTAGAGGGCAGCATCGGGCTGTAATTGTTTCAACCCTGCTCGAACATGAGACTGCATGGGCCTCTCTATATATACATGATACAGCTGTATAATTTTTATGGCAAAAATAAAAAAAAAAAACTTTTTTTTTCACATGCGCACACAAACACACACACACACACACACATTTTATAGCTGTTTTTTATAGCAACATAAAAAGTCAAGTTAAATAATTAATGTAGGTTAAATTGTTGGCAAACCACGTGCCAGAGGCAAATTTAATTTAATTCTAAAATAATAAGATATTTTAAAGAATTTGTATATGGAGGAACTGGGCTATAATTCATGTGCTGCCCCAGATAATGTAGGCAGGTTGGGAACTCTGACAGACACAAAGTGTGCTTTGCCTTGTGGTTGATGCTTACCATCTGAGGGGGCACCTTAATACCACTTAATACCAAATATGGTATGTTTTCATTATGTTTCTTCTGTGGAGACATTGTCTCCAGAATCTTTTAACTGAAGAGGAAAAGCTAGAACAGCTAAAATGTTTAGTTCATCTCCAGCTGTGGATCTGCAACCCCCATGTCCACATGTTTTATTTATCTTTTCATCTTTCCCTCTCCTCTGTGTTATATATACACACACAATCAAAGGCTCACTCATTACAAAATATTATTCTTGTGTAGAGGTTTCTGTCAGATATCAAGTGAAGTGCATGTGTATAGTTGAAGTTTCATGGGGATATACAAAGCGATAAAAACTGATAACTAATCATTGAAATTGTGGAAAATTACAGAAACTGTCTCTATCTCTCTGCCAGACCACCTACCTGCCTCTTTGTGCTGTACATTTATCAGTCTGTGTTGCAGTGGGTAATCAGTGGGTCGTGGTTCCAGAGCTGAAGTGGCTCCAGTGTCATTTTGGACCATTTGCAGCACACAGGTGGGTTCATAAATCATCTGGATTGTGTTTATACAGCTGGTTGCCACCTTCCACTCTCCTAACCCCAACGTCCACCACTGTATCAATTTCAAACAGGCAAACATTTCATCTTGGATGATGGTGTCATTTCGTAAAGTTCCATTATGTGATTGATGAATGTAGGCCTGGAGTGTACGGGGCAACAGAGAAACAAACAAAAAAACAACAACAACATGCTAGAGGATGCTATTAGCCCCTTACAGAGTGTTTGATCCTGAGACATACATTTAGTTACCATATTTCTATTTGAATCTTTTATATGTGCATATGTGTGCCTGTATCTTTTTACTCTGCCTCATACAATTTTTTTTCATTCTAGCTTTAAATTATTTACTCTACACTTGCTTTGCCTTATTTTTTGTGTTATGTTGGTTTTTGTATCCTGGTTTTGAAAGAAATGATCATTTCCTTCATAATTTTTTTATGAAAGTCAAGTTGACTGACTTGATGTTGAACATTCAGCTTGTTTTATAATGTGCAGACCTTGCTTCTTCTGCAAACGAGTGGCGGCAATTGGCATTTCTTTCATGTTTGCAAACTGGTGAACAGTAAGATGGTGATGTTGATCATGGGAGGAGGATACATGTTGATGTCAGCCACACAGGTGCACTTCCGGCCTTGAGTCCTCACCAGCAGCAGCTCTGGATCACGCTCTTCTCTTCTCTGTTCTGTCAAATAACAGAGAAGTGAGAGAAGAACAGAGAAGTATTCTTGGAATGGAAATAAATGAGAATATTTGTGAATTATGAGGCTGCTGATGCTGTTGGCTTTTTAAATGCTCTGTGCATATTTGCTGGTGTTCAGTTTCCTGGCATCTTCTCGCTGTTAATTTCTGCGTTTGTGCTTTGGCCTGAATGCTGCATTTTCACTGGCCGTGTATTTATTTATGGAGAATTGCATTTTTGTGGCTGAAATAGGTATTTTTCACTTTGTTTGTTGTTTGGCAACAGTATGATGATTTATATGGTGATGAATCTACATGATAGAGTAGGTAGAACTCACTGAATGGAATACGTTGTCGACAGAATAGAGAGATGGACGTCTATATTTGCTTTGGTTTGTGGGATGTTTCCTCCCAGGTAGGCTTGTTGTTTTTGTGTCTCAAAGCAAACCTGGGTCTCTGTAGTCTTTTGGGTTTCTAGTCTTGCATACTTGAATATGAATATGTGTGGCTTTTTTTTTTTTTTTGCATACAATCCTTTCACACGATAAGTCGACACACTTCATATATTCAGCAAAGCACTAGACACATATCTCAACTCCAACAATGGGTTTATGTGTCAGCTTTCTAGCTGCTCCAGCCATCTGCCTCATACCATGGTGCAATACTTTAAATGAGAGGGTGTTGCTTGCTACATGTCATGATTTCAGTGTGCATGTTGATTTATTATTTGGTACTGGTTTATGTTATGAAGTTATGTTTTTGGCTTGCTGGTCATCTGCACACTCTGATGCAATACTGCTGCAAACCTTTGCTGCTGCTGCTGCTCAGATAGCATTTCATCAGCATGCACCTGTGGTCTCTCTGGATTGGGGGCATTATCATCTTGTATTATTTGTTCTGCTGAGTTTGTTGTGTGAAGAGCCATGAGTTGAGAGCCTATAGATGGCATTGTTGTTATTTTGTGGTTGTAACTGGACCCTGCAGGAGCGAATATAACTTCTGTCTGGCTTGGAAGTGATTTAACTATTTTTCTAGTAACAAATGTAAAAGGAAAATAATTTTATCATTTTTTTTAATCAAATGTCTTAAACTGTCGAAGACAGAACCACAGGAGGCTTTGTAAAGATGCCAGATATTTTCTTCTGAGCTTTAATGGCAACACAGTGTTAGAAAGCGGAATATGTTTTAAGTTTGTGATCCCTGCAGAAGGCATCTCAGTGGGATGTCCCAGAGCCCCTTGTGTCCCCTTTTCTTGCAGGGTCCCTGTCATCAGGAATCAAAATCACTCATTAAGCACTATTGGAAAAAAACACTATTTTTAGGAAAGAAGGATGTTTTTAAACCTGCAATGAAAAAGTCTGCGGTTAGGCCCATGGCCTCATACACGTGTGCATGCGCTCTACCGACTGAGCCACCCAGACCACACTCAGGGTTTTTTTTTTTAAGTGTACCGTAATTTTGCGGTTTATTATTGTGAATTTTTTGTATTTAATTTTATTGATCTTTACTATGTTACATATATGTTTGCTGCTTTTATATAATGCAGCTGTATTAAATACTGCTTATATTCAGTTCACATTGTAAGCACGTTGTGTCTCTTGCTGTTAAATTTCCCCTAAATGAAATAAAGAATGATAGAGATGATGACGGTAATAATAACTAGCATAGAGCAAATGCTTCAGATTTCAGAATCTTCAGGTCTGAACTTAGTCGTAAATTGTGTAACTGTAACGTCAGAAACAACTAATACGAATAAACCTGAAGGAAACAGTCAAGATCCAAAACATTCAGATAAGGGTAATTAATTGTTTTTGCTTCTAAATGTGCGTGGTGGGAATGTAGTAATGAAGAGATCTGTGGATTCCTGTAATAGACGCCGGCTTCTCAGGCATCATCACAGGTCAGAAAAGCTGACACATTGGCCTCATTAACTACATCAATCTCTCCATCTTCTTTCTCATTAAGCTCAGCAGGCTGGAGCAGCCTGTCACTGCCTCTATTGTCCGGCTGACATTTTGTTTTCCAGCAAGTATTTTCTTCTAGTTAACACTGTGGAAATTGGATTGGACAACGGTCAGGAATGGAAGTCGGGTTGTTCTCTCACACTGGCGCCAACAGAATGAAACACCACAGTGCTAAAACTCTGAAGTTTTCTGGCTTTACCTTGTGTCAACTCTGTCTGTCAGTATCACTCTTATTCTTTCTCTTATTCACACGCACACGCACACACAGTAGGCTCTAAATATCATAAAAGATGTCGATTTCAGTGGGAATTTCCCCTTCTATATCATCTATATCATACTTTCCAACAAGACTAGCGCAACTAAAATGGACACATAAAAAGATAAAAAAGATTCTGTATATTTAACCAAATTACATAAAAGTTTAAATGGATTTGTGATGAAACTCCCGAGCTCAAAAACCATGTCTGTGAAATCCATCATGGTTTTCACAAGCTTTCCCTGGCGATTAGCATTGGCTGGAGCGTTGGCCTGCACTGCAAATCAAAACCATATTCATTCTGGCCCGACACGCTTGTGCGCTCGCAGAAAGTGTCTCACTTGCTAACCCCGTGATTTATAAACATTTATCTCACCACAGTGGCCAAATCAAAGGCCTGGGAAAAGGGAAAAAATTAACAGAAAGGTATTTAGCTTTTCTAAGAGGCCTTATTTTGAAAACCGCAGTATTCATAAAGCCACAGTGCATAATTATGTTTTTATAGCTGTATAAACTATAATGTTACCTTGTAATTTCATGGTTACAAACGTAGCAATTTTGAGACCCCAGTTTTGCTTTGGCTTTGTTTGTTTGCGTTTTTGTCTAAGTAGTTATGCATGTGTTTTTTTTGTTAAAAACTGAGCTCTAATTTTCACAGGATGTGGGATTTTTGTAGATGTTACATTTGGGTTTAAAAAGCACATGAAACTGGAGCGACAGGTGTGCGGTGGATGTTGGCAGCAGGTTTGATGACTCATAAGCCTGAAACTATTGATCATACACTGTTGGCTGCACACTATTCTTAACCAGCACCGTATTTAGACCGGTTTGACTGTAAGTGTACCATACATGCATGTCCTGTTGTTTCTGGGAGGTAATTGTGCTCTACTATAATGGCTGTATATGCTCTGACTAAGGCCTGCAGTGTGGAGTAATATGGATGCCCTCAATGATCACTTTATAAGGAACACTTATATTGAATTACATGAGATTACACAGCTGTTCTGCCATGAAATCTATTTACGAAGCACATTATGTTAGAAAGAGTATTAGAAACACCTTGCAGTCTGCTACAACACCATAGATAATGATGACCTCACTGGTAAAACACAACTGAATTAACACCTCTGTGACAACAAAACTAAACATTACAGGAATCATAAAAGCAGACTTGTGTCAAATGTGTTATATTAGATTGTACAGATTCAATGATAACATTCAGTTAGTTTCCTAATGAATTTCTTCTTGAAATTCTTCTCTCGTCAAGTTCCATCCTGTGACCAATGTGACCCGGTACTTAGAAACAGGATGCAGTTATGATTTAGAGCCACAATAATTTCAGCTAAACAGTTGATTGTCACTTGATGGATGGAAGGATGAACTGATATATTTAAAAAGCATCATCTTGGACTATTTTCTGATGTTTTTCTAGACTCAACAATATGAATTAAGAAAAGAAACTTTTGTTGATGTCCAACCATATGTTACAGTTCAACTTCTGCAACAGGTGAAAAACAGACTGTTATGAGCGAGAGGATGAGTCATGCAGTGAGGCAGATGTTTTAAACAGGTGCTGGTCCACTTTTTTTCTCTCAAAAATAGCAGTGTATTACTGATAATGTGAAGGACAAAGAACATTGGCTCCCACCACCTCTTCTATTAGCCTGAATTTAAACTCCTTTGCTTCTTGTATTTCTTACCTTACATACACCTGAATCTGTGTGACCTTCTTAACAGAAGCACTTCAATCCTTCAAAGACATCTATTTCTGCAATTTTGCCTTCAGTTAGTTTTTGTTTTATGTGCAGTGTTGATGTGTTAGTTTATGGATTATGTGTGGATGCAGTGTATTTCTTGGTCTACTTCAGACTTCCAGTGCTTTTATACTTTAGGTTTTGAATGGGAGCTGCTATCCAGGGTGCCACGTAATCAGCACAACAGGACAGGCTTTTGTTTCTTCTCTGCCAAATTTACAGCCAAAGACTGAGAGCATGACAGTATTTCTCTTTACGATATTCCCATGACCTCAGTACAATATTTTAGGAGCGGTGAGAGGCGAGTTTAATGGAAACTTTTGAGAAAAAAGTAGAGAGAGTATGTGATTGTTTCAAGGTGACTTGAGGTAATAGTTGAAAATATGACTTTTTGGGAAGGAAGCGACTGCTGGTCTGATCACAGTGGGACAGTTATTCCACCATCAGGGCGCCCAGAAGCAGCAGACACATTAGAGTTGTATAATAGAGGCATTTTTTCTTCGGGCTTAGACTCCACCAATTCCCTCCTAAGCATGGGAGACACATGCTCTAGTTTCAACCTAGTGGCCTGAGCTGTAACATAAATAACAGCCCTTAAGTGCAGCTCAATTGTTGTAATAATTTGGACCAAATGCAGTGAGAATGTGTTTTTTTTTTTTTTTTTTACAAACATAATGGTGGAGATCTAAAGGGCCTTTGAAATCTGGGTAGGCGGTGTAGCTAGAGAGAGGAGAGCAGGAGGGAAGAAGCATTAATCAGCCAGTTGTTTAAGTAGGTATGCAACTATCTGCGCTCTAAGACATTTAAATGCAATCTTAGCTAAGGTGTATGTGGGATTAAAGTGCATCATGTTAGCATGGGTGTATATCTTTACATTACTGCATGTTGTAGATTATTACAGACAGTAGAGCTACAAAGATGAATCAATGACAGAAACAGTCACAGTGTATTGATGAAGTGTTTTGAGTAATTCTTTAGCCAACACTGCCAATATTCTCCGTTTTTTCAGCTTCCTAAATGAGAATGAGAATAGCTGGTTTCTTTAGTCTTAGTATAATCTTAACAGTGACTACAACTCATTGGCATTACAGCTCACTACTTCGCCCAATTACTCTGGTAACAGCTATTCTCGACTGCTCATACTGTGAATAAAAGGATGTATGTATGCATTGATGTATAAAACAATAATTGTTGCTACATTTATAATTATCAGGCTATATATTATGATTTATACTGACAATGATTATAGGTCATATCATCCTGCACAAACAGAAAGTAACAAAAATTCAGTTCTTAACAGTCCTAGCTGACGTTAATGAGTAAGTGACCAGCAGGGGGCGCCAGTTCACTGTCTGTCTGGGCTGTAACTGCCTCACCCTGAAACTCACACTCATGTCTCTACCACTCGATGAGTGGTGGTTATAGCATAAGTTAGTCTCCAGGATCAAGGATTTAAAGATCAAATGAAATCAGATTTTATGTTCAAGCCACAAAAAAGGGAAACAAAGTAAAATTCTAGTTTAGTGTGAATAGTTTTGCAGCCAAACAACAGCTTGCAGCAGTCGCTCTGTGCGCTACATTCAACGACTGTATAAGTCATCAAATGTGCTAAATTACAAAGTGGTATTCTTGGTATTTATGTGAGCCTTTATCAGTTGTCTGGCTGTGCTGCCGCCCATACATAGTGTTAAAGCAGCTGTGGGGAAGCAGAGGTGAGCTGAAGAGGTCATAAATCTTCCTCAGCTCACAATGGTGTTGGCTCGCTGACCAAGTGACATGACTTCAAAGAGAACCCCTGTCTTCAAATGAACTTGTTGCCTTCATTGATACAGGTTTAACTTGGCCAGCTGTTTCAACTGTGTGTGTGTGTGTGTGTGTGTGTGTGTGTGTGTGTGTGTGTGTGTGTGTGTGTGTGTATGCAGGAGATGGTGTCAGTTTAGAGATTGGCATCAATGGGCCACCAACAGGGAGCAATGAATTACACCTTCTGAATGAGATTTTGGTGTGTGTGTGTGTGTGTTTGTGTTTGTGCATGTGTGTGTTGAAGTACTTTTGAAACAAGTCATGTAGACATTACATTACTCATTATCCAAAGTCTGGTGGTAGTTTATTTATTTTTTTACCACCTACCAGGAAATAATTTGTGTTCTTTTATAATATATAATTGACATAATAATTATTGGTTGCAACACTGTTTGAAAGGTAATTAGTCACGGTTAACACTGTGTTTATTTTATGTTGTCAAAGCTACTTTTACTAAATGTGGCTGTAAGAGCTGCTGTTTAGTAAGTAAAGATACGTACATTATCATTATTACCTGGCAAAGGGTCACCAGGAGTGGGAAGTGTATGCGATCTGTAGTAAATGAGTAAAACAGGCACAATACTGCTTGAATCTTACAGTTCTCAGACAGAGACTAAGTTTGGAATCTTGTTACAGAGCAGAACAGTAAAATCTATAAAAATATATAATAAAATCTGGGGATATGAGCACATTTTTGTGCCATTTTGGCTCCATGTGAGTCACACCCATTGGAAAAACACAAAATAATATCTAAAAAAGGCTGCAACACACAGCAAGGTCAGACATTTCCATGAAAGACTGTGACTGGCTGTTAAAAATAAAAGTTTTAGTTGTAAAACATGCAGGAGTTTGGTATAATTTGAGAATCTAAGCTGAATCATTCTCAAAAGAAAAAGACTTTAAATTTTCAAACAGAGATTTTATAATGACAGTTTGTGGGAAACAAACAAACAAAAAAGATTATTGGCACCGTTGCCAAAGGATACAACTGCTGAATACAATTAATTGTGTTCTGTGTTCTTTTAAGAATCAAGTCAACCTGTTTGCAATTACAAGAAATAAGCCCAAACACCCTTGTGGCCACAGATTAGAATGAATAAAAGCAGCTGATGTTTGTGTTTCTTAATGTTTCTCTGAAGGGACATATCACTTTAACAAGTGCACAGTCCGACTTCCACTTGCTGTGAAAGCGGCCCAGGCTGCTCGTGTGCAGGGTGTTTCAGCATTCCAGCAACAGCAACTTCCAATATCTTCCTGGTATTACTTTTTTTTATAGGATCTATCTTTGTGCAGACTTTGATCTTTTTACTTTACCATCAGTCTTTCTCCCACTAACCCTCACCCCCTCTCCTCCATTTCTTCTTTTCTTTCCTTTTCTTTCCTCCTTTCTCTTCTCTCTCTTCTCTCTCTTTCTTCCCATCTCTCGTGTTGGTTGTCTTTCCATGTCAGAGACTAAGCAAACAGAGTCGTGTGTGAGCGGCCTCATAACTCCACGTTCCTGAGAGACTGGGAGCTCTCAGACGAGCACAGCTGTGTCTTCATTTGTCGGCCATGTTCGGCATTCTCCAGATATCTCCTGGAGGCTCCTGGGCTTTTTCTGTGTTCTGGTTTGACCTTGTGCCCTGCGAAAGGCTGTGTGGAAGGGAAGCAAAGTGAGACACGTTTGAAGGTACAGTTACAGGGCGGATAGACACATTAGACAAGTTCGGTAGATATACTGGGCGACATGGTTGAAATCAGTCATTTTTTACCATAACATTATCTAGAGGTATATCACAGTATGGCCAAAACCAAAGTCACTGTAACCTTAAAAGGTTGCAATTAAAAGTTATTTTCATCGTCAATGAATCTGTTAAATGCTGATGATAAGACACAGAAAATGTCATAAAAGAGTAAAAACTGCCTTTCACAAGGCACTGTTGGTTTCGTTACCAACAGTCTGAAGATATTTAATTTGCTTAATTTTTGTTTGAAAATGACAAATTAACATTTTCAATTTTCAGATTAGTTGCTGATCTATTAATTGACTTATTGTTTCAGCTCTAAAATGGATTAAATTGCTGCTGAATGCTCTGACTTTTTATTTATTCCACTGTTACGCATTACATCAGCTAAAACTTTCACATGTGAAATAGCAACTTCTGTAACTCATTTGAGTATTTTTCTTATCCAACTTGCTCTAAATGATTAATAGAGCTTATATTACAATGAATCAGAGTATCACAATATGGTTGCACTGAAAGTCCATGAATTATAATCTTGACTTTAGAGTGGACACTGGCAATGATTTTCAACATCAGTTAACTTGATTGATATTTTTTTTTAGTTAATGAAATAACTAAATATAATAATTTGATCAGTAATATATAAGAAAATTGTTTTCATTGAAACCTCCAAAGATTAGCAAGTTAACTTTCACAAAAAACACAGAAAATGTCAGAAAACTCTGAGAAGCTGCAACTTGTCAATTCATTTTCTCTTGAAACCCTGATTGACTGGCGACCAGTCAAGGGTGTACCCTGTCCCTCGCACACAGTGACAACCCGGATAGCCTCCAGCACCCCTGCACAGCAGTACTGATAACGGATGGATAGATGGATGCATTTTCTTTTGATAGATTAATCAATTAATCAACCTGTTGTCTCAGCTCTAAGTGAATTATTGGCCAAATTGAGATATACGGTTGCAGCTCAGACAGCATGAAAGCAAAAGAGACGGAGAGGACAGAAAGGCTGAGTGGTTCATTTTAGAGGTTACAAAAAAGGAAACAAAAGAGGGGGGAATGCAAGGTGATAGAGCGGAGATCAGATGACATCTGTGTGTGTGTGTGTGTGTGTGTGAAGAGATGGCATTGTAAAAGAAGGAGGGTGAAAGTGCAGAGACCTGTCCAGGCTGGTCTTGAGGCTAACGCAGATGTCAGTGGGAGGCCAACATATGTTTTCCTCAGCTTGGCCCAGAGAAGTTTGCCTCTCTCCCTCTCTTCTTCTTCTTCTCTCTCTCTATGTTTTCTTTACTTTTTCAGTTGCATCTGCAGTAGTTCAGAATCAGGGTCTCTCTTTCTGTCTCTCTTTCTCTCTTGTCTTTGCATCTGGTGAACATGAGTTGTGGAAAGACAACAGACAAGTAATGGGAGAAGTGTGTGGGCGAGAGTGTGTGTATGTGTGTTGTGCTTTGTGGGGGCGACTGTGCACATCTGCATGATGTGTGAGTGTATGCACAGATGACAAAGGCAACTGTGCGTCGTCGTCAACTAAATCCCATCTGAAAGCATTTTCATATGAGCTTTTGGTTCTGTAGCGACACTGAACCAACACCCACAAAACCGCTGACACTTGAGCCGCTAAGCTGTCCAACAAGTGCTGCTGAAAATCTCTCAATATGCACCAACAAATCATAATATTGTGAACATGCTCTGCATTTCACAAGGTGGAAGAGAAGCCTGGTGGTTGGAGAGTCAGTCTTGTTACACAATGATCACATATTTGACAGCAAGTGTATTCATCTGTCTGGGACAAAACTGGACACAGTGTTACCAAAATAAGTGTACCGGTTGATATAACAGCCCTCATAATTCATTACGATTTCTAAGTAGTTGCAGTCAGTGCAGACTGTGTTTGGTTTAATTTAAATTTTTATTGTTTGTTCCAATTAGAGCTCCAATAGTTGGTTCCATGTCAGATCTAGTTCCTAGTCAGCAAAACACCTGGATTTTTTTTAGGCGCCAATGCTAATGAATCTCTTATCATACCTATTATCTTTCCCCCCCCCCCACGTTTTGATATCTTATGCTGCTCATCTCATTTTCAGGTTGCCAGTACAGGTTGTGAACACTAATTAGGCATCCACTGAAGACTGCAGTGTTTCTACCGTCTGAGCCAACAAAAGCTGATTAGACATCTTTGGGTTCATTGTTGTTCCTTTAGCCTCTAGTTATGTTGAAAATCAGGACTAATAAGATTCTTTCAGTGGATTGGACATCAGATTTGAATTTCATAAAATCCTATCAAACCCAATCTATATACATAGTGTCACAGACTTAATCAAAGTGGTGCTAGTTATATGATTAGCTTTAGACAATTGTTGAGCCAGTCATACATTTTGTAACAGTGTACAGACATGTACACACACAGCATACAGACACAGTCTATGTGCTTATCTAAGAGTTTTCATTATTGAAATCATGCATTTTCATATCCTGAAAAGAATGCAAATGTGTTCAAATACAGACATGCTCGACTTTGAGAGTTCACTGTCAATATCTCTTACGTACATATGAAACCTCAAGTACCATCATACCCACACTACTACATAATCAAGATGTAGAGGTAGATTATCTGACAAGCTGTTACAAGTACAGCTGAGACCGTCATGGAATCAGTGAATTTTATGTTTTTTTTTATTTTTTTTTTATGTTTATGCTTATAAGACACCTCTCATAGGAAAAGTGTCCCCTTGTATTAAAGTCACTGCAGGTAAATTATAAAGTTTTGGCTTCATCAAAGAAGCCACTACTGATATGTTGTTGATGACTGATCATCTTTGTAGCCAAATTTTGGGGTCAGGAGACGTCAGTACTGGTATTTTCCAACAGAATCATCAATTAAGTATGAACAAATAATGGTAAATGAAGTAATTATCAAAGGATTACATTAGTAAAGCAAATGTTTTTCAAAGGAGACATTTTGCAATTAATTTGTTCATGTGTAGCACTGTAGTGTGAGTAATTTTGCTTATGAAGGGCATAAGATAGTGTTCGACTTTTTTATAACTTTAATATTAACCTTCTATGCCCAAGTGTTGCCAATGAATGGAGGGTTTGTGGCTCAGACCAGGCAGATGCCAAGCTGTGGATGTGCACAGTCTGCCAGTGACCATTGGTTACACAGTTTAGCTACACTGTGAGTAATATGACGAACTGATGGTGTAATTTGCTAAAAAATAACATCTGTCATGCTAAAACCTAGTCTGAAGTGTAAACAGATGAAGGTTGTATTGGTTTCTGTTGGAGGCAGACTGGTGGTTTGTACTTTCAGCACACCTACGAAACAGCACAAGCCACCGACCACATCTCTTCCATCTCTGGCCTCACTTTGCCTGAGGTTTCCCCTTGAAGTACCTTTGCTAGCACCTTGCAAGCCGCAAAACACTAACTGACTTTGGGAAGTGACAAATTGAGGGGTTTTGGCAGTCTGCTGGCGGTAAAACATGCCTGTTTACATGGGAGGATCCCACAGAACCACAGACATGTCTCCAACAGCCAATGAGAGAGAGGAGAGGAGGGAATGAAAGGAGAGCAGCAGAGAGAAGGAAGGAGGGACAAAGTACATGAAAGAGAAGAAATTGAAACGGGCAATATTTCTGCCAAGATATTAAAGCACAGGAATTGTGGGCAGGTCAAACCCAGAAGAACACACTGACGTGTGCACATAAATTTCCCAGAATGTACAGTGTTCAAGCAACTTGTAAATTGTGGACAGTTATTCTTATTTTAGTTTTTAAGCATCCAGGGCAATGTCTGACCACTGGTCAACATAAACATAACAAACTATTGAATGGGTTGAATGGGTTGCCATAACATTTGGTATAAAACTAGTTTATGGATTGTCGTGAGATGCCTCCGAATACATTGTAATAACTTGAATGATACTCAGATTTTCCATTTAGCACCATTGTCAAGTCAAATAAAAAAATTTCCACTAATACACTACTTTTGTTGACAAATGGGTGCAAAACCCACTTTGTATTTAATGTTAATTCATAAATCTTAGCATGCTAACTCTCTGACCTCAGATGATATCAGATGTGAGATGTTTAGCTCAAAGAACCACTGTGTCAGACTGCTAGTGTGGCTATAGACTCTTTCTTGTTTGGCTGATTAAATCCACATTGGACGCCATTAGCACCAAAAATATTTTGTTCAAAAATCAAATGCAACTGTTTCTCTTCTTTGAGACTTCAACTTTTTATGGTTTTTACACCAGACCTCTTCAAACCAATAAATTACTGAAAGCCATTGTCTTCAGTCAGTGTCTTGAGCTGCCTGTTGAGCTGAGCTCAGATTTCCTGGCCAAGACAAAACTTTAAGACGCTCTGACAGAAACGTCTGCGAGAGGAGAAACCCTATCCAGCACATGTCATTGTAATTCAGGAATATTATATGATTTAGAGGGTGGAGAGCACAGGGCTATGGAAACAGAACTCAGTGGCAGGGCACACAAAGGACGTCTGTTCTTTCACAATGGAAAGCTTGTTGGCATTTTCTCAGTGCCTTCAAGACAACTAAAGAATAAACAACAGTTAGCTGTTCCCTTGTCTCTAACGTGATTGTATCTCTGACAAGCCTTCCAGAGTGGAAATAGGATGGATTTAAATTCATCCGAGGCAAATCTCAGCGAGAAAGGTTATTGAATTCATTTGGTCAACAACTGCGTGGCTTCATTGTGAAATTGAAGGGCAAAATGTGCAAAACTCACCACAAGTGTTGACTTGAGCTGACTGGTGTGCAGCTATAAAAGAAAACACAGTGGTTGAAGCTCAAATCTGTTTATGTGACATCTAAATTCAATTTGTCTGTGTCCAGTTTCCCATCCGTCTTCTTTCAGTAATAGAAATGCTCTTGCCTAAAGGTGTTCAAGGATAATAAACTCTTTGTAATGCGTCAAAGTTGAAGCAAGAATACAAGTTAATGAAGCTGTCCATTTTTATGTCTGCGCAATGAAAAACCTTTCAGCATCACATTAACCACAGTTTTGGTTAAAGCAACTTCGATGAATATTTTGATGTTAACAGTGGCATCAGTAACTGTAGCAGTGTCACTCTTCCATAGAGGAGTGGGGGGGGGGGGGGGGGGGGGGGGGGGGGGGGGGGGGGGGGGGGGGGGGGGGGGGGGGGGGGGGGGGGGG
>JBAJHX010000076.1:15923112-15937793 GCA_037176925.1 Amniataba percoides
AGAAAGGTGGGGGGAGGGTTTGGGGGGGAGAGGGGGGGTGGGGGGTGGGGGGGGGTGCCTTCTTCAAAAAAAGGTCCCCCCCCCCCCCCCCCCCCCCCCCAAAAAAAAAAAAAAAAACCCAAGACAAAACAAAAAAAACTACTTGTTATACAAAATATAACCTGAAGCAGACTGAGCTAGAAACTAGTCAGTGAACACAGTTGAGGATTTTAGCATGTGTTTTCTGCAGGAGTTGGTGGAGAGCAAATTTCTTTTATTCCCCTTCTACCAGTTTCTTATTCAAGTAAACTAAATCAAACTGACACAATTGCTGTTGGTACATTTGTTGAGCTGAGAGAACATCCACAGATCTGCCACTAAACTTGTGATTATAAAGCAAAGTAAAAGTGAAGACTTTTGAGTATTGTGTTTGAAAGTCCTGGTGATTCTCTGTTTTAGCTGCAGTCTTTAATAGTAAACATTCACTACTCCACATTATTGCCCTTCCAGAGGCAAGCGAAGAGTTTCATTTGAGTAAAGCCCCATAGGAAATGAATTAGACGAGATGGAAAATGGAGAAAAGATGCACATGACATTATGCAGGCAGATTTTCTGAGGATCAGGCCTGTTCCAGGAATTGATACTCATTCAGTACGTAAATCCATTGCTTCATCTCATCTCATTTATCATCTCTTGAACAGTTTAAAACAATATAAGAGAAACACTTTAACGCTTTTAACAGCTGGACAAGCCAAACCTGTGCTAGTGAAGGTAACAAGTTCATTTGAAGACGGGGTTTCTCTTTGAAGACGTGTCACAAAGCAAACAACAAGTGAGCTGAGGAGGATTTATGACTTCTTCAGCTCACCTCTGCTTCCCCACAGCTGCCTTTACACACTCCGCTGGTGACACCCCAGCAGGACAGCCAGGAAGTACTGTCACACATAAACCAAACATTAAGCATCTTCAGAAGTTATCGTTGGTGACTTCATGGCTTCGAGGAAGCATAAAGTAGCTGAAAAATTTTGCAATATTATGGGACAACTGCCACAGTTTTCATATGCAGTTTTTCTTTGAGGCTGATAATGAGAGTGTTTATTTTTCACATTTTATATTATGCAGCATAGCGTGATGTAACAATTCTTCCTGGGAAATTTATCTCTAGTGGGGTTTTGAAATACCTTGCACTAAATATGAAGCTTAAATAAATCAGAGCATGTAAAACCTTGTTGGTTCTGCCAGTTATTTTACAGATTTAATGCAGTCATACGGCACAGTAAAACTACTGTTGCTCAAGCCCTTTTTTACAAGTACCTGGGTGCAACATGCCTTAACTAGCATCTACTTTTTTCTCCTCCTCCTCCTTAGGTATGCATCGTGGAAAAAAAAGATTCTGTATGAGGATTCAATTTAATATTTAGTATTAAATATGGTATGAGATTAGAATCAATTTAATCCATTCAGCCATTTGTTGTACTATTTTCTCATGTTGTTAGTTTAAGAATAGTCTGCAATATGTGCCCCATCATAGAACAAACCAAAACCATATATGTGCAGATAACAACAGGATACATGTCTTTCATGAAAAAATTGTCTTTCTTTCTTGATTACTGATTTCTTTCCCAAGATAGAGAAGTTTAACTTGGAGGGAACAGACCCTCACTTAAAGGACTGGCCAGGGTTTAATCAATTAGTTGCCATCTTGATTAGCCAGCGATCCTCCAATCTGCCCAGCAATCAGTGGCAATTAGCTTGGCCTGGAATAAAATCTCTTCCTTAACCTCCAATGTGCATTTGTTCAACTTATCAGTCTGGTACGTGCACCAATGGCAGGCGCTCATTCGAGTTCCTGTGATTACCTTTGGCGTCATTTGAGCCGCTATCTCCTCTCCTGTGTAGGGAGGCCAAAAATGTGCAGGCATTGAAGGGGGACTAATGGGCCAAATTGTGAATGGTCCAGATGGCTGCAGAAGAAATTGGTCTAAGCTGACAGTTTATCCAGGCATCCGACAATTACAGCCTCCTACTGAAATAAAAGGCAACATTTGGATAGTTCATTTAGATCTTAACAATGGAGAGGAAATGTCAAAACACATTCTCAAACACAAACGGAACCATATGGCAGCCATCTTACCTGGGCCTGGTTCAAAAGTCGCTTTTCAGAGTGTATGGAAAAGTAGCATCTGTAGTACTTTACAGTCTTTTTCCACATTAAGTTTTGACTGTATCTGTTACAATCCACTATGTATATTAATACACCATATATACAGGATGGCAATGAAAATTCGCTACTTGTTGAAGTGGACAGATATTGGGCATAGTAAAATGTCTGTTGCCTAAGCTTGATAAATATATCTGAAGTTCACAAAATGCTCCAAAGCAGAAAAAAAACCAAAAAAAACAATAAAGGTCCCTGATCTCCATTAAGACCACTAATATGCTACTTGAGCTTTTACGTGCTTAAATGTTAGTGGGGATATTTTTTTGTTTTGTTTTAGGACAGAATATCTGTCTTATTCTATTCATCATTCATTCATTTTGTCTCTGTCATCAGGTTTCCTCCCACTAATAGAAGATGTTCAGGTCAGAAGAATAAATTACCCTAAAGTCTGAAGGCGTGTGTGTCTCACCTTAAGAGTGGGTCTCACATTTTTCTGTGACCTATTACATGTTGGGATAAGCCTCTGAAGACTAATGAGTGCTGCTCCCTTGAGCCTGATGATTCAAATAATTAGTCAGATAGCCCTGACTTGTTGGAGTCAAATAGTAAAATAGCCACTGGTTTATGGCTCAGCACAAATATCCTGACAAAAATGCTAGTCTTGTCTGAAAGATAAATCCTGAACCAAGCCTAAAGTTGGATGTACTTTGAGCATTTTTAAGAAAACCTGTCAGTTTTCTAGGAGCATACTATAGATTATTGATTTAATGTTTTTTACCTTCCAGGCAGCCAGTAGTTTCAGTTCATGTCAGCACAGAATCCAAATACGCTTGCAGAGACTTGAGAGTTTCTTGAGAAATGTAAAACATGACAGTGGACGCCATGTATTTTTTTCATGTAGTTAGAATTGTTGCTGGAATTTGCAAGATGAGACGTTTTGATGCACCCTCCCTGGTACATTCTTGTTAGAGAGTTTGAAAAAGAAAGTATTGAACTTGTGTAAAAACAGTAGAGCTTGGGTTGGAAAAACTCCACACCAGTTTGGTGTGGCCTAACTAAAGCTTTTCATGCAGCTAAATCTTTTATGGGGGAAAAATGAACATCTTTTTTTAAGTCAACATCAATTTATCCTCTTACAAAACTTAAGATTGATGACTTCAGATACATATATACAGACTACAAAAGTATGTGGTTGAAGGCTCTCAAGCCCCAAATATAAAACTTGGCAGAAAGCTTTCATATCCCTCATTAGTTCAGTCCACTGGCAAGTGATAAAAGATTCTGAACATTCATTTTGAGTGTGTTCAATTCATAGAAAACAAAACAAATAAAGAGTGAATGAATAACAGATGCTTTGGTGTATAATACAGAATCAATTCCCAAACATCTGCTGCAAATAAGCCACGGAGACATGGAGAGAAATTATAATTATGCATGAAACTCAAATATAGATGTGACTACAGAATGATCAAAGCTTCGCTTTTCTTCAGAAACATAGTGATAGAATAGTATATTTAATATTGTTCTTAGTAGGACATAAAAACCCATTGCTTCATGATAATGAAAGAACGATAAGGGAGTGGTTGGGTGTATCCTGAAAAAATACTGATGTCTTAAATTATGCACAAACATGACAGTGTTGCATGGTTAGAGTTATGCACTAATGATTTAATTATGAGTGCACCTGCTGCCATACCTGCAGGAACTAGTTATTGTGTCTAGAGTCCAGAGAATTTAATAATACACAAGGTGGGACTTACAAGAAGTTTTCAGTTTAAACTAAGAAACTGTATGAGTCAGCACTTAATCAATAATGTGCCTTTTTGCAGATCAGTGGAATGCAAAACCCTTGTTGTTAGCCAAAATAATCCTTGGAACCAAATGTAAGTATCTAAGTAATGAAATTCATGGACAATTTGATTCCAAGTACATGCTGATCCATAGGAAAAAGTGATTTTCATGGATGAACAATACAATAACTGCATGAGATAATCCCCTCCCAAAGTGATCCCTCTATCTGCACTGTGAGCTCTTCAAATCCTGGTAAACGGAACCCAGAACGAGATCAGCCCAAAGATAGAACGACAGATTTATTGCACCCCAGATGTGCCTGATTTACGACCATTGTTTAATCTCCAGATTCCAACCACATGAAAGTCTTTATATTTGGAGCCTTAATTTATAGAGCTCAAAGAATGTAGGCTTAATGTTTTCTCTCTCTGTAGAAGATGAGCCAGCACTGTGACTTGGGCAGATAAACAGATGCTTGGATTAACATTGATCTTATAAACAGATGTGGAGAAAGGTTATCTCTAAAACAGCCTCAACATTAGTTTTAGTCTAATACAGAAACCCAGTACCTTAACGCCACTGAATTCAATATGAAGGCTGCTGCGTGTTAAAATTTCAAAATATAGCTGCAGCATAATCTTAGACTCAGTCACTTCATCTTCAAAAGTCGGCTTTTGCTTAAAATTCTCAGATGACTTTTTAAGTAAATTTCTATTCTAAGAAATGAAAGTGAGTCCAAGGGGAGCCCACTCCAAAGCTTTCACTCCAAAGCTTGAATTTAGAGCTGGTAGGAGGCAGGACTGTCACACAAGTAATTATACATCATAATATGTGTCCTGTTTTCTTGTTCCCACCCCTTGGCGTCATAGTCAAGTTCTCATTACCAGATCGGCTGAGCCGAGAGCCCCAGGCGGCTGGTTTTTCCCAGCGAGCTGGGGTTCCTGTGTTGTGGTGGGAGGGTCGGCAGAGGCGACACGGGTAAATGTTGCTGTTTATTTCCATTCTGTCATGTGTGTGAATCTGATTACAGGTCGCTAAGTCAATATTTAGCTTCTGCGGACGGCATCATCATCGGCCAGTTTATTTTTTCTGGGCCCCGCCACATCTGCTGCCAATGTCATGCGTGGTAGCCGACGTGTGCCGCTACCAGGAAGGAAAGCAAACAATGAGTCTGCAGTCCTGGTCAAATGAGTCAGGCAGAAGAGTGGTGAGAATGAAACCATGATTTGCAGCTAGAAGTCAGACTGGTTCGAGGACAGTGGTGTTTAGAGCACTTTGAGGGATTCCTTAATTGATCTGATGAGGGGTCAGGGAAGTTCATGGTAGCGCACTAATTTCTCACATTCACTTCATTCATATCTGAACAAAAACAAACCACAATTAGCTAAGAGCAAAGACATGCTTGCAGGGGATTTAAAAGCCTGTAATATTCAATTGCACACTTCCATTTCAGCTGTTTGCAAGAGTTGAAGCATCTCATCAATGTGCTTTGCTTGTAGATCTTTCATATTGAGACTTTGCAGAAACTGCCGCGACAGTAATTGCATTTCATGCATTTTTTCATTTGAATCCCCTTGTCTCGGAGTCTTGCATGGGGGCTGCCACTTTATTGTGAGCCAAGAGGAACACTAGGCCGAGGCTTCTTTTCATCTGGCCCTCAGGCAAGAAGGATTTGATATTTATTAAAAATAGAGAGGAGTATATTTCTTCCAGTCATGACTTCATTACCTCAAGTTATTTCAGAGAGGCAGACCACACACAGTCACTAGATCTGAAACACCTCCTCTGCTTGTTTGCATGACCTAGTATTTGAATTTGAGGGTTCACAGAATTGTGGACTTTCTGTGCCAAAGATGTGCAAGTCAGGACTTCATTAGACTTGGAATAGTTTCTGTGTTGGCTGTTACTTGAACCGAGCTGGCAGTCTTATTGTATGTATGGACTTGCTCTTGGTTACTACTATTTCAGCTGTATCAGTTGTATGTTCTGATTTTGCATTTATTGTAAATGTAAATTACTTATCTGGTTTTATAGCTAAATCGTGAGTTTTACTACTGGTTTAAGACATCAAGGACAAAATGTTTCAGCACAACCTTGGAGTCCTGCCATGTGTAAGGGGCCTATACTGCATTTTAGGTAGACGACATACATCCATTATACAAACTGTGCAAAAAAAGAACAACTCCCCCAACTGCCAGTGCCCCTCCACCCCTTAAAATTCACTTTCGTCTGCAAAACATCTGGAATTCATTGAGAGGAGGAGGTTTGGGGGAAATGAACTCCGACAAGAGTCTGTAGATTTGGGTACGGCCCCCTGCTTTAGGTTCCCTCAGATGGTTAAGATAGGCCTGCAGACAAAAACCTACTGGTTTGTCTCACACAGACTTTACCTGTCCCACCCTGAAAACAAAATAACACTTTGTTGTGATAAAGCTGGAACAAGTTTTAGCATAAAAATGCTTTCATAGCACCGAGATATCAACAAAATGCATTAACTAGAAACATCTGGACAGAAACCTTCATTCTTTGTTTTTTCCACAACATTAAAAATAAAATCTAGAATCAAATCAAGTTAACACAAACGTAACTGATAATAATGCTGTTTCCTTGATTTGTCCCACATAAAAGCCCTCACTCTGCATGTAATGGCTCCTTAGAGAAGGCTTGGTACTGGAGAACAGTTTTTCCATTGAAAAGAATTGTGAACCTCAAAGAGACCTGTTGCATTTTCATATCCATGAGTCATCATGTTAGTCAGAGTGACCAAAAACAAAAAGCTGGAAAGCTGGCTGGCAGCCTTGCACATGTTAACGGCCATTTTTGTTTTTTGGAAAGGGAGAGGACATTTGAGGTAGCAGTATAATTTTTCTCAGTAAGACAAAAGTAAACTACAAAAATGGAACCAAATGACTACAGAGAAAATGGCATGCAATGGAAAACAAATCTGACTATGTTCCTAAATGCAGCTAAGTGATTACTAGACCTGATGTGTATACTGATGTGTCCGTGTGTCTGGCTCCAGAGTACAATCTTTATACTGCCATTTTACTTCATAACTTTTGGTGTGCTTTTTCTAAATAGTTGGTTATTCATGAGATCCAGACAAAATGCAACATTACTCACTAAAAAAGTCAAAACTCAAGACTCACAAGAGGAACTCCCTCCCCCATTACAAAGAGCTTTGTTCAAATGAAACACATGGTTTTATGACACTTATGTAAGGTCCCTCATATCCCAAAGGTTAATGCTTATGCTTACGATTATCTCCAGTTTTCTCAATTTCACTTTCAGCATTTGTTTTTTCCAAAGACTTGTTCTAGCTCCAAATGTAGCGCACTGACGTGGTGAATCAGGTCTTTCCTAGAAGAGAAGGTCCAACTTTCCTGTCATACCTGTAGCATCACGGCAATATAGTAAATGTCTCCTGTCTTCATTGCAGGTATAGTTTTATCTCCTCTTTGTGTTTCACTGCTTGAATATAAGGGAATCATGAGTCTGGAAATCCTTGTTAAAAGAAAATAAGCATGTAGCAGTGCCTGAAGCAAATAGTTTCACAGTAATACACTGGTAGAGGCTGCATGTTGGCCTCTTTATGAACAGAATTACATCTGTTTTTTGTTGGTCTGAGACATTAATTATATCCCTCTGGATTTGTCTGGTGGTGGTGTTTGGTGTAATTAATAGTGAGACAAAACACTGCATACAATACCCACATTTTCTTTTATGTTCTCTCTTTGTTATATCCTTCTTTAAGATTTATGTTGCATTTCCCCGTAATTCTCATCTCATGTTCAATAAAAGTGTTCCAGTCACTGAAATGTGAGATATTCTTATGGTGAGACTACGCAACTTGAGCAGCAGCTGTTGTGACCACAGGTTGAAGTTGTAACATAATGTCACAGTCATCTTCCCTTAATTTTCATTATCATGGATAATGTAAGACATTCACTTTCCTTTTTGCTTTGTTTTTGGTCATTTTAGCTGCTAAATTCTCCATTATGTTTGCCATCTAGTTGCAAACTTCACAAAGTAGTGTAGAGTAGGTTCATCAGCGCCTTTTCCCAGAAATAGCTGCCTGTTGCAACCATAAAAAGACATGTTCTGTTGTTGAAAATAATAATTACAGCCACTCTAAATGTAATAGTTGGTGTCTAGGCTTTGTGAGTAGAAAGAGACCACAAGTAGGAAAAAACAAAAATGTCTCTTTTGGAGGTAAGTTGTGTTTGCTGCTTCTTTTAGTTTTCGAAATGTTTACTTGTGACATGGTTAAATGTAGTGTTACAGTTTAGTGAGTGACTCAGTCTTGTCAGCCACACGGCAATATGTATGCAAAGTTTGCTAACAGTAGCTAGTGTGAGCCACCATAAGCAACTGGTCACAGCAGGCCAAATTAATAAATTCAGCATTTCATTTGTAAGGGGAAGATGGTGCTGTTTATATTCTACCGAATCTTGCTTTTATTTCTTTAAAAAATTATACGTAACGTATTATAAATGTAATAAAATAATTAAATGAGGAGCAGACTTTGGGACTTTCTGAGAGGTTTTTCTTGTTGTGATGGCACACTGTATTTCTTATATCCAATCGGCACAGCCCTACGTTCTCGCCTCCAAATGTCTGAGGAACTTCATAAAAATAGCTTTCCTTTGGCAGGCAAAACACAAAACAAACTGAGTGAAATAACTACCGCCTATGTTTAAGAATAGTAAAAGAAAAAAAGATAACATAATGGCGATAGAAGTGAAAAGACCATTACTTTGTTTTTGGAAAAACCTAATATGCTAGCTTTGGTTTTAAGTGTTCCCAGCTGGTCTTTTCTTTTTACTTTAGGCCTCTCTCAGCGGGTCTGCTGCAGTAACAAGGGTGCCGCACTGTCCCGGGGTCCTAAAACTTTATCATACACTGCACTGGGGATAAGCATGCCAGCATAGGCCACTAAACCCCTCCTTTAATAACCTCAAATATGCGGCAATTCATATGGATGTGGTTCACCCTTTTTCTGATGGAAAACTACACCCTGACGCAGGAACCTAAACATTGATTCCATCAGCGCAGGGCAGGGCGCGCTGCCAAAACACTGAGCTGATTTGAGGCTTGTTTCTGGTCACCGGTGAGCCACTCAGGTCCTGCCGCTGTCTTCTGAAAGGGTCTTTCAGAGGCGAATTGAGGAGGTTGTTTTCAGGTTTGGTCAAACTGTGCGATGCTGTCGCTTTGAGTTAATTTATTACTCAGGAAAAGTGAAGGCTATGAGGCTGCAAGGAATGCTTCATCAGCAGAGTTTAACAGAGCACAGGTGAGACCCTCGAGGCCAAAATTCACACTGACTTTCATGCATGACGCTGAAGTACAAATGCCTTGACAAAATCTCCCTCTCATTTGATCATCTGACATTTCTCTCTTGTCTTCGTCACTAGAAGATAGCAAGTGGAATCTAGACATGGGCTACTTTAAAACCCCTGAAATGACAGAGACAAGCTTCGCGGGGGGAGGAAACATCTCGGCCCTCATGTTTCTTTAACTGGTTTTTGATATTCTTTCAGCCAGATTGTAACTTTTAAACACCTTCTTGTGTTTGCCTCTGTTTGTAAAAAGCAGCTGTTGCAAGAAGTTGCGAGGCGTTCGAGCACTCGTCGGTTTTCAGTAGCTCAGAGGGCGGAACTCTTCGGATTATCATCTAAGCCCTCAAACAAAGCTGATAGCTGTGTAAACAAACTTGCCTTTTTTCACACTTGTTCCGTCTATTTGCTCTACTTTTTGGCCACGATACTAAAAATAAACAGTTCGGCAACTGCAGTTGCTCTGCTAAGGATTTGTGATTTATCTGTCCATAAACTTTTGGCCCTGCTCAAAAATAGTAAACAAGGAACAATTTTAGGCTGGTTGTCAGCCAAGGCAAATGGTTATATTATGATAACAGGCCTATTTCCTGTAGTTAAGATTTTTGTTTAACATTAGGGCCTATTCTCAGCCTGCAACTGGCAAGGAGCGGTGGCCCAGTTTCGACACTCTTAACCTCTGCCTCAGCCATCCGACCAGATGTGGGTTCCCTTAAGCAAATTATTAGCGGTTCCTAGTACACACAGGTTCCCTACTAAGTGTTTCCAGCTCAGATTTGGCAGGACACGGAGGAGACATTCCAACGGAGCAACATCATATTTTCCCTTCAGCAAAGCCATAGCAACTAATTATTTATTGAGAAAAAAAATGCGGTTCTCAACCCAGCTGATATGTTATGGTCACTCATTATTTTATTTTCTGGATTGGAACTGAAAAACTTTTTATTTTCACACTGAAACACTTTGGGAGGATAGATAGTGCAAAGTCTTCAAATGTGTGGAAAAAGAAAAGGGAAGAGTCAGACTGCCGTGTGAGTAGTCAAGCTAGTTTTTGTGAGATGAAATGCCACACAAGGTACATTTGATTTTGGGGGACACTCCCATTCTGGTGCACTTTCTATTTAATCCACACAGTAACCCAGCTGCAGGCCCCTAAACATGACTACAGGGTACTGAACGTTTAAACTTCTATGATCACTTTTAAGAGAAAACCACAAGTTAATCATCTGGTAATGAATATCTCAGAGGTTTTTGATCTGTGTTTTAAGTCCACGTAATACGTCATGTAAGATATTCTCATATTATTCTTACAAAACATGCACACACCTGTATTATTTAATAGGTGATATTTGATGTTGCGTAAACCATTATGAACTGTAATATTTTGTGGCTTTATTATAAAATACATTGACAACTGTATATTGTTCAGGGAGCAGCGAGGATTTCATTGTATAGAAATTGTACTGACAGTACAGTCAAACTCAAGATAGAAATTAGCAAGTCATCTTTGTGAGGTGAAGGGGAGTTGTGCTGACTTAGGTCCAACGTATTTTTTGTTTAGGTATTGGTATCTAATTACTTATTCGTTCTGATCATGAAGGCAAAGCCACTATTAATCAGCTTTCGTTTCTTTACCAGGCTAACTTTTCCACAATCCTCATGTAGAAAGAGCCCCTGATGTACTGCAGCGTATAAACCTGCACTGTCTAAATCTGTCTGAGCCCACACCTTTTTAAAATGTGAGTGCTGGCAGGGAGGGCAGCCGACAGCTAAGGAAATATTTACAGTAAGAGAACACTCACACATGGTGGTTGTGTCTCTCTTGCCTGAATTGATGTCGGTTGAAGGTGGTTGGTCTCCAGAATGAACATAAACAATCAGCTGGAGCGGGAGCCCGCCTGGTGCGAATGCCAAACTCCTCAACGCGTAAACACACATCTTTCAGCTTTGTGAGTAAGCGGTCATGTAAAAGTCATCACAGTTGGAGACATCAGCACGCAGAGACTTGGAAAGTTATGTTTTAAATTTGTTAATCTGTTTTTAGAACACCGGTTAGGCGCTCTCAAATGTAGCTGTGAAACACAAGGAAATGGATTAGTCTAATTTGACAAAAATGAACTGATAACTTTCAGATGTTTTTGGATACATAATCTCTATCAATCAATAATAATACTGCTTAATCAATCAGTGGGTTTCATTTAGGCCATACTTGACTTATTATTGTTACACCATGTCATTAGAGTATGAATATTATTTCAGAGTGCTTCAGATACTCAGAGGTGATTAACTGATTTTAACCGTACTAAAAACATTCTGTTCCCATCTATTCCCAACAAGGATGGAAATCAA
Source organism: Amniataba percoides (assembly GCA_037176925.1). Lineage (NCBI taxonomy): Eukaryota > Metazoa > Chordata > Actinopteri > Centrarchiformes > Terapontidae > Amniataba > Amniataba percoides. The sequence goes on from JBAJHX010000076.1 coordinate 15,934,729, forward strand.
AACATAAATTCTTTTTTGGATCCCAACTAAATTATGTCTTGAGCACCAAGTTGTAAAAGATGTCCACACTGAAAGATGGCAACAAAGTCTTTGTTAGGCTCACCACTCTTTCCCTTAGAAATTGCATTTATATACCACTTATTGTTTTGACTAGTTACATTTGCATCAAGTTTTTTTTCCATCTCAGCTTCACAACTGTTTCATGGCCAAGTAAAATTTTATTGGTAAAGCCCAGTTACTCAAATTACATATTCATTTATAAAGTTTGTACAGCAGACAACACCCTGCATACTTACAGCTGATGTCTCATTTGACATCCTCACCCATGATAGAGATGCTCATGCTATCTTTTGGACAGGAAGAGCAGCACAGAGCAAAGACTGGTGCTTCCTCTCTCTAATTTCACTCTTCGCGATGACTTCCTGTGGGGACTCCACGAGGGATGTTTGGTCTTGACTCTTGAGATGACCCCAAACCAGAAACCTCAGCACTCATTCTTCTGGCTCATGAAATATGTTCTGGACTAAAACCACTCCCCAGTGGATCATTAATACAGCACTGTGTCTGTGCTGCCAGCATTTGCTTTCAACCCTTGTCTCTGACAGAGACAGCAGGCTGGGGTTAATAGAATATAATCACAGTACAGGAGTATTTGTTCAGCTTGTTCTGCTTAGACTCCATGTTAGACCAAATGTTTTCTCTCTTTTCATGTTGTTGCTCGAATTATCCAATCAGCCTATATGCTTTTGTTTGCATAAATGTGTATTAAACTAAAGAAATTGTCTGTTTTGCACAATTTCCTGGTTTGCAGCCCGGGTTTTCTGGCTTGCACAACTTTCTCAACCTCCTATGTAAGTTTTTCACGAGCTGCAGGAAGACTCCCTGTGCAGTCAATCATCTGACTCCTGCTCCCTGCCCTCGTTTGCTCTGAGAACACAATGAAGCCCCAAAGCTCAAAGATAGATTTTCATAGTCAGGTTGTATTTACATTTTAAATTGTTCAGAGCACAGCTTGTCTCTGAGGCTGCCAGGAGTGTACACTGTTTAATCTAGAAGCACCAGATAAATCACAGGCAGTCTGGACAACCACGCCGGGCAGTTTTAGCAGGATAAGAATCAAATCTATCAAATAGACGACTCAGGGTTTGGTAATAAAAGCCTGCTTGTTCTCCTGTCAAGGAGAAGTCACATCATGGTTACAGGAAAAAGTGAAATAATTGAATGGTGAATGACAGTGAGGGAAAAGTTGGCCTTAAAAACAGATTTTAGCTGGATGTGTGAAAATTAAATGTTTTTTTCTGTGGAAAAAACTTTATTTTTCTCAGAAAGTAATGTAACATGATGTTAAACACATTGATAAGTAATCCACTGACTGTCATCCTGGATCATCGGGAGCCAAATTGGAAAATTAAATTCTGGTGACTGACAGCAGCTCGTGCAGCATTTTAATGATTTTAATGTGTATATTTATGTTCCCCAATGTCACAGAGACCTCACAGAGAAATATAAGCATCATTACAGCTGTTCAAACATGTAGTTTCTGACACTGTAATTGATTTACTCTGGTCTTACCATTTCTTTATTTAAATAACTTCCTACAACCCTCTTCTTCTTCCACCCAAAGAGAGTGTTCAAGTGAAGACAAAACCTGAAACCTGGAGATACTGCAGCTGGTAACATTAAAGCAGTGATAATATAACAGTAATGGTAACAGACTAGATCACCTTTTCAGTGTTCAGTGTAAACAGGACCAAAGATAAGCTGCAAACTAACATAAGTGTTGCTCTGCTCTCCAGGAATCCAATACAAAGCTTTATTTAGACTATTTCAGGTGGATTCGATGATAAGGTTTCTAAATCTAGTGTGTTGTTTGAATTACAACGGAGATAAGTTGTCCTCTGTGAATTTGAGTGGTCTGTTACTGGAACAGCTTCAAGGTCTATTGCCTGTATACTTATCAGCAGCGTAACACAGTATTCCTGCCTGTGTAGATGTTACAAGAGAATTTTTTTCCTTTATATAACGGTGAAAATATGGTATTTACTTTACTTCCTTTTGTTGAGTCTGACAAATACCTGACTTTTCAGTTTAAAACACAGTTAAGACTAATTGAAAATGGCAACAGAGCAACCGTCAGATGTATTATTCTGTAGTTTGATACACATACCACATACCCCAGTTTGATGCCATTATCTTATACGTGTGTCCAAATATAAAGCTACAGGCTGATAGAAAGTCACTCAGGTTAACCCCTCAGAGAACAGCTGACTGTGTTATATTTTTAACTTCAGCAAGACACATACTCATATTCACCCCTCGAGCGGCAGTAACACAGATCCAGACAGCTGAAAGGATAAAATCATTCGATCATAGAGGAATAAGACTGAGACAGCAGAGTCAGATAAAAATTTTGGAAAATCTCTACCTTTTCATGCAACCAGAACCTTCCTGTTTTGACTGGCAGTCAGTGCTATGGGAAGTGATTTGGTGCTGCATCTTTTGTACTGCAATAAGTTTTGTTTTTCTGGCAAGTTTCTGACAGCACAGCATGCAGAATAATCATCTTACATACTCCGGTGCACAGAGTCTGATTCTGCTTACTGTCTCTGCAGTTTAGAGGGCTGTGGATGCAAATAAAAATCTTCATTTAGTTTGTTTCCTATATATCAAAATATAATTTTTTTCCTGTCTTGGACCGGTGAATCTCCAGAATCTGAAGTTTTTTCAAGAATTTTTATTATTTCATTATTTGTTATTAAAGTTAACTAAACTATGTTATTTTCTATAATTAATTGTTTGGTCTATGAGCTGTGAAAAGTTTCCATCACAGCTTCCAACAGCCCAGATGGCCGAACATGAATTACTACAAACGTTCTCTATTTAATTGAAACCAGAGATGAATACTGTTCATGATGCTTTGCTTTCCTTGCAGTGACGTGCAGTCAGGATAGGCAGGGTAGGCAGTGCCTACCCTGAGTAAATTTCATTAAAAAAAAACAAACACATATTTTAAAATTTATTCTTAAAGTTCACATTCAAGTTATAAACAAAGAGCTTAGAATGCA
>JBAJHX010000076.1:15961618-15980150 GCA_037176925.1 Amniataba percoides
TCTATCTATCTATCTATCTATCTATCTATCTATCTATCTATCTATCTATCTATCTATCTATCTATCTATCTATCAAAATAATCATATATATATATAGATATACATGCATATATGTAGCTTAAAGTTATAGCATTGTTTGTGGACAGAAAAAAACAGCAGAGTGCATCACAGAGTAAAATCATTGTCACTGAAGAATTCATTGTTGAGGCATAACAAGCCAGTAAACACATTTATGTTTTTTTTTAAGAAATTAGAATTAAAAACATCAATAAAATAAATGTTCAATGTTTTTTACTAATTGGTTCTTAGTGAATGGAAAAACAATTTAATAGTCTGCTCATCAAATCAAAGTATTTATACACTACATGTACCAGTTAAAGAGCTGTTAGCAGCTATTCAAATAAACTCCTTTTGTTATCCTACATGTTATTATACAAAAACAGTCATAGGACTGTGTTTAGTAATAGTGTAAGTTAAGAGCATGATATAGGCAAACATCAACTATATTTTCATTAAAGTTTTTTTTCCTTAATTATAAACTCAAAAGTTGTACAGTGAGTTTAGTGATCACAAAAAAGTCTCCAAACTCAGCTCCCCAGATAAGAAGCCTTGCTCTCTCCACTGAAAACCCTCCAACACCTTCACCTTGTGTTTCTCAAGACCATCTTGCTCCCACCCTGAACTCCCGCCCATCTCTACGTCGAAACCCACAACAAGTGGCCAACCAATGAGAGGCACCTCGCTAATGTGCGGAGAGGGGGCTGAGGAGCAGAAAGACAAATGCTCAGAGGGGAGAGAGTAGAGGACCACTTTGCGACCCACAAGGGTTGTTGTTTTTCTCCATGCACTGTTTGTTTGCACTCCCGTGCGCACACGGACTGCTAAATGACCCAGCGCAGTCCGCTCGGGGGCTCTCGGGACTTGTCCGGCGTCGCTTTTTGCTGGAGATCTGCTAGCGCAGAGGACGCAAGAGGGAATCGCCGAGCTGGGAGCGTTTGTGTGTTTGCATGAACACAGAATCGCCGCGAACTCTCCAAAAGTTGCGGAGAACTTTTCCTCCCGGCGTCCCGTTCGCTCCCCGCGACTTTCTGCTGCACTTTCAGCCCCAGTCATGTACGGATAACGGGGGGAGAAGGGGGTCGCTCAGGAGTCCGGCTCAGATGGATCAGCGCTGACGGGTTTCTGGGAGCCGGGATTTACACAGCGCGGTGCCAGCCTGTTAAACGCCCACACACGGGCCTCTCACACACCATCTGCCTCGGAATAAACACAGACTCCACGGCGAGGGCACCATCCGTAGAAGCAGCGCACAAGTTAGGCGGGCACATATGACTCTGCTCTGACTTTCGGAACAGAACAATGGCAAGCCCCGGCGCGCCGGCTCGGACCTGCGGATCCCTGTGGCCTCTCGGCTGCGCGCTTTTGTTTTTCGGCTGCCTCTCCGCGGCCTCGCCGTCCCACGGTCGGCGGCTCATATGCTGGCAGGCCATCATGAACTGCCAGGCCGAGCCCGAGTGCAATTACGCGTACGAGCACTACATCCGCGCGTGCGGCCCGGTGCTGAACGGCGACAGGAAGAAGTGCCCGAGCCACTGCATCTCCTCGCTCGTGCAGCTCAACCTGACCAGGAACGGACCGGCTCTGGAGGACTGCAGCTGCGCGCACGACCCGGTGTGCACGAGCACCAAGCGGGCCATCGAGCCGTGCCTGCCCAGGACTACCAGCACGGGCTGCACGGAGGCGCGCCGCCAGTGCGAGAGGGACCAGCAGTGCAGCTCGGCCATGCACGACTATCTGAAACACTGCGGGAAACTTTTCAGCGGGGCGATCTGCACGAACGCCTGCCGGAACGTGATCGCCAACATGCGTAAAATCCCCAAGGGCCAGCAGCTGGACACTTGCATGTGCGACGGGACGGAGAGGGCCATCTGCGAGTTCGTCAAGAGCAGCATGAAGGCGCTGTGCTTCGACTCCCCCGTGAGGGAGGAGGGCAGCGGGTCCGACTACGGCCCCGATCCGGACGATGAGGACGACTTCTCGGATCCGGAGTTCGTGGAGGAGCCGTGGAGCGGAGGAGCCTCTCTCCCGGCGGCCAGCTGCGTTTTGACCCTCTTGGCAACCATTTTGGCTCTATTGCCCCTCATTTAGTCGCCGGGTTCATAATCTGCCCCGACTATTGTCCGGATAAAAGGCAATCTAAACTTTTGTCACTCATTGACCTGCGACTATTGTGAGAGGTTAGAGCCCCCGAGACTTAAAGGAGAGGGTGTGTTGGCGCAGGCCTTGTTTGAATGAAGACTTTTAGACGCTCAAGGATATCACATCAGGATATTTTCTATGCAAATGAGACCAGAGAGATCTTTGTGAAAGTGCCTGAGCTGCAGGCTGCTCTCTTATCAAACCACACCACTTCACGGCTCTCCAGATGCTTTGCTTATGTGATAAGCTAAATTAGATCGTCTTCTTTCCCCCAGTCACAGACTCTGATAGGAAAGTTGTCACAATAGAAACACGGTTGGCTTGTTTTGGTAACAATGCAACGTTTAATCAGTACATGCTGTGCACTGCCAATCCTTTTTTTCTAAAGATATGTACTATTTTTATATGACACTGTTGCCAGTGGGCACCAGTCTATCTGATTTACAAGTATTTAATGCTGGAATCTATGGACTTGTAAATAGACGAGGAGTTAAAGTGAAACAGTAATTTATTACATGCCACCTAGTTACATCCAAATGTTCATCATGTGAATAAAAGACTGAGTATTCCAGCTTTAAAGGGAAGTTATTTTGACTGTATTCTCTTCAAAGATAATGTGCATTGTATATACGTGTATAGCCTATATAGATTTTTTTTCAGAGAATCCTCTATATTTGAGGCTATGAGATGATTTATTCACTGTGTATAGCCTAGAGAGAGAAATGTCTAAATCCACTGTATGATTGCCTTAATGATATACTTTTATAGAAGGCATAAAGGAAACTTGAAGATATCGTCCTTGACTGTGAGTTATTTGTTAAATTCGCCACATCACCTCCATGGTAGTGTTGTACTTCATCCAGACAGAAAGCAGTTTGAAAACTTTTTATAACACATTAACACAGCAGATTTGTGTCATGTGGTCAATTTGAGTTTATGAAAATAGTCTAAATGATGCTACTTTAGTATAACTATTATGGTGGAAAATAAATGTTGATACTGACAAAATGTGCAAAACTTACCAAGTGTCCCCTTTTAAATTACAGTTTGGAGTAACACACTTTATGCATACAATTCAATGAGGTGACAAAAGTCATGTTAATCTGTAAGTGTGACTCTTTATTTCTACACACTCGTATTGTTAGTTTTTAAAACTTTGCATAATGTTTAGTGTCAGGGATGCATAAAATAAGCCACTTGAAAGGTGAAATAATGGACTAATTTAAAATGCGCTGGCTGTGCTCCTTTGTTTGCTTTTACAGTACTGATTAAAGGGGGTTTGCTCAGTTAATAATATATTGTAAATAAATCCTATTAAATGTGAGGATAAAAAGATATAAAATTCAATAATATAAAGGAAAATAAATGTGTGTGTATGCAAGATTTTTCTTCCATATAATGATAACCTTGTATCAAAAATAACCAAGAACTTCTTACACTCCTGTCGCTCTTACTACAGTGTAATATATACAGGCTCATTTAAAATGCAGGCCTGCTTCCGCTGTTGACTGCGTAGCCTAATGACCTCCTATGTCTTGATTTAGCTGGCTGTTGTCAAAAGCAACTGGCACCATAAATCAAACAAAACACCCTCTCACCCCCCCACCACCAACAACACCCAACACACACAGGTATCAGAATTTACAGACTCTTGCTTTGTAAGGCACAGTTTGTAAAAAAAAAAAATGCAGTAAGATAATACATAATTCAAATATTCAAATTTGATCTAAGTTCAGAATTTTTGCTATTTCCAGCTTTTCTAATACTTGTGATTTTACTCCAGTGTCAGTAAGCATCATAAATGTAAACAAAGCTGTTGCAGCATAAGGGAATTTAGTAGATAAATGTCATAGTTAGTCTGCTTTTTTTTTAGAGGCCTGTTAGTGACAGATTTCAGTTCTGTGGATGCATCTCCAATTAGATAATGGATTATTCCTAGATTGGAAGTACATGTGATAAGATTAATCTATTTAGGTTATTATTTACATACATATTTATGCAGCTATGTGTTCTATTACCATTGTTTATGAGTACCATTTTTTAAAATTAATCTTATTAATATTATTTTCATGAGCTCTTGCTGATCGTTCCATCCTTCTCTTTTGGTCGGCATCTGGGGCTTTAAATCAATGATTTGCTGCAAAATGTTTTATTAGAGGGGGGACAAGGGCCCTCCAGCTGAATGGATGGAGGAGAAGTCGAGTGGCATCTTTGTTATGGAAATGTTAAGCACATAATAGTTGGGTAGCACAATAGGGAGGCACTTCATTCTTTCAGGCTGGCTTGACACCTCTGGAGAGCTGAGCGGCGGGGAAGCATGTGGGAACGATCTGCTGCCGCTTGGGTCTCAACCCTCCACTGCAAGAAAAGAAGAAGAAAACACATGACAGGCCTGGCAAGGGATGTTTTATCTTGAATCCACGGTTAACATCCCCTGTGTTTTTTTGTAAAGGGCCTGTCCTGCCTGCATATGATTATTTATAAGTTATAAGAAACAAACAGAGGCAGCCCTCTACATATGAGAAATTACAAAAAAAGTAATACACCCTTGAAACAAAAAGTCATGTTAAAAAAAATCCCCAAAGTTTTTACATCTTAAACTTTACAGTAAAAAAGTTACATTAAACTACAAATCTTAAGCTGTGTGTATATGCAAGGAAATCCACCTCGTAACTGTGACTCCTAAAAAAATACCACGTAAGTTTCTTGCAGTGTCGGTATGCAGCATGGAGCTTTCCAGCAGGAGAATAGCTCTGTAGCTCAGCCGGTCCTCCCCTCCTCCTCCTCCTTGTCTTTCTTTTGCCTCTCACATTTGTTCAGCACTTAGAAAGAGCGCAGCATGCGTTGATTAGGCTATAATAATGCACGGTGTGTGAATGGATGAATGAGGTGCAAAAAAAAAAAAAAAAAAATCTCACAAAACTGGCCTGCTTGTCATAAAATGGAAATGGAGTACAATGCTTGAATACATATGCTGGTGTAGTGTTGGTGTTTTAAAGGATAAAGTACATATTTCTTTTATTACAGTGTGAAATTTTTGTTAGATTAAATAAATTAAGCAGCCACAAAAAGCGCCTAAGAAAAGCAAAAAGTTACCACAGCTGTTCTTTGACAACATGCTGCTGTTAAAATGCCCTCCTCTCTTCCTCCACATAGACACACAGTAGAGTGTGTGTGTGTGTGTGTTTAGGGGGGTGGCTCTGGGTTTAATTTACAAACTGTGGCTGTTTGTGTTCCAGCTCTTTGAGCATGTGTAAGGTATCTCTGCCATCAACTTTGCTTCAGTGAGCTCAGTTCACTTCCAAGCTCTGTCTCTTTGGCCTCCTGAACAAAACGGCCCACACTTCACCCCATGCAGATCACTTCACCCCTTCACCCCATGCATATCACAGCACAGTGTTTACAAAGGTGCAGCTCTCTCAACCGCTGACGCTGGAGTTCGAGGCTCAGTGTAGATCACCCATAATGAAATCTTCAATGATCCTTATACATATATATATTTATTTTAGGAAATATTTTTTTCTTTCTTTTCTTTCTCATCTCTTGTCTATATTTCTTCCACAGTGTAAGCTGAATATGCTTAGTGGCCATATACATATAAGTACATTACTTCTTTATCGCTCTGAAGGATATTTGACAACACTGAATATTTGACCTTAGCCCTACTTTCCCTTGCAGTGTTTTCAGTTAAGTCTTGGCATCAGCTGGAGCAGTGTTTTTTCATGCAGAGGTAAAAGGAAAACCTATATGGGACCTGTTCAGCTGGAACTTATTTTATTCTATTTTTTTAAATGTCCTAAATCATTACAAAAACTTTGAGATGCTTTGGTGTTTCAGTGTGTTCTCCAAGGATTTGAGGTCTGAATGTATATGTATGTTGTTGTGTTTTTAGTCTATATAACCAAGGTACAACAAGTCTTAAGTTACAATTTGGCATATTTCCCAACAAATTTCTGTAGTTGTGAATACTGATTATATGCATTATGTCTCACATTTTCACATTGATATTCCTAATATTCAGCCGTTCTCAGGCCTTGAAGTGAGCTCCATACTCCTGTTGTGTGCCGACCATATTTCTCACAGGCATTTGTTTTTGCCTTGGCTTTCCATGCTAAGTTGTGCAGAAAGTGATGTAGAAATGGTTGGACAGTTGGAATGGCTGAGACGGAGGAGGAGGCACTGAGATGGAAAGTTCATTTGAAAGGATTTGGAAATAATCCCCTAAAGTTACCACAGGGTATTCGATGGAATGGGCTCCACCTCGGCTCCCCTCTGTGCTCCTGCCATAGCTTAGGCCCACATTTGTTAGAAGGTAGTTATAAAAAGAGGTGTGTTGCTGTTAGTTGTTTCCTTGTGATTTTCACTTGGAATGTGTTTTGGTATGGTAAGTTATTTCAGTTCTCTAGATGATGCTCTCCTGCTTGCCCTCACTTGGGGATCACTCTCTGAATTCATTCCATTCGAGGGAGACGCCAGTGACACACCGAAGCAAAGATCATTGATTTTGCATCTCTCTCATTAGCTGCTTGGCTGATGCCAGGAGACTTTTGAGAAACTCTTGTTGTTTCTCTCCCTTCTATTTCAGCTGCCACTTTGATTTCATCATGCAAGACCTCTGCTGAGTTCACAACCCTTTGAAATGAGAAAAAGGCCTGTAATCCAGTTACTCAAGCTGCAGCCCGACTCCGCGGGTCCTGAGAGAAAACCTGCGGCACTAATCCCACTGTCACAGAGAGAACGCTTTGCTACCTGACTGTTTGTGGCAGCCATTTGATATATTCGCTGTTTAAAATGTTGCTGTTGAGTATTTCACAAAGGGGGTCACAAATTGTTGCACACTGGTTTTGTTAGTTGTACCTCACTACTTATATAGCCGGTGCAGTGTTGTAGAAAATCAAAAAGACGATGCAAAAAACTCTAAACCCATAGTAGTTTAGCTTTAGAAGAATAGAAAACCACTGTTTTACATGGAAAAGATGCATTTTTCTTATGTTCTTTCAAAGGCGTTTCTCCTCCACTTTCTGTGCAGACCTTAATGTCAGACACAACAACACACTTATACCAAATACAAATGCTGATAATCTTAACCAGTTACATGTACTGTTGCCTTATTACACTCTAAAATTGTCAAAATTTTGTTCCAACCTAAACATGTAAACAGTGCAAAGCATACATATCAGTTATGCAGCTTTCTTATTTGATTGTGTAATGATGACTATATGATAAAGGGGGAAGGTGTTTTTTCTTAAGTACGTGCACTGTTCCAGAGATATGGCCATGAAATTTGAATGATGGTTTATGTGGTTTGACTGAATCAAACCATGTGTACTGAATCAACAACTTTTTTGAGGGACAATCAAATGTCTCAGGAGAAATATTTGCTTAAGACGAAACTGTGAAGATTCCTGTAGAGAAACAAAGTGATTTGTTAAATCCAACCAAAACTTTATCATAGCATTATAAGATTATGGAACTGAATTCATTTTCTGCAGTGATTTATGATGATTTTGGAAGGAAGAGACGAATAATGTTGCCTTGTTCTGACAGCAAAAATCAGACACAGAGAGCCTCAAAAGTACTGTATTTCTACCAGACGTTGTTGTATACCCTGTTATGCGAAACATAAATTAGCTGCGAAAATAAATGTTCACTGACAATCAGCTGAATGAATAAAGGGATAGAATGACATATAGATGGATGTCTGAGCACTTGGCAATGTTCAGTTGAGTAACTGGTATTGATCAGCCCCATCAACTCTCCCCAGATATATTACAGTGATTTTGGGGAAGTAAATTCTACTTTATAGCCCTTTAATTGGAGTTTTTAACAGTTTATCATGCTCTGTCCATTCAGCTGGAGTAGAGCTACACCCTCTGTCAGCCTGTAATGGCCAGCGGGTCCAGCTGCTCTGCGGGCTTGGGGGGGACATTCCCAGCATGTTCACACATCAGTGGAGGAGCTTGAGTGTTTGCCTTTCACTTTGACCACAACACAAACAACTTCACCCACAAATAAACAAAACACGAGGCAGGGGCCACAAGTGCAGTAGGACGCAGTCCAAGAGGCGCTGGGACAACGAGTCAGGGCTGCCTCTGTTTGTTTGCTTGTATTTGTGTGTGTGTGTATGTGCCAGTGTGTATGCAAATGCTTGCAACTGGAAGTGAGAGCCTGTTTGTGGAGGACAGCAGGGTAATTTCATAGTAAAGTGATTGTTGTGTTTGTAGTAGGTGTTGAAGCTCTTCAGACACTCATTTCTTTTTTTTTTTCCAGCGTGATTACACCATAACCAACCTCTACTTCTAAAAGCCTCCCCTCGCTGTGCATTTTTGAGAGGCCTCCACAATTCAAAGAATTAGAAAAGAGAGGCAGAGGAAAGGGGGGAGGGGCAGGGACGAGAGACACAGAGAGGAAAACACAAAACTTGCTGACACGGGGCATAACTTAATTTCCACGGTAGGGGGACAGCTGTGCAGTGTAATCTGCCATGGCAGCCCATTCAGACTTCAATGGCAGGCTTGACCCGCCAAGGAAAACTCGAAGTGCAGCCAGCCCCTTCTCAGTGAAGGAGGTGGTGACCGGGCCACCATTTATGGGCTTGTCTTAAAGAAACATACCCCTCTCGCTTGTTATTTGTAACACCCCCAGCCCCCAGACACACACACATTCAAAGCAGTGGGATTCTTAGCTGCCATAACATCTCAGGAGGCCACATGAATGTAGGAAGATCATATTGCAGTTGTCTTCATACAAAGCAACCCCAGTGATCACTATTTGTGGCAAAAGTGTCTGTATTTCCAGATATTATTTCTCTGTGGAACACTGTTTTTGTATCATTGCCTAACAATCTTGCTGCAAGCACCTAGGAAACATTAAAGTTTTGTATACACACAGCAAAAATATTGTCACTCAGATATATGATGTTAAAGATACCATGTGCAGTATTTGACTGAGAATCCTGCTGTTGAGCAATGTTGTGTGGTTGTCGATTTACATTGCTCTGGCAGTAGCACTCAAAAAACACTAAAAACCCCCCACACACAAACCAAAAACCTCATTCAGAATACGACTGAGGTGAAAATAGCAGGACTGTCCTGTAAAAAAAGCAGAACTTTATGTTGTGATGCAGTGCAATGAGATCTTTCATCAACAGACTGCATGAGTCAATCAAATATGTGCAAATATCAGGTTTGTCAGTTTTTGAAATAGACTAAAGAAATTTTCTCTCTCCCTGATAAAAATCACAACAGTGGTACAACTTTAGTTTTTTAAAACCCTGCATTCTTTACATCCAAACATGCTCCACAGTACTAATGGTCCAAGCCTTCACAGGGCACCTTTAAACTGGACTGCATTTCTTTGCTTAGTTTAAAGGATGCAGCTTACATTATAAAGATGACTATCTTTTATTTCAATGAGACAGCAAATGTAATTGTATCCGTTTTGCAGTGCCTGCTGCCATTTTTAATTGATTTTTGGTCAGTTCGTATTGACATATATGATCTTTAAAATGAGTTTTACACTCTCAATGTTGGGTTGAAGTTGATGATTTTGCAGTCTCTGAGTAATCTGCCAACAAAAGTCAACATAGCAACACAAAATATATAAACAGGAAACGTGCTTTCACCCTGACATGAATTATGAGGCTGTAGCTTGGGAGTTGTGGGGAGTTAATAGCTTGGCAGTGGAAGTCAATAGGGGCCGGGGTCTCACTCCATTAAGCTGACCCCCAGGGCCACGTATTCATCCCTCACACATTCATTTCCTCTTTTATGCTCCCTCTCTTTTCACAGCGGAGGGCAGGCAGCAGCGCGGGCTCATGCAGAACAGCCTCTGTACAGACTGTAGGTCATAAATATGTTGGGTCGGTGTGTGAGTTGATGTGGCTTTGTTAAGCGACGCACAAAGAAAGAAATTAATGAGCAGGCAGGCATGGGACAGAGGAAGCTGTGAGAGGGACTGATCGCAACACAAGCTCCCAGTTTTATCCCTCAAGGCATAGCTAACACGTAGCTAAGTTACATTTCAGTGAGTCTCTAATAGTGTGTGTGTTCATGTGTTATTTGGACATCTTGAATTCATATTATTCATATTCATAAATCTTGGGAATATGGGTTAAATATTTATGGGACCACTTATGCAGCATTCAAACCAAGTTGTAAGGCAGCCTAATCTCATACAATATAGGGTAAAGTCATTATTACAGTCGCACAACCATGATACTCAGTATATATTTCTCACTGATGAAACATTTATGTACTCAGCAGATTAGTAAATGATTCAGCTCAATGTGTCAGTGAAAACACTGGTTTAAATCTCCTTTCTTCCCGTTGTGCTCCCTGCAGTGGCATTTGTAAACATCTTCAAGTGAAATCCCAAGAGCAAACACATCCGAAAGCCTTCAGTAGGCTGCACTTCACCTCTCAGCTGAAAGGGGTTCAGAGCAGAGGACGTCTCTGTTTGAAGTCCAACAAGTGGCAGTAAAAGAAGTGCTGAGTGTAACTTGGAACAGGAAGCAATTACTTGATTTATAGGGACATAGTCCAAAGTAAACAAAAGTGTGTTTTCTCTGTTTTTGTTTGGGTAATACTTTTTAAAGTCGCAGTTTTCCTTCTCCGCAGCAATTGTTCAACTCAAACACCATTTATCTGACTTTTAAACAAAACGCATCCCCCTGTTAAACAAGAAATAATCTTTAAAAGTAAGTGTAAAGCATTTGTGCTGTGCTTCTCTTTTCCCCAAATTATTCAAACATATCAGTCTTTTGAGTCAAATTGTGTCCTGAATTGCAAAGTAGAAAAGCACAAAACATGATGAATCTGTAATAAACTCAGCTGCCATGAGCTAAACACATAATGAATAATCCCACTTTGGCTGCAAAGGCGCTGCACACAATGGTCCAGTTTACCAAAGCATCTGAGAGCAAGGCTGGTGATTCAGGGCCATTAATAAAGCCCTCTTTGTGCTTCAGTTCATGATGGAGCAGAAAGGTTTTCAGATGTCTCTGCATTGTTTTGGGATGACAGATTGAACTGTCAAAAAAAGCAGGGAGATTTCTGACATTTCTCCTCCTCTGTGGTTGTTTTGAGCAGCAAATTTTACCCTCAAGATAGAGACTTAGACTAGACTTTATTGATCCCTTTGGAATGACTCCCTCAGGGAAATTTAAAAAGATGCAGCAGAAGTGATGCTACTCACAGAAAAGAGATGATGAAGCATGAAAGTTATCTTATCTGGTGGCCTTAGGATGTACATGAGAAGATATAAACCAGAATGTGTGTCCTCATTTCCCACCCCATTTTCAGGCAACTGAGGATTGAGAGTCCACAAACATTTAAACATTTAAAATATAATATAATATAACACAGTAAAACAATTATTATGATAGTTATACATATAATGGTGAAAATGATGACCAGGAAGAGGATAATGATCGTGGGCAAAAAAAATTACGCTGCAAAAATCCATAGCTTTTCCACCACCTCTCTTTTCCTGGATCATAATCATGCCCCTTCCCCCCTCGCATGGAAATCCAGCATAGCAGCTTTCCAGTAAAGATCGAAAGCTGAGCGAATCTTTTCCTGAGCTGCTCATATGTCATGTTAAAGACACTGCAGGAACAGCAGAGGAAGGCGGGGCGTACTACAGGGAGTTAGTAACGTCTGGAGCGAGAAACAGAAAAGTTGTGTGTGTGTGTGTGTTTGTGTTTTGGGGGGAGGGTATTGCGGGAGAAGCAAGAGTGAAAGTGAACAGGCCAAAAATTTGGCTTTGAAAATGGGAGTGTTTGTGTCAGCAAAAGCGAGACAGAATGCAAAACAGAAAGAATGGGGGAGATTTTAGGACTGAAAATTGCTGTTCACATGTGCTGGATGATAGTGTCATGCAGTGACAACATCCACAGTGAAACACCTGAACAAGAGGAAAAAAAATCTCTTCCATGTCACCTTTTCAGTTGCTAAACAACAAAACATCATCATCTGACAAAACTCAGATATATTTGGGTTAATAAAAACAACAGTGTCATATATTGACATTTAAAGTCAGAAAGTTCTTAACCTTACTGCCATACAGCCCCTGTGGGTAGCTTACGTCATCGTTTGGAAAAAGATCAGTTTTCTCCGAACATGCTGAGTCACCAACCTGGCACTTTAAGATTTATACACCCTTGAGTCTGTTATGGAAAATCTCTGTTTTGGTTGTCAGAAAATGCTGTTTCAGTCTGGAGGGGTGTCTGGAGCAGAGAGAAAAAGATACATTTACAAGTTTTACCAGCTTAGTGAGTACAAACTTTTTCCTGGACATAAAACCGCAATTGATTTTTGTGGATTAAACAATAGACATACAACCTGTTAATTATGGAGCTTTAGAGGTGCTTGTAGGTTAACTTTGTTACCTTTGGACAGAGTGAGATTAGTGGTTTCCCCTTGTTTTCAGTCTTTATGCTAGACTAAATTTGTGGGTGGTAACAATCTTTTCATCTAACTCTCAGCTAGAAGGCAAATAAGTGCATTTCCCAAAATGTCTATTCCTTTAAATAAAAAAGATCCAAATTTTACAGGTAAAGTTTGTGATTATTTGGGCCACCTGCCATGCATCAAACCATTTCCTGCGCTGAAAATAAATACTTCTTTTAGCAAAACTGTGTGTTTATTATGTATATAAATTTTGTGGGCTGGTGAAGATACGTACGTGTCACATTTATTGCAGGTGCTTGAGAGCTGAATTTATTTTTCAACCTCTGGGACAGAGTTTCTAAATGATGAAGTTGGCATGGATTTTCAAACATTTTTAATGATTAAATAGGATTAAAGAGTCTTTGCAGGACTGAGGCCCCTGGTGAGGATCAGTCAGGCAGTGACAGACAGCTCAGGGCTGGTGGCAGTCAAACAGGTAAACCTCTGGAGCCAGCTGCTTCTACTCAGCCCGCAATCCCTCTCCCGACTCAGTCTCAAAACACACAAATGCGCGCACTTTGACAAAAGTTAGAAAACTTGTGTTCAGCTTTAAACACACACAAAAACTGTCAAAAAATAGTTTGTCAGTTTGGAAAATACTTTCGTTTGCATTAAATGAAGAGATCAACACCACTCGCCGGTCTGTCCACTGAAAATGAAGCTGGAGACCTTTAGCTTAGCTTAGCATCAAGGCCTGAGACCTGGGTTGAAGCAATGGGATTCATTCTGGTCTAGAAAAAGAAAATAGAACAAATTAACACTTTGTACCTTGTTTGTTCAGAGCAAAAACAGTGAAAGTCAGGGGGGAAGGTTTAGACCAAGCACAAAATGTATACAAACATTAAGGTCAGATTTTACATAGGGTTATGACTGTTTCTTGGCTGAATGCAGTAATTTGCTGTAGTCTAGACAAGACTATGAATATACATATGTTTTATCTAAAAAAGGCACCAGTATGGCTTTTGTTTTACTTTTAAACAAAGCCAGGCTAGATGTTTCCACTTGCACAATCTTTGTGCTAAACAAAGCTAACTGCAACCTGGCCGACGCTCAATATGTAATGCACAGACATGAGACTGATATCAGTCCTCTCATCTAACTCTCTCCTATATAATATAAGATATAAAATAAGTGTATCTCTCAAAATGTCACAGTGTTTCTTTTAAATGGCTGCGAAAACATTTAATAGACATTATTTGATTAATTCACTGCGAGAATCAAATCCTGCCATGTGCTCATGTTTTTGGGAACTGTCATGCCAGTCTGACTGTTTCAAATAAACTGTCCCTGCAGTTCTGAAGAGAAACCAAACTTTCTGTCCTCCCCTCTTATATTGAGAAGAAAAACATGCTGTCTCTGGCGTTCATTCCCACAGTGCAGACTCAAATACATTCTGCAGTCCCTCTCAAGAGCTTGTGGTCATCTCCAACAAACAAACCAATTGCAACACTTGTGTTGAGTTTGTGGTCGGCTCCAACAAAATTAATTTAGCTGGCATGGTCCGAGATGGCAACACAGCAGAGAGTTATGGACTACTGTCTAACTTTGAACCATGGGATTATTTACTGACACGGTTGAACATTAAACTGGATTTGGAAAGAGAAAGAAATTAGATTAGTGTATGACCTGCAGCTGCACCTCAGGCAGCAGGCAAGGGGATAACATCATTCACGCAGTGAAACCAGAGTCCTAACTGTTTGAATTAATCGATCAGTATCAAGTCAGGACAGGGTTGTGAATATGTTTTGCTTTTTACAACAGGGGCTACAGCAGGATTTATGAACCAGGCAATCAGTTCCAGATTTGCAAAACCAAACACTGAAAATAATGTTTGTTTATTTGTAAAATGAAAATGGCATAGTCTGCTGCGGAGATATACGACTCCCCTCCCTTCGAATTATTAACTGTGAAGTGCAGGCAAAACACAAGTTGAGAAAGTCTTGTTGTCTGTGTGCCTCACTTTCTGTGCTTTTTCTTCACTCATTTGTTTGGCACCTCCCTGCTGGCAGCCGAGTTGAATAAATTAATCATTCCGTGTCTGATGATACACACAAGTTTCTTTGTTTTTTTCCCTCTGCCTCTTAGTTAACTCTAAAAAGGGGTGCCATTAGATATTCTGGGACTATCTTTGCCTGAAGCGACAAATTGTCATGGCTTAGAGAAGAACTGACTCATTCCTCCGCACCCGTTTCATTTTACAACTGCCCCTGAATGGCGTATCAGCTTCCAGTGGGTCCTTGGCCTTTGTTTGAAGAAAAGGAAACAACAGCTGTTGCTTTCACAGGATTTTCTAACCCGGGGTCCTTGCAAAAAAGAAAAAAAAAGAACTCCCTTTTTCTTAAAAAACACAATACAGTCCTCTAGCTAAGGACACGACTCCAAATCAACACCACCAGCAGAGCTTTCTCTCAGATTCTGACACCTACACACTTTATACCTTTTTCTTTCTATTTCTTTATTTCTGTCTCTTACCGCCACACACTGAGTCTTTTCCTCTCTTTGTTGGAGGGAGGAGGTGGAGTGGGAGGAAAACAGAGGGGAAACTCACAGGTTCAGCTCCTTCTTTCACCTGTCTCATTATTAGCGGCGATGAAGGACAGAGTCAGAATTCCCTCCAATGATTCTGTCTGTGAGCCGCCTGTCTCCCTACGTCCACCTGTTGACAGAGCTGTGAAATGAGCCCCGGGCAGGAATGTTAATCAAAGAATCTGACATGTTGCTGGAGATTTGGCCTTCAGCTTCTCGGCGGGCCTCTTGGACAGGTGGCTTTGTCTCTGCGGGGCAGATCTAATATCAGGACTGTGGTGCATTTCAGAACTCTCTGCAGACTTTTGGCTGCTGCTGCCTCTTTCTTTTGCTCAATATTTTCTGTGGGGCTTTTGGCTGTTTGTAGGTGTCACAGAATCACAAGAAAGGGTCTGTGTACATTTCCTGTTGTGTGTCAAGCCACTTTCAGATGTTTCAAGGGTAAAGCAACAATCGAACTCAGTGGGACCGTAAGAGTTCAGTAGCACTTTCAGCTTCAAATGAATTGAATGCCAGCGGCTTAACATAAATCTGCAGTAGCATAAGGTATACCATACAGAGAAAGAGAGGGATTAAATACATGTCTTGTTCATCTGGTTAAAATCACTGTTTTACATTTATTATTATGTGTTTTCTGTCTTCCTCTTCTCTTAATATATCTTGGGAGCTCTCAGAGTTTTCTGGTGACCCCTTTTGCGTTTGTCTTCCAAAACCAAAGTCATTTATGAAAAATAAATCAGTTTCATGATGTGACAACAAAGTGGTTAAAGTTTGGTTGGGTTTAGGCACAAAAATGACTTGCTTAGATTTGGGGAAAGATCATGATTTGGGTTAAGATCAGTACTCTTTTAAGGTTCAGAGACTTTCATTGTTTCCAGTAATAAACACTTGGTTGAGATTATGCAACAGTTGTGGTCATGGTGGGTGATTTCCCAACAAATGTTTTCTTGACCCACCTGCACTGAATACCAACATGGACTTTATCTCTTTAAAACAACATCACCTGACTTTATCCTGTCAAAATAACTACAGCTGTTCAAGAGTTCTCTCACTTGAACATAAATAGAAGGTGTTTTGTGGCACTTGTTCGCATGACGGATGCTGCTCTTTGTAGGGCAATCTTCCTTTTTCCATTTGAACCTCAGCCACATAAAACCACTGAATAAAGAGGGCTTTTTAATCTCATACTTGAGCGAATGATTTCTTGTTCTTTTGCAGAATATTGTCTGTGGCAGTAAAGTCAAAAGACCTCAAAGAATTACGTACAAGTCTTTCTGGCTCTGTTAAAATAAAACACACGAGGATCTTTATAAGGGAACTGAAAGAGCTGTCTACAAGTTTGGCGTCATGCACACTATAATTTTGGTCTTGACTTGAGCTTTGTCTGCTGTGTGGTTTTAACACCTCTCTGAGATCTTTTGTTTTCGATGCGTCTTGCATCCAAGCCACAGAGGCAAGCTGGCACCGTTAATCTGTCATTTCTTTTCATCTCCATAAATCAGCTGAATCTTTCAGACAAAAAGAAAAACATTTTAACTGCAATTAAAGACAATAGATTCTGCTTACACGAGTGTAACGTGCAACATCCATCGTGGAAATACGATCCTCTGATTCATTTGTTTGTGGTTTGGCTATCAAAAGTGTGATGAGCTGGTGGGGTTTTGCTCAACTCTTAACCCACTGTGTATTTTAAGACAGTATCTAAGAAAAGAGAGCAACAAGCTACAGCTGAAGAATGGCGTTGTATGATGGGGTTTGTGGGACAAATGTGTCATGTAGCTGAAAGAGCCTCAGGGCAGAAGAGATCATCATCAAAGAAAACACAAACTAATTGCAGAGCGCTATAGTGCAGGTTTAGCGTCTGATCTGTTTGATGTGTGTGTGTGTGCGTGTGCATGCGTGTGTGTGTTTGTCTCTGGCCTCAGTTTTTTTGGGGAAAACCACAGTGTTTAATCCTGACATTAGTACGTCTTTAGCAGGCACGAGGCCAAGCTGTGTATATTTGGTGGTGGTTAACCAGCCAAAAGATCCTAATGAGATACCTGTGTACACTCATCGGCTGGGCTTGGCGCGAACATTTGTTCAGCAACAAAATGCTACTTAACTGTACTGTAAAAATGTACTGATCCGTTTGATAATATTTTGTCTAAATTTTCTTTAAATAAAGCTGATACCTGGTTTTGTTTGATGATTTTTATGCTGAATTGGCTCATAAAATTTCTAGCCTCATAAAATCTTTGCAAATCGATTCTCTATTTGTTTTTTTTTTCCACAGTCACAAATTCCATTTTTTAAAATCAACGCTAAAGCTGTGACAATTTGTCAGTTAATTGATTAGTTGACAGAAAATGTATTTATTTTCATAATGCTGTAATTGTTAAGCTCATTTGGAAATCACCAGTTATTGTCTGTCTATTTTTTGTACTGGTTGTAGGACAAAACAGTAGGCTATATTTGAAGATGTTACTTTAGGGACTTGGGAATGGGGACTGTATGAACCCAAAGATTAATCCAATCATTGGGAAAATAATTGGAAGATTAATTAAAGTTAATAAAAATAATCATTAGCTACAGCCCTAATTAAGATTTTTGGATTGCTTTAGCTGCCTGCTACTTATCGAGGAATAAACTGTCAGAGTTGCTCATACATCTTGGAAATCCCCAGTGTGACTGGATCCAGACTATTTAGCACCAGATGATGCTAAACCAGAGCTAATGAGGACAATATTTCTCTCTAATCTAGCGTGTCTTCAGTTTAATAGATCTGAGACATTCCTAGAAGGGCATATTTAAATTCTCACTTACTCTGTTTGTGTGTAAATGGGCCAGCTGGCTGCTCTCAGCTGTTCTGCTCGGTTCGCTCTCTCTCTGTTGGTCGTTGTAAGGTGGAGACATGCTGCGTTTGCTGAGAGATGAGGTGTGCAGCCGCCATTTGGCTCCAGCAAAACTCTTCCCAGTGCTGATCTGCGTCTGCCAGGGCTCAGTTTGGATTATGAGACGGAGAAGAAGCGGAACAGAGTTTGACAGGACTCCCCTCATTTTGTCACTGTAGACCTCCTCCCTCGCAAAAAAAAAAAACATTTTACCACCAGTGTTGTTCAACCTCAGTGTTTACCAAAAGTGAAATTACCAAGCTCAGTCACGGGGGTTTGTTAAGTTGTCATCACAGCTTCCCTCAAACCACTAAAAAGCAATCTTTTTGTGAAGACGTTTGTGTTATGATAAGCTGGTCAACTGGGGATTTGTTTTTGGTTGCACTGACGTTGCGATGAAAGTGTCTATCTTTTCAACTAACCTATATGTTAGAAGTGAGAACTGATATGAAACGGATTATGAAAACAGTCAGCATTATAATT
>JBAJHX010000076.1:15983998-16011635 GCA_037176925.1 Amniataba percoides
TTGGACATGCTTGAAACATGACAAAATGAAAAATGAAATTAAGAAATGTTTTGGTGTACAGAAACAGTGGGCCCCCTGTCCTACCACCTTTGATAACAAAACCTCACGTGAAGTTAGCTGACTTTTCATTTGAGAACCCACAAACGATCTGAGACCCGAGGCGGTTACAAGTCATCTGTGTTTCATGTCGGCTCATTTTTCCGTCCTTTTTTTTTCTCGCTCGTGCAGCCTCCGCCTGCACACCCTGACACAGCAGCAGACATTCTTTGCCAGGAGTGGAAGATAGCACCAGCAAGAGATGGAACGATAAGGAAAGACTGTCATGACATGCACGTTGTCTTTTGAGTGAAAATTTGAGGAGCAGAATCACTGAAGGAGTTTTCTGCTTTCGGTATTCATAGAGCTCGACTCTCCTGTGTTGTTTGTGTCAGGGACAGATGTTTTCTATGCATTCAGAAATAAAACACACATACTATAACACATTGTGTGTTGAAAAAGGAAAATGTGGTCAAAAAGCAACTAACTGAGGTGGAGAAGGTTGTCGTGGTCCATTTCAAACAAGTTTTGCCTCGGGGGCTGTTTGCCAGCTGCACTTCATAAGCCTCCCTCTGACCAAAGATGCAGGTTAATAAAAAAGTCTCAGACAAAACTCCTTTAGGTTTTAAATCTGGGCCTCCGAATGCTTGACTTCATTATTTTAATTTCCGCCGCCCCGACTTGTATGAGTAAGTTTTCAATTTCCTACTGTGAACATTCCTGTGCACTCAGCGGACTGCAGGGGACACGGCATGCTGATGAGGTTATCGATACCGACTGACTTTCATACACTAAATGCTTATAAAGTCTTAAAACAAAGCTCTATTTATCCATAAAAAATGAAGAAATCAGAAAAAGGGGAGAGAAGAGAAGAATGGGGTCATTAACGGGGGCAGTGATACGTGACTGCACAGACAAAGAAAAGAGAGAATAGAAGCACATGCTTGGGTAACAGGAGCAGCAGACTTTATTTCTGGGAAGTACAGTAATGAGTGCTTGCTTATGTGTAAGACTGAAGATATTTTAAGAACATAAGAACAACCTTGTCTCCTTTTAACTAATTTCCATTAGTTGCGATTAAATAGTCTTGAAAAGTGGTGACCTATATTTGTTTTTGCATTATTTCTGTATTTCATAGGAAAGAAAAAATCCTAGTTGTACATTCAGCTTGGATATTGACATAAACAGTATTAACGAGTCAGAAAGTGGCAATCGTGATAATGTTATATTTGCACCAGACATGAAAGGAAATCATAATTGTGTGGGTTATCCTTGAGATGCATCTGTGGTCTCCTCACACGAATACCCCCTCTTCCACTCATTGTTGTCGATGCTGCACCTCCGCACTACAGTTTAACTTTCCATCCCCTAAAGATGCGTATAAGAGCCACTGCACCTTATGTGCTTTCCCCCAACATGGCAGCGCACTCGGTGATGTCATGCAAATTCCTCTGGCGGTGTATCATTTACCAGTGTCAGGTCTTGTAATTCAGAGGAGGTAACCCGCCTGATATCACAAGTGACAACCTGTTGATGTGTTTTTGCTGCGCTGAGAGGGAGTTGCTAGGCACTTTTTTAGTCAGCAATTAATTTCAGCTCTGGCCAAGGGTGGGTGTGACGGTCCAAATGGCTCAGAGGGTTTGACAGTCAGCCAAGAAAGTGTGTGTGTGTATGTGTGTGTGTGAGAGAGAGAGAGAGAGAGGGAGAGAGAGAGAGAGAGAGAGAGAGTGAGAGAGTGAAAGAGAGAGAGGAAAAAATCACAGACAGAGAAGGAACATGAGCATGAGAGGTTCCCTCAGCTGACTTTATTTTTATGACCAGCAAACCACAGTAAACAAACAAAAAAGCACATAAATTGTTCATGGACTAAAACCCAAACCCTAGAAGCAAGAAACAAGTCTCTTGCATGACAAACATACAATGAGTGTTTTTAGTTTAATTGATTTTATTGCACCACTGGAGATTTGTAGATTATGCAATGAGAGAATTTATAAACCCTGCCTTGATGCCTGTTCTTTTTCAGCATTATAGCATGGGCTTTGAAGTAAAAAAAAAAACTGATTTAAGCAAATAATACACCAATCTAAGTAGAGCTCTTGCATATGTCTTGACTCTATCCAGACGCCCGCAAGAACCATTCCACAACTTAGTGCATGACTGCGAAATGTGCTGTGTGTCATTCCACATCATCACTTAAATGTCAGCTGCACAGCCCAGAATTAATGTGTCTGCTGCAGTGTCTCCTTTTTAATGTTAAAATATACAAACTTGGAAATGTAATGTTTATTTAGACAGGAACAAGACAAACTGTGCCGTTTTCTCATTTCTCCTCCTGTTAAGCTGGAAAAAAGGTGTTTTGACACTCTGTGAGAGCTTTGGAGTATACTTCATCCCCAAACACCAGCAAAACAACAACCCACCCTGTGCTTGGAAATGACTTTACTTTAAATAAACACATGCTAGATCCTCCTTTGTCAGGTGAACCTGTTGAGGTCTGTGTTCTCCTGTATGGAATCTCAAAAGTGTTCCTTAATTAATTTTATCCCTCATCTTTGTCATTGTTGCTGCACTAGAAAGGGAATGCTTAAGTCAGAGTGCTTAAGAGACCAGCATCTATTTTAACTAACACCAAACATGTGAGTGTTGTTTTAAGATAGACTTTAAATAATCCAAACCTGATCTTTAACCAGATGGTTGCTTTAAAGCTGAAACTGGGCTGAACTGCTGAAATGAGAAAATATTCACCCGACCCAGCAGTCAAAAACATCGATTCATTAAAGTCTTGTGTAATTCAAAGCAGCATACGTAACATTGCATTTCACAATATGTAAAAAACTCATTTAAAAGCAATACATGAAACACATGTTGATATTCTTGCCAGACAATGTTTTTTCTTTGTGTTAGGGTTTTGTTTCAGACTGACTCTGATCCAGCTTGTTGTGGTCATTTCCTCTGTTCAGTGAGTTCAACTAATGGAGGCCAACAACATCTGGACTCACTAAAGCATTATTAGCAGCTTGCTTATAATTGGCCATGACCTCTTATTCTGAGAGGTCATTGGTCAGTAAAGGTTGGGTAGTTTAGGAACAGGAAAATTAACTTCCTGTTATTCAATGATAATGACCACATTAGGTGCAAAGTTAACTAAGGGTCATTAGAGAGAGCGTCACACACAAACAGCTGATCGCTTTTTTGGAAAAATGCTTCTTGAATTCACTGACATGGAAAACAGCTCTCGATAAAGAAAATGTTGATTAACCATTTGACAAATTTAGCAAAAAACCTTTGTGGGACTTTATATGTCTTTGGTCAGTATAGTTTATGCTGATTTGTTGAAGCAGCACTTGTAGAATTTGACCAAGTACACAAAGCCACGTAAAACACAGGGCGAGTATATGCAGTTCTTCAGCATGAATATCCATACTTTTCTATTTAAAAACGTGTTGTTTGATGCATTATGTGCAAACAGCTACCATATCAAACCTGAATATTAATCATCATCCAAGTTTCATCACACTTCACATGCTTTTGTAGGTACAGCACCTTCTCAGGAATCCTTTCATCATTATTAGTCGATGCCAGCTTTTTGTTCTCACGTCCAAAAAAACATAAACTTTCACTGTAATCTTTGAAGCTTTATGCTGCCTGCAGCGATTGGAAAATGTCTCACTGAGGCGACCGCTCACCGCTGGTCCCGTACGGAGACAGAAAGGGCCCGAGGCTCGCTGCTCTGCTTCTAACTAAGTCCATATGGTCCGGGTCTGGACATCCAACTGACTTCTAAGGCTGCTGCAGACTGGTGCAACGTAAACTTAGCATCTCATCTGAGCGGGGGCCACGGGCAAACCCCCTCCCATGCTCTAAGGAGAAGCATCTGTCCCCCATCACTCTCAATATCCACCTCGCCCATTGCCGAAGGCTCCGACAGTGACGTGGCTTACATTTGAAATGGACTTAAATAATTCTCCATATTTTTACAGCTTTTACAGATCCGATCATTCAAATGAATCAGGAAGGTTGTAGGTTTTGATAACTAATACTTAAGAGTTTAAACAAGCAGCACAGAAAGAGTCCGCTTTCCAAGACACTTGGATCCCTCTTTCTGTGAGAAATCTTCTTTGAGAACCTCTTACTGAACGAGATGGTGAAAGGGACTGCTGGCACCGAGACTGGATTGGTGAATGAGCAGGGTAAGAAAGAGTACAACAGGTAACAAGGACCTACTGCTGAGAGACAGATGGCTGAGCTGCACAATAAGAGGCCCGTACACTAACGGGAAGCTCTGTGTGTGCGTGTAAGACTTTCTTTTATTCACTCCATATCAATTTGTCCAATGAGCAATCAAAGAATGCCTCATGAATGACTGTTTCACAGAGCAGCTACTGACATTTCTTTGGGGGTTACTCACTCCCTGCTCTCTAACGAGCGATGTAAATGTGGCTGCTTGCGCGAAAAATACCAAACCATATGGCTGTAGGATTTCACATCATCACAGTAAATTAAATCACAGATGTTTTGGAATCTGCAGCCTCTTAAAAAAGTATAAACAGAATTATTATTCGATAGGAATTGGAGACTACATCAATGCAGAACTTTATGCTAATTTTCTTTGTCAGATGATTCATTATTTCAGTTATTTGTTTTTTCTTATCCCGAAGTTCTGCATAGTGAAGGTTATGTAGTAGTTGTTGAAGAGTGAATTATGGCAAATTATCATGTGGGTTCATTTTTGGAGGTAGTTCCATTAATAATGTTTTCCAACATATTGCACCATGCATAACAATACAACAACAGTATAGACAAAATTTCATTTAACACATCCATCATATGTCAAGGTTCTCAGCTGATATGAAGCAAACTGGCTTTGGTTTTGGGGCATGAGGCTTCTAATGTCGAGTTTTTCTGAAACTTTATGAAGATTGTTCACTATTAGATATGCATAATGGACAATTCATTACATTTACTCTTAGATGAAGTCATATCGTCTTTTTTGCATACCAGACTTCCATCACTCCATAATTTTGTCAGCTTCTACATTTTCCAGAATTAAGACATATTCACTTATCTTACTTCATGACCACTTAGCTTAAGTTTGTGAGACATAGCATTTATAACCATAACCGCTTTAAGCAATGACTGTCTGACCGTCAGATGTAAAGGTAGAGTGGTGGATTGCTACTCTCAGCCAGAGGATAGATACAGCTGCATTTCATTTGTTAGCATCCATGTTGTGAGCTTCTCCATGACTGTAGCCCTGTCTGTCAGTCATATTGCAGTATGTGCAGGAGAGGCACTGCATTCCATCTGTTTAACAATGACTCTGTGATTGCAGAGCATCAGAATAACGAGTCTATGCAAAAGTACCCTCTGCCTGATTCTGGAGAATAAACCGGACACTTAAGGCAGATGTTTTAGGTTGCTGAAAATTGCTCCGCCATCAAACTCCATTAAAACTGCACTGGACATGCGTTTGCCTGACATCACATCATCTAAGTTATCTGTGGGAAAAGTAGAGCTGAGAAATTCAAAGTACATCGCAAACAGCTGCATTTAAACAGTTACAGAGCAAATGTAACTTTTACAGAATGCAAGAAACTGGTCATGCTTTCATTTAAATTCAGTGCTCTTAATATCTTTCATTCTTAAGATTTTGCAGGCGATCACAGATGGCATCAACAGAATGAAAACAACTGAAAGCAGACCAAAAAAAAATCACAACAGGCATATGAAGATAGTTTTTTTTTCATCTGTACGGTGATTATTGCAAGAGAACATGAATACCAGTCAAGCATGCAGGCATAGCATGGATGAATCATGGAGGATCTCAGATTTCAGGGCTCCAGCCACTGTAATTGATAGTCAAACCACCATCCCCCCTTTGGGAGAAAATCTGCAGCGAAGAGTCAAACCACATCCAGTTTGGATCTCTGCCAGCGAATTATTCATTGCTTCAACTATCTGGGCCAACACAGAATCATATGGATTACACAATCACACCCTCCCCCCCACACACACACACACTGGTGCCCTATCAGGGGCAGACTGAGCTATTTTCTGGAAGTGAACTTGTTGGCTGTGGTGGCTCTCCACACTAAATAGCGAGGCTAACCAGTGTTTGCTTTGTGGAAATCCCTTTGGCATTTGCAGAGTGAGATGGGACGGATGGCTCACACAAGCCTGTTGCCCTCCTCTCTGCAGTCACATGTTGCATGTCATGTGGTAGAGGCCGTGTGTTTTGTGTAAAATATGCAATAACTGTGCCTGTGGGACCAAAATACATATGTTGCATTACAGAAGTAAGGAAATCAGTTGTTTTTTCAGGCTGTTTTTTAAAGCTAAAAAATCATCATATTTCATGGTGGTGGCCTGCTTACGTTTCTTGTAGTGCTACAGAAAGAGCTTTGAAACCAGGTTTGAGCAATTAATTTAAAGATGTCAGACTAGGAAGGAAAGACTTTAATTAACATACTTCAGAGCAGCCTGAGGTTGTACTTGGGGCGTAATTCTGCACATGCCAGGGGGTGCTTGGAACGACTGTGGAGCAGCTTACAAATACAAAAAGTTAAAAATATTATTTGTAACTCGTTGTGATTG
The DNA here is from genome assembly GCA_037176925.1 of Amniataba percoides. Classification (NCBI taxonomy): domain Eukaryota; kingdom Metazoa; phylum Chordata; class Actinopteri; order Centrarchiformes; family Terapontidae; genus Amniataba; species Amniataba percoides. The sequence continues at coordinate 15,990,629 of JBAJHX010000076.1, forward strand.
GGCTCTTTAGTAAATCTGCAGTCATCGTAACCAATAAGCAATCTCCGTTGACTGCATAGTGTGCGCCCCCAGTGTAAGGTGGAACAACCCTGAAGTCATATTTCATGACTGAAAATCCATGAGCAGGGGAAGTAGAAATCTAAACTTTGCTAAACTGGCCTAAACACTGACAACTGTTACAACATCCACGTATGTACACTGTAACTTGACATCCACTTCAGAATCACTGAAACAAACACACTTGCAGCATGACGAGTGGTGTCGATAAAGGTTTACTTGAGCTCACCTCATAGGGATGCTGGGAACCACTGGATTTAGAGGTTATTATTTTTTTCTCTACCCCATGATCCGAGGAGGAAGGGTCTCTCCCCTGTCAGGATTCGACCTGGCAACCTGCAGGCCTAAAGTGAAAGCTCAGCCAGAGTTGGGGGCCCAGGCATCTAATCATCTGGTTTCTATTCTCCCTGCCCTGTCCAATGAAATCTGACCTGCTTTAGAAGAGAACTGAATTATGGGCCCATCAATAAATACCATATTTCCCCCTTTGAAGTTGCATACGTGATGGAAAGTGGTAAGATGTCATGTGTTAAAGTTATTACCCAATTCCTTCGCACTAATCTACTGTGCTTGATGTTCCTGACTTTTGAAGACTGTTGTGGCTTTATCTATTCTGACAGCGACCAGACTGACCGCTTTTTTCACTTTGCTCGAACGTCAGAAGTATTTTCAATCTCCCCTCGACTTTATATAACCCCCGCAGAGGTGAGCTAGCGAGAAGAGGGAGAGGTGGGTGCGTTACAGGGGAAGATTGGCTTTGAATGTTTCGTGACAATGGTGGATAATTTTACCAGCTGGTGAATAGTCTGCTCTTGAGTCATTTGGAGGTGCCTATAAAGCCTGTGTGTAATCTTCCTGCCTCCCACTCTTTAATTGTGCCTCTCACGGAACAAGTTGCTTTTGTTAAAAGAAGAGATAGCCTAAGGTCCTGTTGATCCAACCAGCTAAGAAGAAAAGACACGAGGATAAGATGAGCATTCGTAAAATATGTTGTTCTGTGTTATTTCCAGACACTTTCAAGATTTCTCTCTTTTTTGCATGTTTGTTTTATTTGATATGTGACCATGAGTGGAGAAGAGAAAAGACATGAGGGACTAAAACTATCCAGGGTTTTAGGCATTGTGAGACCATTCATAAAGTATTTTATTTGAAGTATACTGCTGCCTTTGACCGTCTTAGCCACCAGAAAGTATCACTTCTTGTAATACGTTTCTAACAAATCAATTATAATAATACAGATAAAGAAGTATAACTTCACTGAATCTTTAAATGTTATGGATTTTTTTTCCATTTTACCAAGAGAAACACACTACTCCAACTACTAAACTGCTACAAACCACTAAAACTCTAGATCAATCAAAAAGAAAGTGTTCAAAATGTCATTCATGGTGACCTTTTGAGCACAATAAGAGGTCAGGTGTCGGTGGCGGAAGGCGAGCTGGCTGCTACCTGCACATGCTCAGTGTCAATGAAGATCTCATGTTAAGAGGCTGCCCTCTCTGACAGGTCAGTGACATCTGAGGTTATCCCTGCAGTAACAGCTGCCTGGGATAATGAGTAGCAGCACTCGTGTCATCCTCAGGGGTTGGAAAATACCACAACCATTAAGACGCCTCATGTGACCAGAGGAGGGAGGAAGGGGGGGGAGGATGATTGCAGTACAAAATGAGGTGAATTAATCCAACATCTGCAATTACAACCATAAAGAAAAGGCTGGCAGCAAGGTAGGCAACATCAACATATATTAGCTGAATAAATACTGGTTTAAAATGCTCTTTTAGCAACAAACAAAGAGACTTGTGAGAGTGAAAAGATCCCAGCAGTTTCAAAATTCCTATGTTAAATATATTTATGTTTTTATAAGAACATATGCTGTCTCATTTTCTATTTGTTTGTGTATCTATAAGAGTGCTCATGCATGTACCATTTATATATGAGGAACGACACACTTCTTTCAGACCGGCCTTTATACTACAAAGCATCTGTTGACATAGGTATTGTGTCATTTCAGCGGTGCGTAGGAGGAGGTGTGAAGATGTTGTCGGTGATATTCATTACAAGCCGGCGCATCAGCCCATCAAAGCTCCCCTTTGTGGAGGGGATCAAGCCAGGGGCAGGTTAAGGCTTTCCACAGAGACGCCTGTGGTTTGCTCTTCCTCATGGTTTCCTCCTTTCTTCTCCTGCCGCGTTCTTGAGCATCTCAACAGGAGGGCGGCACAATCGGAGCCCAAACTTCTGCTGAACTTAAGCTTTTCTTTGCACAAGCTCAGGGATTTTCGGCCAAGTAAAATTTGCTCAGTATAGACTGATATTTCCATGCAGGATACATTTTCACTAACAAGTCCTTGGCAGACATTTGCTTAAATGCAAGGATTTGCTGGCTTTTTCCTGTAAGTTTGCAATTAGATGCAATCTTAATATGTCACCTTGAGCTCTGGAAAATTGTGATTGGCATTGTTCAGTGTTTTCTGTATTTTGGTAAGGTCAATTAATCAATAGATTAGCAAATTAATCAATAATGTAAAATTAGCTTCTGGCCAGTACACAAGGTGTTGTGTTATTTGACAGCTGCATAATATTCTCGATACAATACAGAGATACAACAAAGAGTATGGAAGTAAGAAACAGTAAAGGAGCTCCAGTTTACTTACATCACAAACTGGCATACAGTTTATAAATGTCAATGAAATTTTGTCCATTTCACTAGCTTAAATAGATATACCATACCAACACACACCAGCATTTCAATCCACATGAGAGAAGTAAAGGGGAAATAGAGAAAGAGATCTGCAGAGAGATAGCGTTCAGTCAGATGCAGAAGGTCGAACGAGGAAGCCTGCAGGGTCTTTCCTGTCCAGCGCAGGTTGTGACCCTGCAGGATGGAGCAGCTGCTGCAGAATGATCTGTCTGTTGAGAGAAACTGCTGAGCCATCAGAGCCAGAAGAAGCCGTCTCAGGACCTTTGACAGGCTCAGATCAATCAGCAATCACCACGGCAGCCTCAAGGGCCACTGCCACTGGGATCAGCCCACCTTGACCAGCAAAGGTCACAGTTTCAATTTGACTTTTCCTCCCTAAATTGACTGTCTTCTCTATCATACAGAGAAGAATTGGTGTCTTGGACTTGACTGCAACACCAGCTACTTACATAAATCTTCATCAATCATCATGGAGAAACTCCTACCAAAGCTAACTAGCATAGATTTGGTATGGCCACATCTAAATGTAACAAATTATAAATTAACTTCTCATACAGTTGAAACGTCCTATTTCTATCAAGCAAAAGTGATTATTGCAGATGATTGTTATAACCATTTTTCTCCCACTTTCATTATTTTTCTTGTAGATTTCCATGTAATTAACATTTGTATAATAACTAAAATGCTATTTAGTGGGTATCATGTAACCAGGCATTATCAATCAAACTGAACAGGGCATTTTCTGTCTCTGTCACCAGCAGCTGGTTCTTTGTTTGAGTACACTACACAAGGTAGCCTGAAGAAGTTTTGCTGTTGCATCTCGTTTGATCGTTATTGGCAGATGGTCAAAAGCTTTGAGGAGTTTTTCTTTCAAAGAAATCTGAATGACTTTTCATATTATTTTTCCTGTAATTATTCTATTGAATTCAATGTGCACGCCACATCAGCCTCAGGTAGCCAGCTGGAAGCAAGCGGGTCACCATGAGGCAAAGCATTGTGGGAGTAGAGTGAAAAAAACTCAACTACTGTAGTTTACCGTAGAAATTCTGTCATGAATGAAAAGACCCAAAATGAACACTGTAAGTGAACTGCTTGATTAATGTAAGTGAGTTACATAAACATCGTCACTGTAACTGTGTATATAACTATTAGTATAAGAGAGGACATCTAGCAAAGCAGAGATACATTAAATTCCTATGTGTCATGCACTGTAAATAATCAAAATAAAGTTTGTTTGTTTGTAATGGCAGTAATATTTGATACTTTACTGTAACAAACCAAAAAAGATATCAAATGAAGGTATTTCTCTTTTTCTTTTTCAACATCACTCCCCATATAGGGCAGAATATGCCAGAGGCTGCTGAACAGACACAAGGGCTGAATTTCAATCTGAATGGCCTCAGAACCACCTCAGTTCATGTGCATGAACTTCAAATAGTTTTTTCCTTGTGAGTCAGTCCTCTAAACGTTCGCTGCAGGAGATGGTCGAAAAAAAGAAGAGAATTAGCAGGAGTTTTGTCTTGGACTCATTGCGGGAACGTGACTGCCTCCTTCCATTCCTTCCAGCTCAATTATCGTCCCTTTTCACTCCTCGGGGCTTGAGCACCAGGCAGCAGGCTTCAACTTGTGCAGGGGTCTTAAAAACTCTGGTTGAACCAGAAAAAAAAGGGCGTTTCTTTAAGACATAAAGTTTCAAACTCTCCACCTCTTGTGCTCTTCATTCAGTCTGCTCAAGTTCTTGACATTATAGAAGGCCCATGTGTTTGTTTTCAGGCACAACACACGGTTGTCGCTATGAAACCACTACTCATTTTACAGTTATATTTAATAACACTCAAAAGTAAGATTGATTAGATGAACATATATGCCATTTCTCAATAGCAGATCCGAATACTGTCCCTGCAAGCAGACAGACAGGACAGACAAGAAGAAAAATAGAAGGTATATGTAGGTATTAATTTCCCTTCAAGATGTACCTCCCTCCATCCATCTCCATCATTCTCCCTGTCCGCCCAGACAGTTTCCTTCTGTACTCTCAAGGGAAAGTATCGAATGCCGTGGACAGATTTGTCTTTCCTAAAAGACTGCGGACACCTGTCTAGTGCTCATTTAAAACTTTCACTGGCCCATTTCTTCAGGGCACACACGAGACAGGGACATCCAGAGAGGGCTTTCTTCTTTAACCCACCGATTAAAAGAGGCCTGTCCCTCAGTTTGTACCACTGTTGCTTTTCAGAATACGGGGAAACTTAAAGAATCTTTGTCATTTGCTTAGTTCTGGCATTTTCAAAACAATCTCTCAGACTTCATGGTTTAGCTGTTCAATAGATGTGAGGACTTCATGTATCAGACTCCTTAGGGACAAATCTTAGGTAAATTGTGCTTTATTCTAGTGTTTAGCATGACATTGTTTGGCCTGAGAGAAATTGCTGCTAGAAAGCACGGTTTCATGGGTGTTACCTTCTGGCCAAAATAGTGACAGGATATGCCAGTGAAAATATAAGTGATTTCAGCAGCGAGCAGGGACAATAAAATGACGCCGCAAAGGCACATTTATGCATGAAAGCTGCAATGCACATACCCACAAGCGTTAGGCGTTTAAAGAGGATAAAATACAGGAACAAATCTGGAAAATCAAACCAATAAATACCACAACATGACTTGACAAGCGAGACATGAGGGAAGGCGGCTGTTTTGCCAAAGGATATCGGAAACGCGCATTCCAGAGTGTGTCAATTAGGTTTTGTCTTCTTATCAATTTACTGTTGTGTCTAAACTCAGCACTTACAAGTTAACACTCATTATTTTATGGTTTGTCAGTTAAAGCCTGTTTTGCATTTCCGTTGCCCCCATTAAACGCTTGCTGACATCAGATGTTTGTTTTTTTTTAACAAATCAACATGTTGCTATGGGGGTAAGCTGCTGTGCTGCAGCGTACGTGTGTGGCTTCGTGCAAGTTTTGCATTAAATCAAAACGAATAATTGAAGTATTTTGTGTGAGCGTGGGGACCCCATAGCTCCTAATACCCCCTTCAATCCTTTTTTTGTAATCTACCCAAAGTCCCTAACTCACCAGGGTTCAAGAGGAGGGGGTGTGGGGAGGAGGGGGTCTCTTGTGTTAGACAGCTTACTGCAATTAAAATTTATTTAAGGCTTACAAGGAATCCTTTCACTCTTGAATAAATCAGAGTGAATTCCTCTGACTCTGACGAGGTTTTTCCTCCCTATAATTATCCTCTGCTCAACAAGCGCTGAGAGAGCAGCTCTCCTTCAACCCCCCGCAATACCTCAGAGCTTTACACTTGTAATTAAATCATAAAATAACAACAACTGCAAATTCAGAGTTTTCAAAACGAGCACTATAAGACTGTGATTTGAGGAAACGGGTGCACGCCAGATGACTTCACTGATGTCATTTTTTTTTTTAAACCTGTGTCGTATATCATGTTTTTATTGCCGAGGCGTTGGGCCTTAAACTCAGAGAAACTGACACTGAGGCACAGACCAGTGCCGGCATCCTGAGGAGTGTCACTGTGTAATGTGACACACTTCAGGAGATTACAAGTTTCAGCAGGTCACCAGGTACAGACTTCAGATTCTCCCAGTGAAGCTACAAGAGTGCAGCATCTCTCCCACTGACTCATTTTCAATACTGCATTTTCTACATCACAAAATATTGAATGCTACAGAGAAGTTGTGTTTTCACTCTCCGGTGCAGTCGTCTCTGTTGCAGGCCAGTGTGGCTCTACACAGTGGTTTTAACAGCACAAACAGCACAGTTAAGGTTTTGACATCTGGCCCAGTGGGCAATAGGAGTGAAGACAGAAATCTGTAAACATAAAACTTTGCCTCACTTTATGATTTGTTGAGAATTATTTTAAGCCCAAGATGTGTGACAAATGTGTCTTTCCATCTCCTAATAGCTGTGTTTTAGCTTGGAATTTAGTCCTGTTCAGTGGTTAGGATATTTATTTTCAGTCAGATAGGCAGTTTTTCTCCGCTGCTGCACAATGCTTACAATCTTCTTTTTTCCATTAATCTCTGAATACAGTTTACAATTCTATGGGGTTTTTTTCTCAGATTGTTTTTCAGTTTTTGTGCAGCTCTTTTTTCACATAACCAAAAGTCATTTGTGTGAGCTTATCTGACACTCTGGCTCTCCTTGTCCTTTTAATATGTTTTTACGATTTCCCTCTGATTACTTTGCCCTTGTGACCGAGTGTTGAATTAAATGCCTAATTTAACATGGGCCTTTTGTTGGCCGCCTCTTTGTTGGGAGGCTCTTTCTAATCGTCCAGCGGGGGCCGTGGTGTTGTTGACGGCCGGGGATCACTCAGCCTGCACATTATGCCTCAGTGACAGCATGTCCTTGGGCAAGGCAGCAGAGCTGTCAGGTCCCTCTGTCACACTTCTCTGCAGGCAGGACATGGCCAGCCCACGGCACAGCTAGGGGTCCTAAAGACCCAGGGCAACGCCGCTAATCTTCAAGGATGCCTACCTTGGTTGTTTAGCAACCGACTCTGCCTGACAGCGTTTGTTCGTTTGTGTTTGGCTGCTGTGTGATGGAGCGGTGGATGAGGGGGTTACAGCAAAACTAACCAAACAACACGATGGGCACTTTTGTTGCCTCACTAAAGAGGAGGAGCCATCAGGAGAGCCCACTATGTGTCCTTTCATGCCTCCAAGTCATGGGAAGAGCAAGAGTGCACACACACACACACAAGCACAATGTAGAGCACTGTAAAAGTGTCACAAAAATCTTTCTATCTTGTCATGACACATTTCACTGTTAAATATAAATCTCCTCTGTCCACTCTTTCTTTTCATGAATACTGTGACCTTTTCCAGTTTTGGGTATTGATTCCAAATACAGGTTAGTTTCTTGACAAATCATTTGGTCTATATAGTGTCAGAAAACAGTCAAAAATGCCCAGAAATGGCATCTTCAAATTGTTCGTCATGTCCCTGACAACAACATGCTGATTTACTGATGAGACTGGCAGTACAATGCAGAGAGTTGGACATGTGTTGGAATGCTGCTCATGCTGTGACAGATTTAATGTTATCAATGCAAAATTATAATAATATGACACCTATAAAGTTATTCTCTAGTTTTTTTTTGTATGTGTGTGTGTGTTTCATTGTGTTGTTTAAGAAATGTCCTGGTCCTAGTCCTGGAGTTGTGGTATAGGTGTGTCCCAAGGATTGGTGATCTGTTTTAAATGCGTAAATGAGCAAACATTCACAGCTGATTAGTCACAAACTGAATTTTTGGTACTTTTTCTTAAAAGAATTGATTTGTCATGAAAATAGCTGCACATGATGTGGCTAATCGAGACTGACGCTTCCAGCAGCATCAGTGTTGGCAAAACATGTTTATGTTCAAGTGACAAAAAGTTGAAGTCACCATGATGGGAGCAAAGGAGGAAGTCAGATAATTCTGTTATAGAAAGACAACGGTCAACATAGGGGGAAGTCAGCAAAAACATCAGATTTAAACACCGCTGTTTGTTTACTATATTCAAACAATAGTCAGCATTGTTTTTCTTTTAAAGCATCACCTTCATTTATCCCTAACCGCGTATTTATAATCTTACAAGCATGACGATGACACTCCCTTAATCTAAAAAGTAATCATTCTAATCCAAACTCTCTCTCTAACCTTTGCTTATTTGAACCCAAATCAATGACAGATATATTTCTTGGCAGTGAACTGAGACGGTTTTAGAACGTACAGACAGAGGAGATGTGTTGATAGAGAAGGTAGAATAAAGAGTCCGCTATCGCCCTGCTGATCAGAGCGTAGGAACAGAAAATACTCCTCTGTGTCATTGTAGAGGGCATGAACAAACCATGAACCTTCTTTCTTTTTTTTTTTTTGATGATTTGTTGGACTGATAAACTACTTTTTTTATTTTTATATTTGAAATCATGATGAAACCTTGCATAACCCTGTCACACAAACAAATAAACAAACAAACCCCGTAAATGAAATGAATATAATCAGTTTGTCTCCACTTCAGTGTCAGCAGAACAAGTTGCTCTATGTTAACTCATTAAGCTTTTTTTTTCTGGATTCCAGTCCGTTCAGGTTTCAAAATGCTCTCCTGAATACAGAAGCAAAAAGCCACAGACTGCTGGCAACGACTGAGTGAACCGGCTTCCCCTTTCTTTCATCTCTCCTCTAATCTTCTGTTTGCACAGCTCTCCGTCTTGTCAGCGTAGTTTGTTTAGGTTTTATGCCCGTCAATGCAGCTGTATTCCTCCGTCTCAAGGTATCACCCACATCTGAAAAGATCATCGGTGAGAGATTTGCAGGCAGCACATTTCCTTGGCAAACTCAGGCTTTGTCTGGAAAATGATTAAGGCTAACTGAGTGTTTCAGCCAATATAGGCGCAAAGAAAACATCTTTGTGCTACTGAAAGTCGTCCACTTAGCTTTCCTTTCAACATAAAACAATATAAACGGTGGTCAAGGTCATTTAGAAGTGAAGTGGCTGATAAATGGGCTGATATTGGCTTGTTGCAGATATTAATATCAGTGTACATGTTGGCCAATAAGTACAAATAAACTGCAGTACAGGAATAACACATTATGTTTAAGGTGACTTAGAAACTGCACCATTAAATTGTTTGTCCATCAGAGCATTTTATATTTAAACTGTAGAATTTCCTGCATCTTGGCCAGATCCCATAGATTTTAAAAAACACAGGTCTGTTTCCCCTATTTTGAGCCTTAATGCTGCAAGCTTTGACTTCGCAATTACTGTACATACATGAGCGGTACTGACTTTCTCATCTCACTCTCAAGAAAGTGAACAGAATTTCCCAAAAATGTCTTACTGTTCTTTTGATATACTGTTCTGATGATGGAATCTGTACATATTAGGAGCATAACAGTGGGCTAAAAAAGCACATTTGGGTGGTGTAAAAACCACAAATGATGGGTGGTTGTAGCTGCGCTGATCTGAATAATGGCAAAGAGAAATGCAAAAATAGACGAGCGCAATAGATGAGTACTGTTACAGGCGCGAGGAAGGATGAATTAAGGTGCTCACTTTTCGTCTCCGCTGACCAGCTCAGCGCAGAGAAAGAGAACGTTGTTTTCCTTCGGCCTCTGCAGTCAGTGAGTCACACTGGAAGGTGTTGCCAGTGGACAGAGTTTGACAGTTTAATATTTATGCTGTCAATTCCAAAAACTAACCTTGGTAATTAGGGGAGGTGATTCCGGACAGATGTGGACGGAGGGACAAAAGAGCCTTTTGTTTGGTTCTGCGAATGCAGCCACCTCTCCCATGACAACATCGAAAAACAGGCCTAAAGTCCCTGGCAGCCTGATAGGTTCGCTGCTCAGCGCGCTGGATGAAGTCACATTTCTTCACGGCATGATGTCATCCCTGGGTGGGACGTCACGTCAAGCGGCATTAGAGCAAGACGTCCTGTCGACTGCAGAGCAATTAGCAGCGTCTCCTTCCTTTTAAAGACGGAAGATTACTCAAACTTAACTGATTTATTTCAACGTAGCAACTCAGTATTTTGCCAACAGTGGAAATGTAAATACAAGCAGGTGTGTGTTGTGGCTACAGAGATGGGTCTGTAAGCAGAAAGCCACAGGTGTGACTCTGTCAGCAGCATAGTACCCGAGTGTAGACGGGCCACTGAACCGCTGCAACTGCGTCACCGTATGTGAATAACAGATAACTTGTGTGTGTTATCTTGCATACTCATGAGTATTTTTAAAAACATGAAATATCTTCTCAGGAGTTGAATACTGAGAACTGAGAAACCAGCCTTTCACTGGAATTCTTGCTAAACTCTACTCTCCTGAGAAAATATCTGCAGAAACCTGTGATTTTTGGCATATATGAGCTTGTGCGTCTGTTTTCTCCTGTGTGTTTGCATACTGAGCTCTTTCATATATGTACTCAAACAAAGACACCCTCTCTGAGCCTCATTAGCATTACCACACAACAACCTCCGCTAAAAAACTGACCTCAAAATGCAGTAATGTAACTAGCTTTGGACTTTTCAGCTGCAGTGGTTTCTTCCACTTCATTTCATACTAAAATGGCAGTTTATAGGTAATTAGGCAGTCAGGCAGTTAAACGAGTGGTTAGTAAAATCTGCAGGACCAATCAGAAAGTCCAATTTCATGATTTATTATACACATTCATGTCTTCATGTTTTAGATGTTTTTTTTTTGTTTGTTTGTCTTAATGTTTGTGTTATATTTAAAATCTAACTTTAATACGGCAAACAAACTTGTGTTTTCCCAGGAACAGAATAGTATCCCAAATGCCTGCAAGACATCATTTTAATCACATATAAACCTTCAACTATGAGTTTATTTTTGTAATCTTTTCCATTTTTGGGGGGTTTTCCTTAAAAATTTCCAAAGCCAATGAGTGCTTAGTATTTAAAAATGGCCAGCTGCATCAATAAGCGCTCAGATTTAGCCGTGAGTGCAGCTTAACACTGAAAAAGCCACCATAAACATAATTTTCCTACCGTATCACTGATTGGTAGTCATGCCGCTAAACTTTGTGTAAATGTGCATGCATGCTAAATAATACATAAATACATAGGTTGATTGCTACATTAACCACTTTTTACTATTTACACTAAGCTGTGGTCACTGGTCAGCCTGACAGCCCCGACTCGGCCTCTCCCCTGTAGGAACTGTCTGACCGCTGACTGTAACTCTGTTTTCCCTCCTAACAGATCATACACCACAAACACCACAAAGTGCTGCTTGTCCACAGTAACACATCAGGTAATGCGTATATCCAGCACCCGTCGTGCTTGGTCTATGATGAGTGAAATAAGGAAATGACCAAGAAAAATACTACTGTAAGCTTCCCCACCATACATAATAATAGATTTTTATTCTATATTCTACTTGTGTAAAACACATTATTACCACAATTATGCTGCTGCATTAGCTGACATTTAAGACCAACATTTAAATGTGATGATTGCCATTAAAACTTTCCAAGGTTACATATTTATATAATCAAACAAAGAACCCACTAATGCTTATTCACATTCATAAAATGCTTCAAAACTGCAAATTCCCCATAAACAATATAGAACTTCATACAAATTATTCAAGCAAAGCACTTTTTTTGGAACTTTAACAAATTAATCAAGTTAATTGAGGACATTCACCAGTAGCATAAACCACAGACCAGGCCTATCCTCCTGTAACATTACAAACTTCAACATCATTTATTTTATTTTCCCCATGTCAGCCCACCTGGGCGGCGAGTGAGAGTGGAGCACAGGTACTTGCCATAAACACTCAGGCTTTATCGTCTGGGGCAAACACAGCCAGGAGTCATTTTGTTGCACACTCTAGTTTAATGAGAGATGACCTCAAGCCATTTATAGGCTGTAAAGGACACCCTGTAGCAGCTTAAGTGCATCAGAGCCAGAGGTTTCAAGCAGAGGTTGAAGTGTACGGTCAGTAAAGACAAAAGGGCAGGAGTGGATGCTTTTCAGCTGCAGGCTCTGAAAATGTTGCTGTGGGGAAGTGAAGTCCAGGTGTGTTTAGTTTGTCCGTCACTTGATTCAGATTCTTGCATTTGATTCTGCTGCGTGGTTTGGCAGCCTTGAGCTTTTCTCACACTTAAATGAACTGAGCAAAAAAACCTTTTAATGAGCTGAAAAACTGTGGGCCAAGAGCAGTGTTAGAGCACACAGCTGGCATTATTTTCTTTCCTAATCAATTCATTGTTGATCACAGTCCCTGCATAGTTTATTAGGAATAAAAAAAAAATTCCAAATGCAAGTGTTACCCATTATTCTGCAAAACTTACAAACAGATGACATTTCTATGCAGAGATACAATGAACAATTGATCTAGTTATCAATTATTCTGATAATTATCTTCTGAATGAGTTTTTTAGTATATAAAGGGGTCGAAAATAGCACAATAATACCTGTCAGTCTCACAGGGCTCAAGGTGATGTCTTGCAATGTCTTGTTTTGTCTGATCAAGAATCTCTAATCTAATCTCTAATCTCTATCTCAATTAATCTCTTTCTGTGCTGCTATCATCTTAAAAAAAGATAATATGTCAATGTTGTATTTGCAACTTGTTTCTGCTCCCATCTGGTGGCAAAAAAATCAGTTAATGCTTGTTTAAGAATATAAAACAGGTCATAAACCAAAAATAATTGCTGTCAAATCTTACAGCCACAATCATTCCTTACAAAATCAGTCCTAATTAGATCAGTTTTATTACCTTCTGTGCTTAATAACCCTGACTGATTTAAAAGAAAATAAGAAACAGATATTTTAGTTGTTTATCATCGCTCTCATGAGAAACCTGCAGCACGCTCATCATATGTGATAGTCGCGGGGCACAACAGAAGCTCATACAAACATGGAGAAAACAGGGCATGGGGGGAGGTCTACATTCAATCTCCACATGCACGGTCAAACCCGATGGCACAGGGGCCCTTCGTCAGAGGTAGAGTTTTGTTGTGCTAAACCCGGGGATCCAGGCTTTTTTATTGAGCAATATGCTCTGCTTTGTGTGACATGGGCCCGCCCCCTCATGATGTGCTTGTGTTATATCTTCCCTTTTACAAAAGAAGAGGCCCTGCAAACAGCCACCTTCACACCTCTCTCCGCAGCTCTACTGAATGAGCTCAAGCACCTCTCCATTCATATGAGGAAATATACTACACACATACACACACACACACACACACACACAAAAAAAAAAAAATCTGGGTAATGGTGAGTGTGCAGACCTTTCTCCTCACTGTGAAGAAGGGGAAAAAAAGCGTATTCGACAACGGACTGAGATCTTCATATGAAAGAGGAAAAAACACAGGCTCCTGTTCAGTTATTGGCCTTGAAATGTTTATAGGTTTTTCCGAAAGGGCGATTGAGGAGTGAAACGTTTGACAATAGGCTCGAAAAACCTCCAGCAGCTTGGAACCTTTATGAAAGTGCCAAATATGAATCACTGCACTGCGGATGCCAGACGGTCCTTTCCTGTGTTGCTAAGAGAGCCCCTTGGACTGGAACAGGCCGGGCGGCCAGAGGGGGGTTAAGTGTTTCGGATGGCTGTACAGTGCTGCCGGTAGATATGACTTGATGCTCCTATTCCTGCCCCGCAGCATGGGTGGTCTGCGCTTGATTTTATACTGCCACCTATTAGCACCATGAGCCAGTGATTTATGCAGCTGTCAACTTCAACTTCATCAGCTCCGTCAGCCACTGGTGAATTGTGGGTATGCTGGCAAAGCCTTTCCTCTCTGCACCTCCTACTTTGGGGCTAAAGTAAACCACCCCTGAGAGCAGAAAGAAGGGGAAAAAATGTAGTTAAAGAGAAAAATACAATTTAGATAAATAACAACCATGCATACCACTGAGGCCTCCTCTGTGGAGAACTTCCAGCCTAAACATCTGGCTGGCCGCATATAAGGAAGAGACTGTGCTTGAGTTAAAGCAAGGTGAGAAAGGAGGAATTCATGGGTGAAACAGCCAACTAACAGTTGAACTGCTTGGGGATCAGTCAGGGGCTGTGCAGAATTATTAAAAGCAAGTGTTATCAGGAAGAAAAACTGCTGTATTCATGGAAGTAAAGTCTCTAAAATAAGTAGCTTGCTTAACGCTGGGATATTGTGCTCGAGGACATGAATGTGTAAGAGAGGAAAATCTGCTGAAAATTAGTTGATTGAGTGAGCGGTGAGTTATTTTGTCGTACACTACAAAGTAATGGAAACTGTGGGTAACAGCTCTTATTCGCTGGTAAATGAAGAAAAAGGTGTTATTCCCCGTGGGCAGAGCAGAGTAATGGGCTTTTGCGTGGCTGTAATGAGGCTGCTAGATTCACACTGGACTGGTGCAGCAAGCCAATTTCAACAAACACTGGCATGAAAGGAAGGTGGACTGCTCATTGGACTGTGATTTACAGTATGTAATTCTTTACCATAAGGAGCATATTAGCAAAAAAAAATCCACTTTGGCCGCTGCTGCTGAGGGCGATGCATTTAAGATTAAAATGCTGATTTGTGGAAAAGACGCTGGGGTTTAAAGTGTCAAGGGCTAATTGCTTTTACTGCATTTGCAAGCCAGGAATGTGAAACTTTATTAAACACCTGTTAAAGTAATACCCATCACAGTGAGTTTGTGGAAACGTCCTGTTGGATATATCTGAAAGGAAAATCATAAGATGTTGTGGTTTAGATCAGTCATTCCCAGGCTTGTACCCAAGAGGGCACTTCTCAAGAAAGATTGGAGTAGATGAATGAAACTGTGATTTGATTTTTTTAAAAAATATTTGTGTTTAGGAGGAAAAATAGAAAACCACATAGGATAACAAATGGGCGTGATCTTTAATAAATGTATTGTCTGAGTACAAAGTGTTGTCAGCCTTTTGCAGTGCTAACACCTTAAAGCTATGTGTCGCCATTGAGACTGTGTGAAAATGAGTTAGTAAGCATGCATAGAAGTAAAAAAAAACCTGAAGTAATTCGCCAAAAGTAATGACAATTATAATAATTTTTCATTTAATAATTAACATAAACAATTAAGAAACTCATATGTCCAGTAACAAAAAATAGGTAAAATAACTACTTTAAGTTAAATAAAAAAGAGAAATCATTAGCTAAAAATATGGATATATAGTTCTCAATAGTAGTAGTAGTAGTCATAATAGTAAGAATGCAAACTTGACCAAACTGGAACAACAGTTTAACTTTATGGACGAGTGGTGTTAATAACGTAACATGTCACACTAAAAAGGTTGGGAATCCTCAGTCTAAGATGATTTTTCATAACGTGAAACACACAAAGTGTCTAAAAGAGAAGTCTGGCAACTGCTGCCAGAACTGTTGTATATCCTCTTGTATATTGTTTTTGATCCTCACACACTAACTACTGTACGGCCGCTCAGTTCGCCTGCCAGCTGTCTTGTGTGCAGATGCTCCAGACCTACATCGCCGACAGTCACAGCTGACTGTTGGTGTCGGCTACATGCAGGGTGTGACTGGTGGCGAAGGTCTCTGCTTGGTGTGAAGTGGTTTGCTTAATTTATGCTGGGTCATACGCAGAGGTCATACTTTTGAGATGAGAAAAAAAAAATCCTGTTAAGGTCACACGCTAGCTTTCCAGATGCCAGAAAGTGTGATCAAACAGTTCCCAATTAGAACCATATAATTTGGTAACATTATGATATTAAAGATGGCAGCTTGGTTTTCCCAAGCAAAACTAACTTCACAAGCGGCTGACCATAATTTGGGGTTCTGTTGCATTTCTGTAGAGGGGTTATGGTGCAGGAGGAGGTTGTCTGTGTGTGTGTGTGTGTGTGTGTGGTAGGGGTGGTATGAGTTGCTGCAGAGACAGAGAAATATTCGGGAGAAGAAAATGGTTGGTAACCATTCAAATATGCATTTCTTTGGTCCAGAAGCAACATGACTCGAGGATGAAAGGGCGGAGAGTAGGTAGGAACATGACTGTGTCACAGGGGAGGCTTTCTGCCCTTTTGGCTGTCAGGATCGGAAAAAAAAGTAGAGGGAAAAATCCTTTTACATGCATCATACAGACTGAATATACAACAGCACTGACTGCTGTCAGTTGTCATGGTGACAACAGAGAATAAACACAAATACATGGACAACAACGTGTTACTGCTGAGGGGAAAAAACGCAGATGGGATGAGAGATCTCAGCATGCATAATAATCATAATAATACATTGGTTAGCAGTGTATTATTATGATTATTAGTCTTTATGCTAAGCTGGTTAGTATGGCTCCTTTCAAAGCTAACACAATGATTTCCAGCTTTCTAATTGAATTTATATTTCTCATTTAAAAAAAATGTCCTTTAAAGAAAATTTTAAGGGGATTACGTGCCAAACCGTTTATTGGCATTTGCAGCCAGCTACTCTGAAAGCAACCTATTACTTTACATTAGAGGAAATTGAGCAAAAACCAGCAGAAAACATTTACTTTGTTTAACTGCTACTTGAAAACAAGTAGTTTAAACCACCTTGTAAAAAAATCAAATTGACAATTGAATATGAGATAATAACAAAATATAATCCAAAAAATGGGCAAAAAAGGGTGAATGACACTAACAATGACATCTTGTTTCACAGTCTCCTCCATGCGTCTGAACCACTAGTGCCACACCATCACCCACTTTTTGATCTCAGCATGACTGAAAAATGCCCATTCTGTTCACAGGTCACACCTCAACATAAGACATAAAACACCCCACTATTGATGGGGAAGTGCAAGTACACAACACAAAGGTCAAGTGAGTGGCTCCCTGGGCTTGCCTTCACAGAGGTGAAAAAAAAGGTGGTTGGTCAAAAGGGTTTCAATTAAAGGAGAGAAGCAATTAAAAAAAAAAAACAACTAAAATATATAAAAATATATAGTTCACTCCGCCCCAATGCTGACTATGCCAGGAAGTTACAGATTAATCTTTCATCATACAAACCCCCTAAGAAATACATACACACACAGTTTTTTGTACAAATTGAACAAATCAGATATAATTTGTTACTTTTTCAGTAGGTGGTAGGTAGACAGATTTGATTACTTTTAGACAGAGCCTGCCAGGTTATTTCCGTTCTTTATGCTAAGCTAAGCTAATTGGCCCCAGTTTCATATTTACATTTCCTAAATTACTAAATCATTGACAAAAATTACTATGCAGATTGACAGGAATATTGTTTCCACAACCTCTTTTTAAGAGCTTTTTAAGACATCTTGTAGCTTTTCAAAAATATTTAAAAATATAATAATAATCCACTTGAGAAACTTGAGTGAGAGCAGATAGTCATGAAGCAGTTAGGAAAAGAAATGATAGAAAGCATCAGAAAATTGGTATGAAAACAAGAAATCCTCTCAAACTGTGGGCCGACCTGAATTTACAAAAAAAAGAAAAGAGACCTCACTTGTAAGGTTTTCATACCGTGACCTATCCCTGCTTCTTCTGTGTGAAGAGCTGCAGCAGAGGGACCTTTTTTTGGCAACATGTGAATCGATATACCTTAAAATGCATGTGTGGCGAGAGAGAGCGAAAAGTTTGCTCAGTTCACTGAAGCGTTGTGACCCTTCGTGGCCAGGTTGCCAGTGAAGCGTACAGGAAGGAGATCCAACAGGGGGGAAAGAAGAGGGAGCGAGGATTCACGGCGAGCCTGAGAAGTCAGCAGCCAGGCTGAATCCCCAGAGCTCCCCGGCTGCCTCGCTCTGCTCTGTCTGTTGACACTCTCCTACTCCATTGAGTTTTTCATTAACCCCTTATCAAAATGTTTTTCTCTCCCACACTCCACAGACATTAGCCCCACTTCTTTTTTTTTTTTTCTCCCCCACAAGATCCTGGTTCAGCTGTTCCACCTTGTGGTCAGATTGGATATGAGGGTTTTCTTACATTACCTTTGCTTGGGTAGTTTCATTTTTACTCTTAGAGAAGTAGGATTTATTATTATTATAAGGATTAAGTAAGGA
The DNA here is from genome assembly GCA_037176925.1 of Amniataba percoides. Classification (NCBI taxonomy): domain Eukaryota; kingdom Metazoa; phylum Chordata; class Actinopteri; order Centrarchiformes; family Terapontidae; genus Amniataba; species Amniataba percoides. The sequence continues at coordinate 16,008,861 of JBAJHX010000076.1, forward strand.
CCAGGTCAATGTGTGGACAGAAGACTGAGACCCCTTTGGTTAATTTCTTTTGCTTTTTAAGTGTTAGAAACTTCACTTTGAAAATGTTTTGAAAAATCCACAATCCTGGGAAAAGAATAGCAAAAAACTTGACTTAAGTCTCCTTAACTTTGTCTTGGTAAGCATAAAATATAGACCTACACAAGAAACCGAACCTGTGAACATATTTTATTTGGTGCTGAAAAGTTCAGCTTGGCCAAGATAACTGATGGCTTCTCACTTATTTTAATTACTTGTAACTTGCAGAGCAGCCAAAATCAATGTTTTCGCTGGCCTGCGTCCAGAGGTGGGCACTCGTGGCGTCCTCTGCAACTGTGACAACATCTCTCACTCCCAACTTTAACCTTAGTGCTCATGTTCCCACTTAAATTAATGGGAGGCATTTGTGTGATTTAAATAGGTCATTTCCAAGTAAAACAGGGCACGGTTGACAGTATCGGTGCAGGAGTTCCCAATACCTGTGGAGTGCTTCATGGATACTGAACAAAACACTCAACCGGTGACTAAAATCATGCAACATTGAAAGTCACAGCAACAGTGTTTCTTTTCTTTCCTTTTCTCCACAAAAAAATTGATTGATTGATTTGTGTCAAGACATTTTTTCCTGGTCGTTACACTGCTGAAACACACTGCCCTCACTGTTTGTCTGCTCCAGCTCTGCAGCTTAGATAAACAGAAACAGCGCCCACTAGTGGTTTGAATAATAACCAGAGACTGAAGAGGGGGAAGCTGTGTGCAGGTATCAACATAAACTGACACCTTCTTGCAAATTGAAGTATTTGGGGGAGAAGTAATGAGAGCAGAGAGGAAATAAAGAAATGCAGTGAAAGTGCATAACTGATGCGCTGATAGCAATATGCGTTTATTTGCGTCATCTCTTCACCATGCTTCATTCAGCTAGTTATGTGTAATTGGAGACATTTTCTTCGTATGAAAAAAAGAAATAAACAGACTCTCTAAAACAGATTGCTTGTTTAAATATGCTCAAGTATAAAGCAGAGGAGACAGTGTTGGAAAGAAAAAAAAAATCCACTCCTGCTCTGGTTTAATGGTGCAGACAGCAAAAGTAAATGGTCTCAGAGTTCAGTAAGCATGTAATAAGGTGTTTACCTTCCAGCACATCGCTGATCTCCGTCCTAAGTGATGATGCACTAGCGGAAGAAGGTGATAAGGATCCACTTTTACTGAGCCGGAACACTTTTCTGGCACTCCTCTCTCCAACTCCAATCTAAACCTCCGTCTCTGGTGGAAAATGAAACGTTTCCAGTTTACGACTATCTAATCAATATGCAGGATATTGGACAGAACTGTGACTCATTTGCTATTTAATTTAGGCTTTCCTGTACTAGTTACTCGTTATGGTCTTGAATTCAGTACGAATGCTTTATTTCTGTACTTGCATATTGTGTTTTTCATCCTTATTAACTGTATTTCTCCCCACATTCTGACAGAGTTGACTGTTCTGAAGAAAGAAAAAAAAAATGCTGATATTTCACCAAAGAACAGAAAATCTTAAAAAAGAGACAATGCAGAGATCAAGAATGAATCGTTTAATTATCAAAATTGTAACTCATGTACAATTCCCTGAAGAAAGATGTCAGATACAAACTGCTAACTCTGTTACAAATCATTTCCCCGTTTTTAATCAGGCCATAATGTATACAGTAAAGGCTTGGACAGAAGCTTTATGATAAAATTTCTTCATTGTTCAGATCTGTTATGTAAAGCTGTTCAAATACCTAAATCCAAGAGAGTCTTACTGTTTTTTCCCCATATAATCAGAAAGAATAAGGACAATATACTTCATGAGTACAGCGACTGAAAACAGTGATAGAAGAAGGAGGCAACGGAGGACCCCAGAACAAAAAGACTCAATTGTTGTTTTGAAAAATGGGGACAAAAAGCAGAGACAGAGGCACCAGTAGTTTCATCCCATCAAAAAACTCTTTCTACCACACGGCCCTTTAAAAGTTACCAGACTCGAGGTACAGTTGAGAGAATGACGAGCTGATAGCAGCGAGTTTGAGAATGCTCAGAAGTCCTCTTCTGCGTTTCGACTCCTGGTGGTCTTGAGCTGTTTCAGACGCTCGATGCACTCCTCCACAGTGCGCTCGCCGTGGACTTTGTTGTCTCGGGTGCGTACGTTCACGGTGTTGCACGATTTCTCCTTCTCTCCCACCACTTTTCCAAGCAGGGAGACATGCAAGCAGACAGGACAAAAGAAATCAATATCTAGATGGACAGCGAGGAGGAGATAACGAAGATAAAAAAAAGAGAGAGTGACAGACAGAGGAGTGAAAGAGTGTTGCCACTGACCCAGGATGAAGTTGTACTGTGCCAGCTGTGCGTTGCGGATCTTCTTGTTCAGAGTGCAGCCGGGGTCGAGGTCCACGTCAGCCATGAAGCCGCCGTTGTGGAATTCCTGCCTCACCTGCCACGTTAACCAGAGAAACAACAAACAGCTAAAAGTCCATTCCACCATGTTTTAAAAGGTAATAAGCTCTTTTTTTTTTTTTAAACAGACTATAGTCTCCAAATCAACCAATTGTATATTTTTTAAATCTGGGTTTGCACATATTGGACAAGATATCACTTGGGCTGTAATGAAGATTATATTTCTGAAACCATTACTATCACAGCTGTGAGGCTATTGTCTTTTCCAGTGCCGTGGTTATCAGTAATGCACAGCTCTTTATTTTATGGATGGGCTTTTTGTGCAAGTCACAATATGTTAAG
>JBAJHX010000076.1:16011735-16076188 GCA_037176925.1 Amniataba percoides
CCAGTGCCGTGGTTATCAGTAATGCACAGCTCTTTATTTTATGGATGGGCTTTTTGTGCAAGTCACAATATGTTAAGGACACAAAAATTATCAAACTGATGTTCCACACATTTTGAAAAGGGGCAATTAACATTTATCACAACTTGGGCCTAATTTTTCAGAGTCCTGGTCATCGGTCCAATCGGGTGTACATTGTACTTAAGTAATAAGTAAAATGGAGCAACAAATGGATGATCATGGATTTAAAGTTTAGGAAAATAGCTCAAACTGTCTTATTTAAAAATCCATTGCAGTTTACAGACAAACCCAGATTTGGCAGCTGATCTGCTTGACCACGACTTGTGGGAACGTCACATCCTTTTCCCTGTTGGATCTATTGTTAGCAATGCCGCCACATGCTGAGATCTCAGAAGTTACTCTGATGACTACGATGTTACCATAACTCCCCGATGGCATGAGCCATGAAAATAAAAAGCTAATTTGTACTAAATTATAGTTTAGTTACATCTTTTTACAGCTGCAGAAACATCTAAAGCAGTGGCAGCATTTTCACCCATCTCATGTTGACGCAGCCATAAACTGTTGAACTCGAAGTAGAATTAACATGGCAACATCACAGTATTGAAGCGGTCAGTCTGTGTGTGCATCAGAGGTAAAACATAGACAGCTCAGCCTTGAATCAAAGTGCCTGGAGGGTACTGTTTGTGCTGCAGCTGAAGTGAGAATATGGACTTAAGTGGTCAGTGGTTACCTTCTGAGCATACTCCTCACAGGTCGGTCCCACAGGCACAACCATCACTTGGCGAGGAGAGAGCCACAGTGGCCTGAAACAGAACAGGACACATTTGCATTTAACTGGTGAGCAGAAAAAAAATCATGCCAGGAAAATTCTGCAAGGTGCTGTGACAATATTTACACCTACACACATTTCTGTTCAGTCAATCTGAACGTCATTAACAGTTCCCAGGAAATAAAGACAATGAAACAAAACCCCTTTATGTCTGCAGTCAGTCCCTACTCGACAAGTCAACCTTTTAAAATTGATTGTTTACCAACCATTTGCCTCCGTAGTTTTCAGTCAGAATAGCGATCATCCTCTCTACTGATCCCAGGATAGCTCTGTGGATGATCACTGGTCTCTTCTTGTCGTCACCATCATGGCTACAAAAATCAATTTGAGGGTGGAGGGTGGGTTAGGAATTCACACAAAGACAGAAACTCAAAAAGAAAGTGTTCATCTGGGGAAATGTGTCTGTTCTCGATATCCAGGATGCACTGTTTTTTTTTCTTCTTTTTTAAAACATTTTTTTAACAAGACAGAGAGACAGTTTCACAGCAAAAAAAAGAGAAAACTATAACCTACAATTTCTGTTTTTGCTTAATTTTTTATCCCAAATTCCAGAACATCTGATTGCTCCACAGTTTAGAGGACATACCTGACAAAGGTGAGATTAAAGCGGATCGGGAGCTGGAAATCCAGCTGGATCGTGGCACACTGGTGGTACCGGCCGATGGCATCCTTGATCTGAATGTCGATCTGCAAACAAAGGATGCAAAACATCAGCAGTGACCCTCCTGCCGTTTTACAATTGAAATACAACGTAACTGCAGCGCATGACTCACCTTTGGTCCATAAAAAGCTCCATCGCCGGGGTTGAGAACCCATTTCTCCCCAAAGTCATTCAAGCTGTTCTCCAGTTGCTGTAAAAACAAACAATTACAGCTTTGTTACTATATCAATAGCTGACCAACATGCAAGTAAACAGTGGTGTTTGGCAAAGCTGTATATTTAGACCTGACATTCTCTTCATCTGGAACTAATCACTGAACTGAGAAATGTTAACGTCTCAATAATATTTTACGGTTGCTTGTGGGAGTTAATGAGGTGAAGGAAACATGCTGCAAGTTCCACTCCAGTTACTATGCCAAGTGTACACGTCATTTTTTTGTGTAAATAATTTTCCACCTTTGAGAATGCAACCATTAATCATAAAAAAAAGCTAGTGATTAATTTAAAAAATGTTTTTCTCTGGAGAAAGCATCCGTGTAGGTCTCCCATCTGTGCAGCTTAGAAGCTATTATAATCATAATCATCATAATAATCATCTTTTTTTCCTCTCAGTCCACATATATTATATACTTATATACTTTGTTGTACTATTATCCTTACTCTGAAAAGTGTGTGTAATGTTAGTAAGCAAGAATCAGAACAATCTCTGTACTGTTGTCCTGAAGTTCTCTCCTCTAGTTCGTCCATCAGCAGACTACAACATGTTCAATATTTTATTTGTTACTGTGGCCACTAGATTGATTTTTCATAAAACAATATGCTAAGAATAACTTCCACTATCCTCAGAAATATTCTGCCTCCAATGCACAAAAGGCACACTTGGAAAAAAAGATAAAATGGAGCACTGAGAACAGAACAATGACACCACTGACTGAAACCATGGATGGAAATTAAAATAAGCCGTAAAATACAAATCAGTTTAAAAAAAGCAGAGGGACAAATAGAACCAGTAATTAAGAATGAGTATCTGCATCTGCATTATATCCAGCTCATATTTTAACATACCTAATAGGCTGTCATCTAAGTGTGAATGTGGATTCAGTCCCTTGTGGGCCACTGTGATTTGTCGGAGCCTGAGGCCAAGCAAAATCTCTCTGGTGGTTTGTTGTGGGTGAGGAACAAAATCGAGCTTTTATTGTTAAGAGAAACAGCAGATGCATTTTGAATCTTGTGGCACGCATCCCGTGTTGCAATGCGCACCGCTGATTTGTTTGTTTCATTTCACCGGTGAAATAAAACGCCACCTCTGACAATCAGATAAAGCGGAAAACAAATGTCACATGAAGACTAATCTCACCCTGCTGTAAAAAGCTATGTCAACAAGCAACTTTTCTGCCAGACTTTGCCAGATGAATACAAGAAGTTGTATGTGCTTCATCTAATTGTGCCACTGATAAACAATACAATATACCTGGCACATTTATCTCAGGATTGTCATTTAGTGTTGCTTTTACAGATTCATCTGTTCGGCTTGAAGATGTCCCAGGAGAGACTCTCGCTGTTTTTCATCTAATGCTGATAGCACTCAACAATAAAGATTCATTATCACTCAGTTTAACTCACTCACTGATGTTATTGCTTTGTTCAAGCTGGTTTTTACACATTACCTGCTCCCTCCCACAACAAGTTTGAGCTGAACCCAGAATGTAAGATAGAGCTAGTCTATGGAGAATGAATTTGATTTGACAGCAAAGGCAGACAGTGATAGCACTGATGTAGATTCTCTGGAGATGAACGAGCTTTTTCTGCTTCAGAAGTGATAGCAGTTCTACAGAATAAAACTCTTTCATTAAAATATAAATGTTCCCTCGGTCTACAAATCACACTATCCCCATTTGCCGTCTGTGAAGTGGCTCCAGACTTTCCATCTCGATAATATCACAGATCAGCGTATTAATTCTCCAGTGAGACTTTGTCAGAGTGTGGTTCACGTTTTCAAATGCACAAGAGAAACAAGAAGCCTTCTGACTACCTTTTCTGCTTGGTCCCAGACGTCCGGATCCCCCAGGAACTTCTCTGGTCTTGTGGACAGGTTGAGTTTGAAAGTGAACCCAAACACTTCATACACAGTCCGCAGGAAGTCCAGGCAGCCCTTGATCTCTTCCTCAATCTGGAGTCAAAAACCAAATGCAACAGAATTTGCATCATCCATCTGGGCATGGCTGCTAATTTAATCTGTGGTGTAATGAAAGTTTGAATCTAGGTTTGTCTTAGAATTAGGAAAGAATGAAATAATATGAAGTAATCAAAGGACTGTTATGGGAGATTCTTTAGATGATTATGCTTCTTTCATTTTTAAGTCCTAGTAAGGAAATCATGCAATTCCACTATGTTTTAAGTAAGTAGCTTGGATGTGAGGGAAAAAAAAAACAACATGCGGTACAAAAGGATATAAGGACAGAAGACGAAAGTTGAAAAGAATTTACTATATTACAGGGAAATATCGTTCCCTAACCCTAACCCTAACCCATCTGTAGATTATAAAAGTTATGGCAAGTGTGATAAGAACATATGCTCTAAAGTTTGCTTTAAGTTTGAGTTTGACAAGTCAGAAACGACATTAAGCACAAGCAGCACTTTTCAGCTGCCACAATCAAGGTGAAAAATTAAAAGTGAAACAATTTGTGTACAAAGTGCAATCAAATAACTAACCCTCCAATCCAATGCCATTACCGATAAAGAGATAAAAAAAAATCTGTGGGATCCTGGCTGCAAGTTGCTGTGCTACAACATTTGAACAAACTAATTAAGAAATCTTTTTGGTCTTCCAAAATCCTGTTTGTGTGCATCGATTTTGGCAGCACTCCTCTTTTGTGAAGGGACTTAACATGCAAGTTGCTCCATCAGGCTGCAGCAGCCTGTGGACTCGTCTCACTTTACCTGAGAATGTGACAGACTGTGCACTGGCAACATTACCTGAATTTATTCAATGAACTGTCCCAGCAAGGGACTGATGTACTGAGAGACTTCAAAACTGGGCTTCTTTCAAACAGGTATAATGGCAAATAGAAACATTTATCAAAGGTATTGCCAGAAAGGTGTGACAGCAGTATGAATTAAATCACTTCTTAAAAGCGTACTGCACCGATATAGCATTGCACTCCTATAACACTGTCAGACTCATGATGGACTGTTTTTTTTTCCAAAATCAAGTATCAACATCAATGCAGCAGCACCAGACATATCGCAGGTTTTTATTACATGCATCCTTCTTCCTTGTCAAAACCTGGCACCAACATTATCCACAATGAAACTGTCCACAGGTTGGAGATTTGGTTGTGTTAGTAGCAGCTAATGAGTTTCTAGCCTTGAGGTGAACAGACTGTTGTTGCCCTTTAAATAAAATGTATTGGTCTGTGTTTAAACAAAATTTATTGGTCCCATTGGGGAACTTTTTTTGTGTGTGTCTGTTGTGAATGTCAGTTCATCGATGCAAGGCCTCACCTGGTCCATGGTGCAGAAAATATGAGCATCATCCTGCTGGAAGCGGCGGACACGAGTGAGGCCTGTCAGGGCTCCCGACAACTCGTTCCTGTGCAGGACGCCAAAGTCGGCCATGCGAAGGGGCAACTCTCTCCAGGAGCGCGGCCGGTGATCAAACATTAGACTTGAGCCAAACGGACAGAAAGGCAGAGCGTGAAAATACACAAATTACAACTGCCATCTTCAACCTAGAGTTATCTGAAAATTGCTCTACTGCTTCAATACTACTACGAAAGACAATCAATATTTGATTTAACCGACATCCAACACTTTGATAAAATCTGTTTGCAAGCTCAATTTCCATTTCAGTATGATCTCCAGAGGGGCTGTCCATGTGGAAAGCACAAAGATTGGAACAGTAAAAAGGAGATAAAAGATCTGAATACAAAGAGCTGCAGTCTGGCTCGTCACACTGCAATGCAGCATTCAGCAGTAAATTGAATTGGGTCATTCAACAACTGAAAACATGGCAAAAACATCAGTCCATTATAAGTTGAGCTGAACTGGATGACAAGCCGTTGTTGCTGTGAAATATAAAGCTATTTCACAAGGACAACTACTGATGGCAAAACTGCTGTGCAAACTCTTATAAAGTTATTCAAGTGTGGTAAAACATTGTTTAAATAATGGTCCCCATTTGATACAGTGATCTGATAAATTTGGTTTTGTCTGATATTAAATCAAATACCAAACTTTGTGACAATATTACTCTGAGCTCATTTAATGCTACGAACACATTTAATGCTGGAGAAGAACAAACAGTGCTGCAAAACACAAACACAACTGTATCTCTGATTAAGAGGCAGAAACCAACTAAAAATATCTTTTTCACACTAGAGCAAGACTTGATACACAGTGTGTAACAGAAGTGGGCGTGTTTCTCTTTACACTTTATGTCCAGTCTTTTCTTGTGCTTTGCTGAAATTAAAACCCAACTTTCAAAAAAATACGTGAGAAAGAGGAGACCTCACCAGTGTCCCGGGCAGTTCATGGGTTTGAGGGCGAAGGTCTCCTTCTCTACTTCGAAGGAGAACATGTTCTCGCTGTAGTGCTGCCAGTGACCGGAGGTCTGCCACAGCTTACTGTTGTAGATGTTAGGCGTCACTACCTCCTGGAAACCTCGCTTCCTGTACTCACTCTGCACAAAGACAGATCAAGGTTATCTCACAAAGAAGATTATAATAAGACTGTTCTGAGTTACTGGCACATCAAGCAACTCAGCTTCATAATACTCGATACACATCAGAACTACAAACAACAACTGGTTACAACAGTTTGTGTAAACACCTGGGGACTCGCTGATAAATACTGCATATCCCCTAAAACATACACGACTTTGCAAGTAAAGGCTGAGATTTTGAGCAAGCAAACTACCTCTAAGAACGTTCACATCCAAATTTGTTTACACATTATGAAAGGGATAAACTGGGGTAAACTGAAAGGAAAAAGACATACATTAATGCACCTTTGGTTGGCCTGTTTTGACTGATATCAGTTTTAAAATTCTACACAGACAGCCGTTAATAAAAAATGGTGATTTATTTCAAATCCCAGCAGTCATATACCCCACAAATATGTAGATCTTCAAGGTGTTTTGTTGCTTGTATAGGCAAAGGTGTTTTATAAATGCATCTCATTACTCAAAACCTCCTCTGTCAGAAATCTATTTTACCACATTAAAGTGAAATTGCTTCCAGTGTGCACGGCGTTGTGACTGCACTGTCTGAAAGCCCAAGAAAGTGAATTTTTCAAAATGAGATTGATTGTGGGTGTGGAGCAGGTGCAACAGAGCTTTTCTTCAGGGCTGTCAATCAGACCTGTTTTATGTGTTTATCTGTATTTATTCCAAATAATTGGCTAACAATAATAAACCTATTTATTTATCTCAAAATAGCTTGTGTTCAAAGGTAAACTCAACACTGAGCAGTTTTTTTTTCTATCAACTAGCCAAAAAATGAGAAATGTTATTTCGAGCATAAATTAGATAAGAGCATTTATTTACAGTTGTAGGAAGAGAGGATATGGATATGAATGAGCATTTTATTGTATATGCACATGCTAATGTTTTGAAATGAATGAAGCTTATAGTTGTTAAACTATAACATTTTACAAAGGCTATTGGTAGAATGGGGTTTAACAGTTTAAAGCACATAACATTAAACTGCATCATCAATATATGATTTAACCAATCCTTTCCTCCTCCTCTGTTCAAGATAACACCACAATGGAAATGAATTTAAATTGCACAGACAGGCCACACTGGACACAAGCCAACTAAAGGTCCAAATGTGTTCTTCTCCCCACGTCTCTCTACAAATTTAAACTTTCTGACTCGTAGCCTCTGCACTTCTTTTATTCTTAAAGTTTAGAATGAGATCACAGCAATTATCCACTGTGAGACTGACAGCTTTGACTTACTCTGATGAACTCAATCAGGGTGTTGTAGATGTAGGCTCCCTTAGGCAAGAAGAAGCAGCTCCCTGGGCTCAGGTCATGGAAGAAGAACAGGTCCTGCTCCTGAATTAAAAGGAAAAAAAAGGGTTTGTTGGTGTGATGGAAAAATTAATGCAACCAAATGTGGTCAAACTGGTTTCAATTAGAAGTAATAAAACAGCTCATTGCTTATTAAATGTAACTGAGTGTTTGCCTGGCAGTGCACTCTGTTATCCTGCTAAGCTCTCCACACCTGTTATTGTGATGATTGAATGGCAGCTGCTGCAACAACATCACACACCCTGAACGGTCACATTTTCTGACAACGGTGAACTATAAATCCATGACGATTCAGATAGTCTTACAGCTTAATGAAACTGTTCCAAAGATTGTTATATATCTAAATTGTATGCTGCCTTATGACATGGGCTAAGTTTACCATCACTCACAGCTGAAAATGGGTCATGGCTACATTTTTCATTATGCCATTCTCACCATTTCTTAGGGGACACTTTTGAAGTGTTTGTCTTTAAATTTTAAAAAAAAAAACTTTTCTTGTTACAGGATGATGGCTCTTTGCCAGAAAATTCAACTAGAGTGCTGCAAATGCATCAAGAGTGGTATATTTTCACACGGTTCAGAAATGGCTTTGAACATCTCGTCTGTTGAATCAGTGTGACATCAGACACATGGCTTTGCTCTTACACTTTTCTATTCTACCTATATTTCATAACATATTTGTGTTGGATGCAACTCTTCGATAAAATTACAGCTTCATACACTACACAGAGCAATTTCAACACATTGTAAATAACACTCTTGTGTGAGAAAATAAAACCTGGAGGGGACTATTTTATACTGACTATGGACATGAACTCTAGCTTTTCCACACGTTTGTTCATACCCGGCCTAGTTTGCGGTGATCTCTGTTCTTGGCCTCCTCTTGAAACTTCTCCCACTCTTTGAGCATTTTGGGGTCAGGGAAGGAGATTCCATAAATCCTCTGGAGGGTTTCCATGTCCGCCTTTCCCTCCCAGTATGTAGACGAGTTCTAGTGTACCACAAAAGGAGTATGTTAGCTTTCATCATTCTTTGGGGGCCATCAAATCCCTTGAGAATAAAATATAAAGTAACTCTTCTCTAAAAATGGATGAGGACAAATGTGCTTACTGCCAGACATTCAGGGCACAGACTACAGTGCTTGAAATCTTGCCTGGTTTAATTAACAATAAATCCACATGTACACTGACAACCAGTTTGCTGTACATGAAGCACTACTGAAAACATAAAGACTCACCTTGTGGACCTTAAGTGCCTTGATTTTCCCAGTATGTCTCACGTGGGGCCCACGACACAAGTCAATCAGGGGGCCGCACCTGAAATGCAGAATTTGTTGACACCACAAAAAATATATAGAGTATCACCAGAATTACGCTTTTAACATAAAAGCTTCTTCTTGCACATGACCTGGACTCACCTGTAAACTGTGGTAGTGGGAGTGGTGACCTTCTCGTTCAGAATCCGGCACTTAAATGTGTTGTACTGTAAAGGACAAGAGATTTTTTTTAGAGTCGTATTACTTATGCACTGCTCCTCTTTCCCCCCCCCCCCTTTTTTTTGGTACGTTTTAGATACCTTGAACATTTCCAACAGAGTTTCCTTCTTTATCTCCAGCCTCTCAAATGGCTGCTTCTCCTTGATAATTTTCTTGCACAAGTTCTCCAGACAGGGGAAGTCATTGCTCGATACACCCCTGTCCAAAACATCAAAAAGATAAACACAACAAGAACATCTCATCCAATGACAACGACTCTCTTATGTAGCCCTCCATTAATATGCAAACTGCCCTCAGTGCTAAATTTAGTCTGCCAGTGTTTCCAGAGGGCATCATGGATGTGACCAGACCTTTTGTTCACCAATGTAATTATTTGACTTCCAGAAACTGATAACCTCTCCCAAGCACTGGCAAATAGTTTAAAGTCCTTGGCTTTAGGGTTTGAGCAATGTCAAAATATCCTTGCAAAAAACAGTCTCCAGGAATTCCATTAGCATAAAGTGACTTCATTAAGGAGGTTGTAGAATTAATTAGACAGCACTCCTCACGCTTTCCTGCAGCCTACAGCAGAAAGAAATGCATCTGTTTTAGGGAAAAGGTCAAGTGAAAAAGTTGTTTATGATGAGGAAATGTTCACATTTCTGAGGGTGCCTTAACACTTTCAAAGCTTCACTGAAGTAATCTCTAGCTCTGTGCTTTGAATACATTTGCTTTTAGGGTTTCAGTCCTGTGGGCAGTTATAGAGAGATATCATTTCAAATCCGTGTGGCGACAAATCCAGCTTGACAGCATTAGTGTCATTACAATCCACCTATTTCGTGTTTGCCACCGGTCTAAGACAGTGAACCGGACTGACAGCTGCTAAGCCTTGAAGCACACACCAAAATAACACTGAGAGCAGACTAACGCAACTAATTATACAAAGTGAAACTCACTCATTGTTCTCCAGGAACATGTCGTAGTAGAAACCGTTCTCGATGGGGGGGCCATAGCAGAGGCAGCCCCCATACACCCTCTCCATAGCTTCACCCAAGATATGGGCGCTGGAGTGCCAGTAAACCTTAATATGCAAACAAAAACATTGCCCAGTTAGCAAATAGAGTCCATCCTTTGGTGTTTATTAAGAAAGAGAAGTATGACTGTGCTGAAAAATCACGATCATTGACCTTCATGTCTGTACTGCTGTTATAATTATTCACCGTGCTGCAGACTCTGCTGAAGCCTTTGAGAAATTTAAAGCACTTCGGCAGTGCAAAATCACCTCTTCTGAATGCTGACAACACAAAAGATGTTAAAAATCTGCAAAATATGCAGATAAAACCTACTGACAAATGATACCATAAAAAGCAAATTGACTGAGACTTAGGAATCTCTTAAATACTTAAAAATGTCAACTGACAAATGGCTTTTCTTCAGGTGAAATATTAAGCACCTTGTATAGACGATGAAGCTGAAATTGGGCTTTAACTCTCTTTAGAGACCAGTTGCTGCCTCTTTTGTGACAATGTATGATTTCTAAAGTGTTTTATAGTCTCACATCTCCTCTTAATGTCTTTGTGGATGGACACTTGGTGAATCACAGAGCTTCGAGGTATATACTCTAACTACCCTAACTACATATCAGTAAGGTTCAACAAACTCTTCAGTGTTGTGTTCATACCACACAACTTATATATGTACTTAAATATGTACTATGTCAGACCAGGGATGAGGTGAACTTACAGCTTGAGCCTCCTCATCATCAAACTTGAGCAACTGAAGGCTGCAGTCATCCTCCAGAGGTCTGTCCAGGTCCCACACATTGTTGTTCACTTTAGCGATCACTGTGTTGTCGGCAAGGCCTTGACTGGATGTAAAACATGACAATATTCTACATCAAAGCTCATGTGCAGATATACAATAAACAATCACATTTTGTTATTCCCAGCAACACATATGTTTGGTCAAAAGAGGTAAAACACGTTCTCTAAAATCCTCTACAACTAAAATATTAATACACAAATCAGTTGTGCATGATATGCATACATAAACCAACGTAATAACCACAGGACCTTCCAATACCTATTATAAGGGTCATCAAAATAACATCTACACTGCACTGCACCTCCTGAGGTCCTCAGCAATACACCTGCCAAGTGTGAAATCGAGCAGTTGGTGTGGCTCTGAGCAGTGCTCTTAATTTGTGAGCGACAAGAGAGCACTGTATCATAATTTGTAAGTGTCACCATCGGAATGGATTTACCAAGCCCCCAACCTTTAACATGGAGTGTCACATAATTCCAGCCGGTCAATGTATTAGCTGCGTATGAAATCAATGGTTAAAAAAAAACTCTTATGGCCACATTAGTGGTTTAGTTAATTTTAAGAGTGACTGCAATTGTAGAATGATTGGTAATAAAATGACTGATTTCTAATTGATACTTTTATTACATTTTTTGTTATGTGCCACAATAATGGAAGGTTTAGTTGAAATATCTTCATTTGGGGGCTTTTTCAAGCAAATATTGATATTTTCAATTCACCTGAATGATTCATAATGTAATGTAACTGATTAAGAGCCCTACTTATTATCCAGTTATAATTTGAGAAGCTTTAAATGTATCCTTTTTTTCTGGAAATTGAGAGTCTGAGATAGAACTTTGTTTGATAGAACTGAGTTTGAATTTATGCACAAAATAACTACAAGTAAATAAATTAAAATAGTTTATTAGCAAGTTTGAAAAATCCTATTAGAATCTCTAATAATATGGTGTTGAAGAGGCTTAATAACACCAGCCATAGATATCAATGTGCTCATTGCATCATAAAGAAATAGCAGAGGTGGGGGTGTGGTTGGTGCATTTAAGTCCTATGGAGCAACACTGGCATCTACTCTGCAATGATGGCAATAGAGCTGCTGAAATTCCTGAGGCTTTTTACTGTGTTTACAGTACAGTCTGTTCATTTGACCTTTGTTATGAACATTCAATCACTGTTAACACACTCTTGACACCTTCAGTATATTGAACCATGCTGGTAGGAAGATCATTCTCAACACTACCCCAAGGCAATGTTTCCTCTACTTTTTAAAACTAACAAGGGCTTTTAGTCAGTATTTTCTTGTCCTCAGTGGATGGTCTAAGGTTGGCAGGTGTCATTTCCAATTACTGTTTTCATAATGCGGGTGTTGTGAAGCCTTTTGAAACTGTAACACTGATTACAGGCTCTACAAATAAATGTGACAGCTACTCTTTGGAAGTTACATTCCTGAAGCAGTCTTGACCTTTTTTTTTGTTTGTTTATTTGTGGTACAAGAGTGAGGTGTCACATTCAAGTAGCAATTACAGCAATCCCACCATCACACTGACCTGATTCCACAGGCCACCTGGTATGGTGTGGTCTTCCAGGACTCGGCATCCACCACCTTCCCATCGGGCAGAGTCACTTTAATGGCTCGGCTATCCTTCGCAGCCCTCTCTGCCATCAAGGCTTCATGCTCGGCTTTCAGTTTTGTGTACAAAGTAAGACGGTCCTCGATGTAGTGAGGTGGTGGAGAAAGCTAAACAGCAACAAAAAGGTTTGCTGAGATGCTCTTTTCTTGTTATAAGGTACTAATATGGACAAAAAGCTTCTGTCAATAACCTGAGTCTAAAGATCCAAAATTTGAGATTATAAAGAAATATAATCAAAATATCTTGTGTGCACATAATTCTCTCAGCCTACATCATCTTCTGCTTTGTTTAATAATATAATTAACATCAGTGCAAACTGTGAGAGCACAAAGACAAGCTGACACTGTACTTGTGAAAGACTGAACCCAAAATCCCATGATTGCTGAATTAATTTATGATTTTAAACTTGCATCCATGTTGAAACTATTTCTGTGTGACATTATTATTTCTGTTTGACCATTTATTCATTGCACTTCAACAGCTATGTGTGTTTTACCATGTTAAATGTTTAACTGGACTAGAATAACCAGTAAGCTGGCTGGTGGCAGTGCAGATATAAGAGCATACAGTGAGATATACACAAATATGAAATACTTTATGAATTAAGGTGTTGATGATGTCTAAAAATAGCATAAACACACCTTCTGAAAATGCATTTGACAACTCACCTCTCCCCTGCCTCCAGAGTCCCCAGCAGCATTTTTAGCCTTCTTCTTTCCTCCATCTTTACCACCTTCAGTTCCCCCCTGTCCAAAAACCATATCATGCGTTTATTATCACATAAAAAGTTTAGTATTAAATTTCACAGTACTTATATGCAGATACCTACAAAATAACAACAATAACATACAAAACTAAAATTAGGCACATATGCACAATACAAAACCTGCAAATTTAAAAAGCTTTCCTCATCGGTGGCTTGGAAGTTGATTTTCAAACTAGTAAATTAAGTAAATTACAAACCAATCTTAAGAGTGAGCTTTCTGTCAAATAATGCCCTTGGTGCAATGGTTGTATGCCGATTTGGAAAAGAGGACATATGTGTTTCATGCAAGGTCGTATGTATCGGTCAACTATATACAAGTCCATCTGTAATCAGGGAATTCTTTAATTATTGAAATTCTAAATGGAGTTCGGCGTGCACTAAGCACTGAACTATACGTGTAAAAGCTGCGGTAAGCAAACAAAACCGGGCTAATGGCATAAACAAAAAGCAAACTGATCCCTCCGTTGTGGGAGTAACATTTTGATGTAAAGCCGACATAAAGTCATTCATAAAGGCGAGTTAACAGTAACATTAGTGCCACATTGCTCGTGGCTAAATGACAGCATGAATGTGACTACAGGCTAGGCTAGCTGCTAACTAGCTAACATAACTAAAAAGCAGCAGATCAAGAGGCAAGTGTCACCTTTTTCTTCTCGTCCACTTGCAATTCGCTCATTTTCTCCACGACAGTCTGGTCAGCCATACCAAGTGGAAAAGCTACCTCTCTTCTGGAGATAACTTTTGCAAGTCTGTGAAATCAATGTGATCAGGGTGCCGGGTGAGGACTGATGACGTACCCGGAAATTGCGATTCTGATGCAACATTGCTGTAGTAGGCGGGGCCTTGTGCGTCAGAGGGTAACATCAACTGTTCTTGTGATCAGTTAAAAGTCGATTCATATGATTGTATCAATGTAAAGTTGTAAGGAATTATTAGTATATATAATGATAACAGTAGTTTGTTGTGTATATATAGGCAAATACAAAGGAAAAATCTGAATAAATGAGGGGAGATTAATGCAGATGTTTCATCACAGTTTCATCACTACATGGTACAATTAAGCAGTTAACATCTAATCATGCTGCGAGGCATGTTTGACAATGCTGAGCAGATCCGTTTGATTTTGTATCAAGATGGCAAGAGGAAAACATCAAAGTGACTTTGAAAGAGGGTTCATCGTTGGGGCATGGATGGCAGAAGTTTCAATCACAAAGCATTCAGATGGCTTGTGTTTCAATAAGAAAGTGAATAAAGTGACATCTGCTTTTAGAGCTATATGGAAAATAAATCAGTGGCCTGGGTCAGAAATTGTGGTTGACAGCAGAGTTGATGAGTGTGATGCTTGTGTATGGTATGTAAGGACCAACAGAAGAGCAAATCTTCCTCAGGTGACTGAGAGTGTCAGTGCAGGACGTGATCAGACTGTCAGCAAGAACAGTTGGTCCACAGTCACATAGAGAGAAATATTACTGTAGGGTTGGAGTCCATAAACCTCTCATTTCAAAGATGAATGCACATTTAATAGTTCAGTGGTGCAGAAACCAATGAGGCAGTGGTCTATAGAGATGTGGAAAAAGTGATTTTGTCAAATGAGTGACCATATTTTCAACAAGTGGGCGAGTGCATGTGTGGCACACAACAAGAGAATGCTACAGGCCTGAATGCTTGGCCCTGACAATGAAATGATCTGTAGGTGGTTTTGGTATACTTTCGGGAGGACTTTGGTGGCATGGTTTGGATCTACGTGTCTCATTAGTGGGAAGTGCCACTGCAAATCAAGTTTACTTTTATCCTAATTCTTTCCTGATAAAAGTGTTCTCTGACATTGGATGACAATGCTCCCATCCATAGGGCAGGAGGGGAATTAAATGGTTTGATGATAATAAAAACAATGTAAATGTTATGGCCTTTACTATCACCAGCTCTCAACCCAATTAGAGATATTTGACGGATATGTTTGATGTTGATGTTTTATATCACTCTCCACCACCATCATCAAAACAAATAAGGGAATACCTTGAAGAATAGCGTCCATACTTACAGTTGAGTTAAGAGATTTAGAAGGAATTTCAAGGCTCACTAAAATGGTTCTGGTGGCATATGGTGGCACTAGACCATACTGAAACACTTTGTGTTGTTCTTTCCTTTAATTTGTCACCCATCTGTACTTACCAACAACCCAAATACTTTCCTTTGGGTTCCAATATATAACGGGCCCGTGCAAATAATACACTGTGCTTTATTTCTCAAGTTTAGATTAATAGACTATTGCCTTTATTTCTTAAGTCCCTCAATGCATCACCCACCACTCGTCTTGATTATAAAATAATTAATAGTCTAAAAAAGTACATATTTACTTATTTTTTATTTATTTGATTGGTCTCACCTAATGTATGTAGCATTAGATTATAAAGTCTATAAAACTGGGATCGGTCATTATGATATCCACCACAAATAAGACTGAGGACAGGACCTCAGTGTCCTCAGCAGGTACTACCGCTCTAATGATGCTCATCATCAGCACCCAGCACAAAGGTTCAAGACACTTCTGTTCTGCTCAGGCAGCCAGCACACATACTTTTTTTTTTTTTTTTTAGAAAACACAGCTTTTTCTAAAGCTGTCACTGTAATCATGACAGTATTTCTGTGTGAAAGGAAGGTGTACCAGCAGATGATATCTGGATGAGCTAATTCATTTTCTATTTGGTAGTGCTTTTGCTCAATGTGGTTACTGACAGCATGGTTATCATACTCTGAACCGGTGTAGCCATGTGTGAGCCAGTTTTCATTACAACTCAAACACACCTTCAACCTGAGAGCTTGATTAAATCTGTGAAACCACCTGCTGTTATGTTTGCCTTGAGCAAAACCTGTGAATACATAGTGTTTCGTAATTGCTTCACATTAAGGTGCTCAAAAAACAAAGTCAGCTTATGTTTCTGAGTAAAATCACTGAGGTATTTTACATTTACATGATTGCTGACATGGTCACCCAGCAGGGACATGAGAGAGACGGTGTATAGGTATTGTTAAATCAGTGTTGATCCGAAGTGAAATCCTCTCTTCTATTTAGTCTGAAGTACAATTGCCGTCTGTTCAGCATCAAGTGATTCCTCCGTGCTTGATCCAACATCCCCTCGATGTTCACGGATCCAGTCAGCAGGTTTTAGAGTTAGATAATGATAGAAATACCTTTGAGCGTAAGATCATTTGTGAAGTCGAAGAAGATGGGGGATAATCTTTTTATTCTAACATCCAGAATTCAAAAAGGGGTCTTGATGTCTGTCAGGGTGTCACAGAGCGTTGGTTTCAGCTCTGTTGCTGGTGGCAACCACAACTTGCACAACTTCACAGCAGTTGCAGTTTAACTGATATAACTAAAGCTGCCGTTTTGTCTGTTATCTCTGACCAATCAAGTATTATAAAACATGTGTTGCCTCAATTTTTTTACATTCTTGTACTTTTTCAGAAACAATGTTCTCCTGTGTCTCTATGTGGCACCTATGGTGATAATCGGTGCAATTTCAGGTGTGTTGTTGAACGTCACTTTTGGTTTCAAGTTACATCACCTGTAGATACACAGGTGAGTTAAAGAGCGAGGCTGCTGTGTCAAAATCCATATCAAATGTCTTAACTCTGCTGCTTGTGATTTTTACAACCCGGGTCACCACTGTAAATGCAAGGCCTTTCATCAGTGGACCACTGGCCATTGTGTTGCACCAGTCGGCAATAGTTAGTGTCTTAACAGACAATTTAAAATCTTCATATTATTACATTATTGTATTTTAATTATTGATCTCTTGGTGGTTATACTTTGTTTGATCCTAGAGCGTAACGTGCAAGTTTTCAGTCCAGTTTTGTTGTTACGATACATTAATTCATTTTTATCATTCCAGTGTTCTAACTCTTGTTTGCAGTCATTGTTTCAGATTTATAATCTCAATAATTCAATTTGTTGTCCAACACGATTTTCACTGTTTCACAACTGCTCCAGTAAATCTACAAAGGTCATCTGCCTCAACCTTTATTGGAAGTGTGTTTCACCTGCTGCATAGCTGTGCACTCGCCAGAGTAGCCCAACGAGACTCGCATTTTGAAATGTCTTCTTGCATGAGAGAACTGATGGTGTGCAGGTGATTAAATGCGGTATGAGCCAAAATGGAAGACCAGTGCTGTAGTTATTGGTCTAGCTGAATTTTTGGCAAATTAGTGCGAGTACAAGCTGGAGCCTTTTGTTCACATTATGAGATGCTACTGTTGCTAAATAGTCGACATCAGTCTAAAGCTGGAGTCAATTGGTCAAGCGCCAGGCAACTATTTTTCTTAGTTTTGACTAAACTGACTTTAAGATGAGTAAAGATTGGGTTTTCAGCATCACGTGAAGGTGTTACTTTACCTGAAGTTTTATCTGTCTACATGTATTCCCCCCATCTTTTCTTTCTTAAGCAAGCCCCGTACCTCTTTCTGGTTGTATTAATGCTTACCTCGAACATACAGAGTACCATATGTTTCTAAACCTTTAATCAGATTAATTTAACTTAATCTACACTCATAATTCACACTCCCAATGCATACATAATGAAAATAACAAAGAACAGATTAGTCTTGTTGCTGATTAGAATCATATCACTGATTGCTTACCGAGAGAGTGTCTGAGGTTATGTTTGTCCTGTATTTCTTTTCTGCTTTGCTTGAAGGCGCCAGGCTTCAGACAACGTGTGCATTTCAATTATAACAGTGGTTTTAAACTTCTGACACTCTCCAAGGGAATAAAGAAGAAGCTGCAGCACGCGGTGCTATCCTGCTGTTCTTGGCTTGTTGTGAGGAGAGGGAATTCTTGAATAATTAACCTTCAAGCCCTTGAAAAGTCAGGCACCATGCTCTATTTCTTGGCTCTGCATTGGGCCTTAAAACACAGTTTCTGTTCCAATTCAGGCTCACAGAGCTTTTGATGCATTAGGTTAAACCAAAGTAGATTGCAGTATATGAAATATATCAAAAGCAAGATAAGAATGAATGTTGCACGTTTGATTATGGGTATGTATTAATAATAATTCATAATCATCACATTTTTAATTTTTGATTAGATTTTACATCATAAATGTTGTAAGACACCATTTTTTCATTAGTACTAGTAATTGCTAAAATACCACTTCTTCCTTTTTCCACAAATAAAACAGTTCATAACAGGGAGAAAAGGAGTGATAAAAAAAACTGAAAAGGGTCTGCTCATTCTTTATAAGGAGAAAGGGAATGTGGCAGAGGCAAAGACCCTGTAAAATTGGATTTATTCACAGAGCCCCTGGTGTGAGGAAAAGATGTATGCGTCACGTCTATATCAATTCTCTAATTATTGGGAGACGTTTTAAATATTTTATATCACTACAGCCATTAGGTGTCAGTAGAGAAACCTTGCAAAAGACAAACCTTAGCCTGAATCCAATACCATCCAGTCTCAAACGCTCTGTTTTCCGCCTGCAGTTTGCACACCCCCACAGTTCAGCCGCTGACATTGTCACCTCCCTCACTGAAGTTTTGATACAGCCAGCATTTGTCTATAGGCATCTCCGGAGAGAGCAGCACGGAGCTCCTGCCTCTTTCTATCGACTCCACATTCAAAGGAAATTGCAGAGGCGAATACATGATGGGATTTGTTCCAAATGCATCATAAATATTTTATCTCTCCATGGTAAATTCATTTTTTTTCAACACAGAGTGTATGAGATATACAGTCAACGCTATTGTCTGCCTCCCATGAAAAACTTCTCTTAAACAAGTAGGGAAAACCTCTTGATCAGATCATTTATAAATCTTTATGATTTTTTTTTTGTCCAATTACTCACTTGAACCTCCCAAAGCCAAGATCCTTAAAACAAAGCGTTGAATCTGTGATGTAACAATGATGTAAAAGTTGTAAAGAATAAACAGATGTAGATGATATGACCATGGAAGCAGGAGGACCAATCCCTTTTTAATAATAAAAGTCTGTAAGTGAAAGCAGTCTTACAGCCTGGTCTGAATAATTCTACTGGGTTTCCGCTCCAAGGACACGCTCCAGTATGAAAAATCGCTGGCCTTCTGCTGCCCTCCATACTGGAAAAGGATGACACCAGGTCAGAGACAAGGGCAGGGAGAATAACCGCTTACCCCGACCAGGCAGACAACCATCTGCTGCAAAATCCTTTGTGAGATGGTCTGCTCATCCCCAGGCTCTTCCTAGGAGCTGTCACACTGCTCCCATCAGCAGTCCTAACATTTACACAATCTCTGGACTTCTCACAACTGAATGTAAAACCTCCTACTATTTCTATTCATTGTCATTTTCTCTATTATTGCCAAAAGCATTTTCTCACAGTCATCATAATTATTATTATCATAATGTGAATTTAAGTCTTTTGAACTGCCTTTTTGTGGCTGCACATTATCTAAAGTATTTTTACACATTAATTTTCTGTCTCTCATTCAACTTTGCTAATAGAATGACACATGTAGAGTGTCCTCTTAGAGACTTTAAAGTCAGCTGTGTCACTACAGAAATACCACCACCATGGTTAATTCCTATATTTTGTTGAAGTTATGGAAGATAACAAAATACAATATTTATCAAGACAAAAACAAAGACTTTTATGCAGTTTCTTTCCAAACATGAAAATGTAGTCTTGATTATTTGTTTCCAGAATCCTTTGAGGAAAACACAGTGAACAACATTCTTGCATAGGATATCAGTGAATGTGTTTCCCAGTGTGTATCCTCATACTCCCATGTTTTCAGCTCATTTCAATAGACTATATACAGTATTTTCTCATGAATACGGTAATCCCTTACCAAGAAATCCATATGAAAAGAAATTACCATTTCGTAGTACTATAGTTGTAAATCTGTTGCTTATGTTGTGTTCCTAGTTCAGATATCTTAAATGTGAGAGTTACCAGCCAAACATCATAACACAAGCTAGTTGCATTTTCCTACATTTTAAAAGTAAGTCATGTTCGCAAACAATGTTATCTCAAAAAGGGTAATGTGTATTTGATGACTCTGTGTATCAAAACTGATGTTGATCAGTAGACAGCTGTTAACATACTGTTGTTATTCTATATTTTTTCAATTAATTATTTATATTTACATTTTGAAGTCAGTATCATTAGAACAATTACTGGACTATATCAATATCCAAACAATAGTGTATTGCTCTCCACAAATAAAATTGATATATCTGTGATTATCCCTCTTTCCTTCAGTAACCCCTTTCTCCAAGCTTCATTCTGTATGCATACAAACTACATACTTGGAAATGGCTCTTCAGATCAACATCAGCCCATTGTTACCCACTCCTCTCCACAACACATGCACATGCATGCACGCTGACACACACACACGCAGGTCTGTTTCTGGGTCGTTTGCCTTCCTCTGCAGAGCTTCCTGCAGAGTTTGTGGTTCAGACAGAGGTGCTCCCTTTGAGTCGCGATTCAAATGCTGATGCACATGAAACAGCTTTGACAGCAGTCAAATGAAGTACAAAAAAACAGAAAAAAAAGTTTTTCAAAAGGGAAATGAAAAATATCTTCTCAAAAGTATTTTAGCACTGAGCCCGACTTGTTTTTATTCAAGGTGAATCACTCACATGAAATGTTTCCCTGCTTAACAGTGAAGAGCAAAGCTTACCTATTTCTCTGCACCTATTTATGTGTAGATGCACCAAAAAAGGAGAAAAAAGATAAATCAGATGTGCCAGTCTGCATATGACCAACAACTTATAAATAAATCATGCACTATAGCATTAACATTGTAGTCACATTTTTTTGTATGCAACATTTCTTCAAAGTGTGGATATGGGTCTCATCCCAGGCAGATGGTAGGGGGTCCAGATTATGCCGTTTAGACTGCCATCTCTGCATTACCACATAATGTCAAATACACCAAGGGACGGCTTTAGTGAGGCTGCCTTTTCCAAACCCTCTGTGCTGCCAGGGGAGAAGGTAAAAAGCTGCAAAAAAAATTAAGATACTGGGCTTTTCTCCTACTGTTTGCATCCTGGAAGAAAGAAATGAGAATCAGTCAATGTGGAAGACAATAAAATCTACATCACATCACACCCAGAGGAACATTTATCGGCTTCCTCCCACAGCCAGGGGTGATGGCAGATCAACTGGTAGTGGTTAGTTTGAGGGAGAGACAGAAAGGGAGGCAGATAGAAGGATTAGGCTTGATTCTGGTCCCTTATCATTCAGCTCAGTCTGCTGGCTCAGCAGCAGTAAGCAAATTGAAACTAACAGGATCTGCTGTAGCAACTACCTCCTCACAGTAATATGTGAGCCAAGCCGAGCCTGACTGTCATTAGAGGATTACACTTTATGTCCTCTGCTACAGCCAAAAGAATCCTGATGTACTTAAAAGAATAACATCCCCCCTCCCCTAAAACAAAAATCACATTAAACATTTGTTAATACGAAGATGCCTCCTCTGAAAGAAGCCAAGAATATTGATTGTGATATTTTTCAGGGGCTTCTCCAAGGACAATATTTTTGTTTGAGCTTAAGAAATTATTTACTGTTTCATAGCAGTTTTGGACCTGAAAAGATGCTCATTACCCAGAAAAAGCTTCCTGGGTACTATAAGGTGCTTAAAATTCATTTTAACATTCACTGACACAAGCTGAGACACAGTGACCTGCCCATTTATACAGAACTTGTCTGTCATAGACTTTATTGAATCTAAGAGTTAACAGAATCAGGGAAACGCACCTCACTCCTGAAAATTGTGTCACCTTATCTGCATGATTAAGACCAAAATAGATCTCCTGACAAAAGGCACTATATTGCAGAATAGAGAAAGGAAGTTAAACTCATTTTGAATTCCAAACATACATTACGCTAGGTTTATTCACTTCAGCAACAGGATAAGCCCCTTGAGATGAAACAGCTCATTAGAAGCATAAAAACAAAAAAAAAAAAACCCAACTTAATCGACCTAGGCTTCAGCATGATTTTCCCTGAGTCATTCCCACATCTTTGGTACTGTATAAGAAAGCCTCAGTGATCCACACAGGTAAGCTGTATTAATCTCACAAATTCTCATTTCAAATTTACAAATTGAAAAGCATCCAACAAGATCCAGAAAGCTCATACGGTCTCACAGGGAGCGTGAAACTGAATATTTGATTTTCTCACCTTGTGAGAATGACAAAACAAAGCAAAATATGGTGCAACCCTTCCCTTGCTTCCTTTGTAGACATCGAATGTGACTTAGTCCTGCCTGCATGGACATCAATGTGAAATATGATCCAACTTTCTTTGAGGATTAAATGTGGTTTTATACTGAATAAAATCAGTCTTTATAATAACAATGTATAAAATGATGTGACAACATAAAAGGATTCACCTGCAACAAATTATCACGGAGAAATGCAGCTCTCCTCAGCTTTGCAGGGCTTATACATAGCAAGTTTCAGCTCATTGTTTATCTGTCGGCCCTCAACTTCACTGCCTCTCACCGAGTAATTTCCGTCTACAGCAGGCAGCTGTTTTCAGCAAAAAAAGCTCTAATAACCCACTGTGCACTACCATTCCAGCATCAAACAGAAGACAGATTAAGTAAGTGACTATGAAGACAGTAGAGTTTATCAGCTAAAGAGCCTCTTTCTGGATTGCCTTGTATCAAGGAATACCTCCTTCCAAAATATATCTAGATACAGACAGTACCTGAAATTCTAGGAATGTTTCACTGTTTCAGTTTTATGGGAAATATGTGTTGAAGCTACAAAAATTTCATCTGGATTTTAGAGCAACACATAGGAGAGTGATTTTACTTTTTCTCCAGACTGGGTCTGAAAGTTCAGTTTTAATCCTATTAGATCTTAATGCACCATTTGACAACGCAGACTTTTAATGGGCTGCCTTAAACTTGTGGGTCAGCATCAAAGGCAAAACACTAAACTGTCTTAGCTCATACCAAAATCCACTAGAGGAAACAGCACACATGATATCGTGGAGTTCAATCTTAGGCCTTGGCTGTGTTTCATTTACTTGCTCCCATTTGGCCTAATATGAAAGTCAGTGAAGTACACTTTTGCAAAAACAATAAGTTTAGTTTTTAGTTAATTCTAGTTACATTTATTGATGCAGGCCACAGCTGTTTCTTGTCACTGATTCTGTTCTCAGGATCTAAAAGTGCAGGCAAGGAGAGGAGAGTGTTTTATGAGGACCTCAGAATTGCATATCTGCTGTTTGCAGATGATGTGGTTCTGTTGGCTTCATCAGACTGTGGCCTCTAGCATGTACAGGGGCAGTGTGCAGCCTGAGAGTGAAGAGCCCAGAATGAAAGTCAGCATCACCACCACCTGAGAGGGTTGTCTAGTTTGTCACGGTTGTCTGCTGGAAAAAGGTGGAACATTGCCTCTGTGTTGGGAGTGAGATACTGCCTCAAGCAAATGAGCTCAAGTTTCTTGGGGTCTTGTTCATTAATGAGGTTAAAATGTAAGATTGACAGGAGAGTGTAGGATTGACAGGTGGATTGGTGCAGTGTCAGCAGTAATGTGGATGTTGTATTGGAACATCATGGCGAAGAGGGAACTGAGCCAGCAGACAAACCTTTCAATTTACTAGTCAATCTATGTCCCAGCCCTCACCTATATTCATAACATTTGGGTAATACCAAAATAATGAGATCACAAATACAAATTTAATCTGTAGGCTGGCTGGACTAAGCTTTAGAGATAGGGTGAGCTCAGACCTGCAGTAGGATGACAAGAAGCCAGTAGAGGTAGTAGACAACTGTTCAGGATGCCTCCTGGGTGTTTTCTCTTGGAGGTCTTCCAGACACATCCAAGTGGCAGTAGATCCAGGGGTAGACCCAGAACACACTGGAGGGATTACATAGCTCATCTGGCCTGTGAACGCCTTGGGACCCCCCTGGAGGACCTGGAAAGTGTTGCTGTGGAGAAGGACATCTGGACTACCTTGCTTAGCTTGCTGCCTCTGTGACCTGGCGCCCGGATAAGCAGAAGTAAATAGAAAGAGACATGGATGGATGATGTATTTTTATCTGAGATGCACCAATGGATGTCCCAAGATACCTACTGCAAAATTAAACCCAGCCCAAATGGTGCAGCAACAGCAAACAAGGACCATTATTAACCCTTTAATGATAAAGTGTATCATATTTGATACATGACTTTTTGAGACCTCAACATCACCAGTGTGGTATTTTCTCTCCTGAATATACCTGATGTATATAAACAAAATTCTGGAAAATACAAAATAAACAAAAAATAAATAAAAATGCAGAATGTAGCAAAGATTATACAAATAATTGATATTATTTTTTTAATTTTTCAGAAGGTTAAATAAACCTTAAACTAGAATTTTCTGGCAATTATTTCATGGTTTGGGCTTTACAGGGTTAATAAGACAGTGAATTGCTGTATCCTTCCAATTCTATGAACTTTATTATTTGGAAAAATAAATCATTTCCTTTCCTCTTTATTAAAAATGAAGCTACATCACTGTTCATTTCTCTTCATTACATTTCTATTTTAGCATAGAGTCACGCATCTCTCACACTTTCACCTTGTTCTGAACGCAGCACCATAGATCCTAATTGGTAAAAGCAGACAAAACCACACCTTTCCAATTCAGCCATCTCCTCATGGATTAACAGTTTCGAATTTATTTAAAATTTTACTGATTATTCACAGTAGCTCACAGTTCAAGTAAGTTGTGGAGCACACAGCACACAAAAACTCTGTTTGAAGCCTCTGTTGCTCTAAGAAACTGGTTATAAGTCTCAGTCTAATGTGAGTGAGTCTAAGACTAAAGATGATTCAAGTGTTTTTCTGCATTGGAAAATTATTCTAATAACAATAATAATGATAATAATCATAAACTACATTTATATTGCATCTTTCAAAATGTAGTGCTTGGCAAGGAAAAACATTTCACCACTGAAGAATACAAACATTTAAATAGAATGAAATACAAAGTACTAAAATAAGCTGAAGACAGATAGAAATAACAACATATAAAACAATTAGTACCTGATATAGCTTAAGGGTTACTATTATTAAAGTCTGAAAAAAAGATTCTGCAGGCCTCAGATCTGCAAGGAAGTTTAATATTTGATGTTGTTGTATATTATTATACAACACAGCACTATATTTCTTGCTTTTTATCATTTTATGTTATCCTTTTACTGTTATTAATAGCATGAACAGCAATAGTAGTCAGATAGAAGCTATTATTATTGTTTGTTAAAAGGATTCTGCGAACTCTTAAAAAAGTCTTTACATTCAATGATTATATGATTATATTTGTGAAGTGATGGTTGGTGATAATCTTTCCGGGCACAATAATGCACACACAAAAGAGCGGCAAGAGGAAGCGACTGTAGAACATATAATGAGACATGCACGATTCACTAGCACCTGCTGTAGAATTCAAGTAATGGAGAGGGAACACGAAGCAAAAACCAGTGAACCAGATAGCACATGAATAAAGCAGAAGGGAGACGAATGGAGCAGGGGCTCTGGTCCTCCCTCCCCTCTCATTTCCTTCGGAGCGGGTCGGGAGGCATCCTTGGCTTTAATCAGGCTCACCTAAGCATACCTCAGCGCTGCCGTGCCACAGTGATGGATGGCCTGGAGAAATACCTGTAATGGCAAGCGCGCTGCAATGCTTTGTGTTTGGCAAAGCATGTGCTCTCTCTCAAGAAGTATGGCAGTGTACCACTCGACTGATAGAGACGAGGGGGGCATACTCACTTTTCAACATCTTCTACCATGTTAATTATTGCTTTCCCCCCACTGTGCCTTATTTGTATCTGGGGGAGATAATCAGCGTTAATGCTCAAACCTGGTGCCCTGAAGTGCGGACACAGCTGAGAAGGGCAGGCTCTTAGGGCATTTGTGACATTTTGTGTGATATACCACACAGTAGTAACGTGTGTGTCATTCCTTTTTGCCTCCGGACTGACATCATGTAGGGCTGATAGAAAGATGTCCTCTCGGTCCTGAACGTTACATTTTGTTCTTTGAGAAGTGCCAAAGGCTCAGTTTAATCTATTCACACACTCTTTTTCATGCTGTTGCCTTCGAGGGCTGAGGCTACTGCTGCACACAGAGAGGCTCTTGTAATTGTAATAAATAATGTATGATTAATATGGCTGATTAAACAGTCTGGGAATCCTCTCCCTGTGGGCAACACTACTTCTAGCAGAATAACAAAGATTACCTCAGAGCTTTCCGCTCTTGTCACACCATTGTCTGATAAGGAGACAGCTGCTGCAGATCAAAGAACACCTTTATGCAACGTAGCTTCGCGAGTTCAGTTTTAGCCTGTTTGAAAGTCTTGGTAGCACAACTGGGTGTGCAGTTTAGTGACAGAAAGTTTTCAGGCCAACTATATCTTGTAAAATGGAAGCATTTCATTTCTGGCCATTTTGTTGGTGATTAGGCTGCACATTTCATATTGTGTATTGATAAAGTATTTCATTTTATGAGCTGTATTTACATTGAACTCTGAAGTAGATTATATATGTATGAAGTATACGAAGTGCACATTATTGTGTGTTAGTGTGTACACTCTTAGAAGCAAGTTAGCTCAGTCTGTAGTCAATACATTTCTTTTTGGTACAGTCCATTTTATAATATCTAAAGAACTGAGCTAAAACTTTTTGCAATATAATTTTGTAACAAAAAAATTAGGGTGCTCAGTGTCTGCCATCTTTTAACCACTTTGGAAGTACTCATTGCCATTTGTGGTAGAGAAATGGTACTAGAAATCCTTTTTATTCTCTCAATGTTAAAAACAGCTGTTGGAAAATTGCATTTAGCTACCGTGCTCTACAACCCCCTGCCTCCAATCCACCCTTGAGTCTCACCTTCTTTTATACCTTGTACTTCAGCCTCCTGCTGGAGCCGGTGACACATCATCATTACTTGCCTAGATAGAAAATGTTGGCCTCCATTTCTCATTTTGAGTTCTTTTTTTCTTTCTGGGTCTTGTGGAGTGCCCTGCTCTAAGGACCATGACATTCTACCTTCAATATCAAACACAAAGTATGAAAAATTACATTTCCTTCCTGTCCTATGTGATGGAGACAACGCTAAAACTTTTTAGCTATAAATTCGCTTTAAATGTCAAGTCTCCACGTACTTGAGACAAGGTCAGAATCTTTGTCCACGAATGAGCCCCTGATATATGAAGAGAAAATGGCATTACAAAGTCAACGTCTTTTGAGGAACAAGCTCTGTTCCTGCACTTTGGCTAATACACCTGATGGGATCACTACCACAAATGGTCAAGCAAGAGTAAGACTGGCGTATCTCTAATTTAACTGCCAATGTCTTTGACAGACACTGACCTTTGGCGGACAGAGGTCCTTAAACACTATTACACCATTTTGGAGGAAATAGAAGTCATTTAGCCTAATGCTTGGCTCAGGCACTCACAGAATCCAATAAAGCAGAAGGTTACAGGCTGTCCATTCAAGTCTACAACAGAGCTCTCGAAGAACTTGCTAAGTGCTGTTATCTTGTTGGGACTTCAGAAAACTCAAACTGATCTGACAGCCCAGAATGGGAGAGCAGCTGTTTGATATACTGTTAGTGAGCCTTGAAGATTTAATAAGCTCAGAAAGAAGCCAATTTGTTGTACAGTTTTTTTAGTTATCAGATTGTTAAGGTAAACTAAGCTTCAAGCAAAGCATGCATTAAACATAAATGACTAGGGCTAAATGTCTGTTAAGTTTTTGAGAAACTCAAGATACACCTGTCTTTTGGGGCCCTTTTTTTCATGCTGCTTCTCCCAATATATGTTGTTTTGCTGGAGTTTTCCAAATGTCTACAAATAAGTGGTAAGTGCAAGGTTATTATGAGCCACTGTCATAACAGCCGTAATTATGACAGAAAGACTAATTTAAAAAAATACAGTAATTTTCCTTTAACGGACTTTATTGATTTATGCATATAGCCATATGACTCACCATCTTGGTATCGACTGAACTGTTGAGATGTACAGCTGAATATACTTTGATAGCAAATTGATGGAACTGCAATTATTTTCCACAGACTATTTGACTAAAATTGTCTGGTCTCAAAACAAAACACACTGGAGTGGAATATGTGCATGCCGTCTACCAATAAAACAGGGCGTAGGAGGTGTGATGAGATTCATCACAATTTTTAAGACTGAGGGAGTATGTGAATAAATAAATGCAGATTTCCTGCAGACATTTTGGCATTTTATAACAATACAAAATGACAAGTGAATCAGACAGTAAAAATGAAGAATGGCTGCAATGGTATTTAGCTAATACCAATGGCATGACTGTGGTAAACCTCTGTTCGGTAAATTATTCATTGTCTTGTTTGTTTGCAGGGGCCTGAAGTACTTCCCACCATGCACCGGGCAGGACTCCAGTTAATAACAGCACTGACTCAGATTGACAGCCACTCACATTCATTTATGGGCCAAATAATGTGTCCAATCCAAACATCCTGCATGTGTTTGGACAGCATCCAAAATATTTCTACACAAATATGGTAAAAAAAAAAATAGAAATGCACTAACAATTAAGCCACCAAGTCACCTGTTTCCATATGCAGCCACTCTGAATTTTGAGATGTTTCTGTGATTTCTTTTCAACAACAATTCCAGCAGTCAAAATGATATTAAACCCCCTCCTCAAAAAAATAAGCTCCAAAGAAGGACAGCAACAAGGTTAATGGCCTGGCTTGCTTTATGACTTTGGAGGATGATTACTTTTTGTGGTAATTTGCTGTTTATATGAACAGAAAAGCCTATAAATAGAGCAGCCTTGGAGAGTGACAATGTGATTATGGCTTTGGCAACTCAAGATAAGCAAATCGTGTTGCTATAAGTAAAAGCTTTCCTGGGATTCACTTTCCTTGACCTAGAAAGTCCCGTCACTCCCACTCATCCACACACTTATTTCCCCTCCGGATGGTTTAAAAAGTCAGTTGCTTTCACAGGCAGCAGGTCGTCTACTGTCCACACGTAACCTGAGTCTTTAGAGTTTTATTATGTAGCTGCTTTTATCCCCTCACAGTACAGGGTACTTTCACAAGGGAAACACATATCAGAAATGTTTAATATCTCTGGAACTGCTGAGTTCAGGCTGTTTTAGACTGAACATTTTGGATCAGACCAAATCTCTGACTGTGAT
The DNA here is from genome assembly GCA_037176925.1 of Amniataba percoides. Taxonomy (NCBI): domain Eukaryota; kingdom Metazoa; phylum Chordata; class Actinopteri; order Centrarchiformes; family Terapontidae; genus Amniataba; species Amniataba percoides. The sequence continues at coordinate 16,041,153 of JBAJHX010000076.1, forward strand.
CTCTCTTGTGATTGTTCGATAGGATTAACAGTCCAGTTTCCGATAGACAGATTTAAGAGATTTTACAGCAGAAGCACCAAGATATTATTTGTCTCTGCATAACAAAATGGTCTTTAGCCATGCCATGGAAGCCAGCAAAGCACTGCTGTGCAGAAGTACAGACAGTGAGATAATAACTCCACAACTGTTTCTCTGTCTTACATAAACACAAGTACTTGCCGCAGCTAATGTTTCAATCCAGAGACAGATACACAAAAGCTCATTTATTCTTATGCTTTTAAACTTGTCAGGATTGGATAATCTGACATATAGGATGAAAATATATGCAATTATGCTATTATTATGAAAACTGCATGTTCTTTTCCTGCCTGCCTTTTAACTGGTCAAGCCTTAAGTTGTTATGTGTGTGAAAAACGCTGGTTCAGTCACTGAGTTATGGAGCAGCAGTTTAAAAGACTGGTTCCTGTGAAGAAGATGATTGGCCTTTACCGATTTGTTTATGACAGACTGCAGAGCCACAGTAGCTTGATTTGACTCAATCACCCTTATATAATGTGGTCTCCAGTGAAGCATGCAATGTTTCTCTTTTCATAACAGCAATATACGCTTGCTCCTAAAGTGAAAATCCTCTGTGACTGAGAAAGATATTTAGGTTCGATTTGGTTATATAGAATATAAATTACACAGTGGAGCTGCTCCTTTGTGAGTGGTCACGTCAGTGTAGCGCTTCTTGGCACAAGCACTGGCTTCAACATTATAGATCATGTTTCTTAATTGTAAATATCTACTGCTGTAAACTGGTTCTTATTTTAAGTCTTGTCCATTATCTATAGCCTTTTATTCTGTGCGGTGTTGGAGGGGCAGTGGAGTCTGTCTGAACTAAACAACTGAGCTGACAGTATGGAGTATTACATGAGAGGCTGACCATGGCTCAGGTTTTACAATCTACCTGGCACCTTAGGCGAGAAACACATTAAAAATCTGCTCAAACAGCGATATGGATCCATTCACTCAGCAAAAGTGATCCCCAATGAGCTGAGTGATGATTTTAACCCCTATTTTATTAAAAGTAGTTGAATGATTCTTTCCCATATGGTCCTTATACAAAACAATTGCAAGAAATTAACATTATTTTTGTATAGATACATATATATCATACATAATGTTATGTTTATATCATAACATTTACAAAAATGCAGGATGATTGGGTGCAACAAATGTTAATTATTGTTCTGATTTTTTTTTGATTAATTGAAAATATCTGTCATTTCTCCTTTTTTAAATAGCTGTATCTATTAATTTACTATTTACTTAAAAGACAAGAAAATAAGAGGGAAGATATTAAAATAGACAGGACACATGAGAGGAAAGAAGGAAAGCATGAAGTACAACAGCGTGAAAGTGTGAAAATTGCTTTTGACTGTTAACCGTGGGTACAAAATACTTTGCGTTTCTGTCACAGTAGCACTTCCACTGATAGCGTCTACCTGATGAGAGCAGAATGATCAGTCTGTCGCCTTGTTGGTTTTGCATCTGTGACTGTCTCTCCATCACAGCACCTAAATGACACCCACAGATGGCAACTGTGTTCCAGAGCTGTTTAATGTGCTGTTTTTACGACCTCGCCTGTAAACCTCCCCTATCATCAGTGCAGTTTTCACACTAGACTATTGTATGGAAAGCTTGACTGTTTTTAAAAAATGGTAGTTGTTGCTGGCTGCACAGTGAAGACATTTAAGGTCCTTGGATACTTGAACTCCTAATAATGTGAAAAAACAACTTTCTTTGCACCAGAATCATTGACACTAATAGGAGTGTGCTTTTTGCTGTTGCTTTCAAGTCAGGAATGATTTCCTTCATCTTTGTGGCATTTAAATCAACTTTATTTTCACCTCACCACTCCGTGAGTCACACAAACTCCTCTCTGTGAAAGGACTCATCATTATTCTGAATTCCCTCTATCAGTTTTTCCGCTCGCAAATTTAATGATGTGGTCCCTATCGTATTTTGCAATGCAGTCATGAGTGAAATGTGAATGTAGAAGTGAACTAAGGATACACCTCTGGGGCGCATCTGCGTTCATTACCACTGCAGATGAAGCTAAATTATCTCTTCTCACGGTTTGTTCTCTCCCAGTAAAAATGAGTGAATTCCAGGCTAACACGATGTCTGCATGCTGTTGTGTACTGGTTCTTGATAATGCTTGAATAAAAGAATCTGTGTTGCATATGACCCTTTTGTTTAGTCTCATTTTATGATGGGGAGGAAGGTGCTATGAAGAAAGCAGTTTTAGCAAAACGCTGATGTAGAAATGATGAAGAAATCATATCAAAACACTGACATGCTACCTGACTCTATCTTTCTATCCACCTGGAACACTCCGCGCTGGAAAACATATTATTCTGATACATGCACATTTTTAACAGATCTTGTTGAAGCACATTTTTTCAAATCCCAAGGTAAATATATTTACCCATGTATCTCTTTTCATTTCTGTGATGATGGTTCAACATGCCTCAGAGGAGTCTGCTTTGGATCACACATGACTTCCATCAGTTTGACAACAAAACAAACATTTTATTAATGCTGATAAAATAACACGTTTTTCTGTCCTTTCGACCCTATGATTCCGATACCTTGTCTTTCTATTTTGGATGTATGGCACAGCGCAAAGGGCTACTGCCTCATCATCAGAAAGTAAACTTTTAATGTCCCCCTATTGTACGCATTAATTCAAACAGTCTCTTTAGGAGTCGTTCAAATCCACCCTCACGATTAAGATTTCAGTGCAGTCTGATGTAAACACCACAGAGCTTTTGAGAATAGCTACATTTCTGCAGGAAACAACAACAATGTTGGTCTATTTCTAACCCCAGAACGGCAATCTGATGAGGATAACAGTATGTTTAATTCATGCTGGGTGTCATTTTATGACCACAGTCGAAACATTAATAATAGTGTTTTCACATCACAAAACTGACGATTTGTTTTCAACGTGATTTTTAAATGGTTTTGAATCCACAGACAAGTGATGTCCTGCTGATCAGATACATGGGATCAGAAAAAGACCTCTGTTTTCCAGTTCAGGAGAGGTGTTAGAAAAGAAATATTTTGTTGTCTAATTTGGAGGACCTGTAGGACTTTCTAGGTAGTTTTAAATCTTCAGAACTGTAAAAGGTATTCAAATGAGTCACTCAAAGAAAAGAAGATGACTCTCAAACCACTCATAACTCACAGGCATATGCATTACCCTGTGATTAGGGGCTCTCTTTTAGACACTATTTTGTTTTAAGGGTTCACAAGCCAGAAAGGTTGGGAGCTGGCTTACAGTGAGTGTACTCCAAAAGAGAGGAGTTGGGAGTAGTCGTGCAAAATGATGGATTTGTTGAAAAGAAGAAGAAGAAGAAGCAGAGAGCACAGGCTTTCTATCCAGACCTGTGAAAATATTCACCCAACTTCTGTCACCTGCAGCTTATCAACAGTGTCATGTGAGTGGTTGCATCATCTCGATAATGAACATGTTTTGTTCTCGTTTTTATCTGTGCCACCCACCTCCTTTTTCCTCCCCCTTTCTGGCTGCTTTCCAACATCATTTCCACCTGCTCATTCTGTCACACCCTCAGCAAATGTCTATGCCACAAAATATCCTGAACATCACTGAAAGCCAGTTTCAGGTGAACAAGGAGATCAAGACCTGCATGAGCTGATAATGTGGCGTGGACCCAATGTTTATATATGGTGCTGTTTAATGCCAGAAAGCTCCATACAGCAACTTAAGCAAATGTTGCTACTGGCTCAGCACTGGCACATTTTCACTTTTATCAACTTACAACTTTGTGAGTATCAGTTCCGTTATTTCCAGGATAGTAGCACATCCCTAACTGTCAAAAACTACAAAAAAATGTGTTTTACAAAACACTGTACATTGCCAGTGCGCTTCTTCTCCCAGGAAGAGCCAAAAGATACAGCAAAAAGCTGTTCAGAGCTGACCAGACTCAACCCGGTGATTGACCCAAGTTGCTGGGCTCCCTGTCCCTCACCTCCCAAAGCAATATTCTGGGCCCCTAATTGGGAAGACTGTGGGCTTAGAGCAATGAATGAGCCAATCAGGATGTCTTCCTCTCCACAGGAGTGGAACTGCATGCTGGCTGTGGAGCTTGTTAAGGCATAGTTACTTGTACCATCATGGGAGCACACAAACACAAACAAACACACACACACACACACACACACACACACACACACACACACACACACACATACAGCACACTTACTTAAATCCCCACGTGTCTCTAGACCATTACCATTGGTACCAAGTAGAAATTTAATGTTTTACATTAGAGGAAAGTACATAACATCATAGTCAGACATTTTGTTTTTAATCATATTACCTCCTAAACCTTCCAAATTAATGATGTTGGCCTAAGTCAGACTGCAAGTTAAAGTGACTGAGGACCAATAAAATACAATAGACAAGAAAGAGAAATAGCCTTGTACGATTAATTAATTTGCTTTGCAGGTATTTTGATAAATTTACATTCTGACTTGAAAGCGGTAGAAGATAAAAAAACAGAGGATCATCAAAGTGCTTACAATACATCTTGTGGGGACCATAAATGTCTAAACAAAATTTCACAGCAATCCATCAAATAGTTGATGAGCCAATGGAATGAAAACTCACAAATGTCAACCCTATGTCTTATGGTGGCATTAGAGGAAAGTCAGTCACCAAAGTAGGATTCATCTTCTTGGGGTCATGATGATGTGGCAATACATTGAATTTGGACCAAATTGATGGACCAACACTGTAGTGGCAAAAAAACTGACCTAAGATCATAAAAGAGAACTCACCCAAATTCATCCAACGAAAAAAAAAGTGTTGTTCAGCATTTTAAAGTCCTGCAGAGTGAGTGCAACCTCAGTGGGCACGAGCTCGAGAAATGAGTTTGACGTGAGTGACGCACGGCCTGTGAAAAGATCACAGCGCAGGTCACATCAGACCTCACTGTCCAAAAGAAGGCAGGGAAGGATAAGGGCTAGAAAAAAAACTGTCTGTCATATCAATTTTAATCTTGGAAGCCTGTTTTTATGACTCTATAACAGGAGCTGCATACACTGGGAAAAATAATAAAACAATGGTGCCTATGAAATAATTTGACAGGATTTTAATATAATGCCTTTTATAGAAGAAATGACTGGCACAGAGAGAAATGAAATACTTTGAAAGATGAATAAAATAATAACAATACATGATGTGATTGCAGTTTTCCAACAAATATGACACGCCTTTACACGAGGGGGTTAATTTATGCGCAAACAAACTACGTGAGACACAAGTCTATCATTAATGACTGACAACCTCAGCAGGTACAAAGTTCGTTAACAAAGTTTGTTGAAAGTAATTTCATTTTTTCAATCATATAATTTAAAGTGATTTTCATAATTTCATAACACTCAGCAGCTGGCACAAGCCTACATGTGGTGCGCTGATAGGTTTGACTATTTAGCATAATGCATAAGCCCCTGGAGGCAACAGGGAGGCCAGATGTGTCTCATGATATGAAATAACTACCACAGACAAGGGGAAAATGCTTTTGGCTCTCCTGCAATTATGAAAGGGGAGAACTTTGAGGAAAGCTACATGCTTTTAAAAAAACGGAAATGAAAACAGTGGGGTAAATTATATTGTGCTGTACAAGAGCATGTTGCAGCACACGTGAGAGCTGCTTTGTACATTTAGGCAGAGAGCTTTATTCATAGGAACATGTGTAACAAAATAATCTGAGCTCAGAGGTCCACTTAGTAGTTTTAGCGCTTTCAACCAAATTTCAAAAAACAACACTGAACTTCCTTCTCAGATGCAATTGCAATGACTTTATAGATTATATTTTAACTTTTACAATCTTTCCAAACCCAAAAATGAAAACCTGAAAGATAGAGCCAAGATCAAGCGAATATGTATACTGTATTGTTTGCTGGCCGTCCATTGCTCATACCCTGGAGCACTGAGAGCTGAAGTGTGTTTGTTTATTTGTTGACTTGAAATGTTAACAAGCTTCCTGCAGGACTGTAGACTACACATTTAAGTAAAACATCTTTTTTTTTTCACCAATGCAAATCATTCATACTTGTGTCACTTTACAAGAATTTGCACAAATACAATCCTTGTTAAAAAATTATGAATAGTGATTTTATGTTTGCCTGCACCACATTTTTAGTTGTTAACATGCATGAAACTGTAACAATTTTAAAACGCACTGAAAGATCCAGCATCTTGACACTCACAACGGAGTGTTGACATTGAGCAGTGATAATTAAAGCCCCCATCCTTCTGATCAGCAGCAGTCAAATCTGAGACTAAACTACAAGGACTTGGGCCCTTAATTTTGAAGTCAGAACATCACTGCATCTTAAACTGCGAGCATCATTAGCACTCTACAAACCCCAAGGCTTTTCACAGTATCAAAAGCCAGTCATAATTTCGGCCTGTATGACAGATGTCTGTGTGGGGCTACACAGTACATATACCCACGACAGACCTTATTAAATCTCCAAGCTCCAACATTCAGCCAATCCCTCTCTACACAGCATCTGAAATCTAGCATGACCTTTCAGGTCCCATCACACTGCCAGGCTGTCTGCTTGATGTGTTTGAGTCCAGTGTGTGCTGACAGGAATCCGGAGGAGGAGCAGCGTGCAGCCAAATCAGAGATGTGAAGCTGCTTATTCAGATCTGCCCCGTTTTGACAGTTCTCTCCCCTTCCATACCTTTCTATTTAGGACTCAATTTAACGCACTCTTTTCCTTAAATTTCACACGACAGTGAATGATAAGTATGTAAAAACTAGTTTACCTCTTCATACGTGATGATCTATGAGTTGCCAGCAATGGTCTTGGAATAACACCCTCATTTTTATCTCAGGGCAACAGGAACAAAGTGCTCATGGGACATGAAAGTTGGATAATCAGCAGTCAGTATGCGCACATGTCAAAAAAGACTATATAATTAGACCCCTGTTTCATTTTGTAATGGATGAGCACACAGACTGAAATGTGTGTTCCATTTATCTCATTTCAGTTCTTGAAACTTGTGGCTAATAGATCACAAGCTAGTTCCAAATGTCATGTACCCAATCATGGATGAAGATGGAAAAAAAATGGATGCACTGGAAAATCTCTATTTTTAGTCATAAAGTGATGTAATCTAATCTGATTTATATTTTGGTGGGCCTTAATCTCTTTTTTTGGGGTGAATACACCATCTTTGTTCAGCAGGTTATCATCCTAACATCTGTTAATTAGTACTAAATTCAAAATACAGCTAAGGCTGATGGGGCATAAAGTAAATTGTTGGTTTGGAATTAAGATCTGATGATGGCAGTAGAGTCTGGCAGTTAGTAGGATTCAATCTCTGGGGACCACAGTTGGACCACAATTTATTGGTAATCCACTGACGGCGGATTGACATATTTCAGTCTGACCAGTCTGGCAACAAGGAAATAACTTAAAACTTAAAAAACACTGTAGCAAGTAAATAACTAAATAAAACATAATACAGCAGCCACAAGGATTCCTGAGAGACGACGGGAACAATAGGATTTAGTCTGGGGATTTCTATATGTGATATCGATTGGCTGCACGTTGAGAGAAAGACCTGCAGCGGCTGAACACTGTGAAGTGGTTGCCTTTAGGGGTAATTTGACAGGACGTGAGTATGTGCATGCGCATTCCCTGTACTTCAGTGTTAGATTCCATTCCTGATATCAAAATTATTACTGGTGCACATCAGCCCCTTGACAAAATTGTATTTTAAATCTGAAATTCAGTAGACTTCCTCCTCCTCTCAATAACTGCTATGTTCATTGTTGGGCTTTTTTCCCCCAGTACAGTATTTAACCTGCAGCCCCGACTTCAGTAGCTGAGATAAAACACAAGTCTCCACTTTCCCTTCAGTCTCTGTGCTGTTTGCTGTTTCAGTTCCAGAACAACTTCCCTGCGTTTTCTCACTGATAGAGATACAGCAACTTCGTTGGCTGCTTTTTCTCTCTCTCCTAACTTCTAATCTCCCTCATGGACATCCACTAATCTCTCATTTATATTTAAATCACAACTTTATGCAGAATGTCTGGCTCATGAGGCAAATGAGGCTTGTTACTGTTTCAAGCTCAATTTAAATGAGTGATAGCATGATGGAGACGCAGTAAAAGCCAATGTTTTGCCCCCCGATGGTTGTTTTGGGAGGCAGTCGGACAGGCTTTGAACTATCGAGGAAAAATGTAATGAAAACTGTGGAGGAAAACATAAAAATGAGAAACGAGAGAAGTAAATGAGAAATACACAGCTATGTTTGTTTGTTTGTCGTAATTAAATTGGCCAGTCGAAGATGTAATTAATTGTTTATTAACTCGACCTAAACTCACGTAAAATCATTATGGACCAGAGTGTGCACCCTAGAGTGCATCTGGTCCTATGAAATGGCCTCATATTTCCTGGTTGCTATGCAGTCGCGCAGAACAAACACTGGACCTGTGACTCTCAACAGATGGATACCCAGACCGTTACAGATTGGCCAAACATGTTTAATGGCAGCCAGCAGACATGGTAGGTTAAATGCTTCCTGTGGCTTTTGTCAAATTCAAACCACTCTGGATGTGAAGAGGCTGAAAGATGGCTCATCATTAGTTTTCCATCAATCAGCCCTTCAGCTTTTCTGCTCTTCAGACCACATTATGCATCCCTGCATGTTGACCTTGGATACAAGTGGTGCATAAACTGCATTTCTGTTGTAGGTCCTCGCTAGCGGGAGGCTTGTGGTGTGCAGTTTTCTTAAAATTGGGGTGGAAATGCGATTCTAAATGTAGAATAAATGTGGAGGCCAAGCTGTTGTCTTCTTTCCAAGACAGTTTTTCTGTGTTTAGAATAAGTTGTCTCCATTTGTCTCCGTGTTACCTCTGCAGCGTTCACCAGCTCTCATTTTTTTCTGCCAGATTTTTTTGTCTGAACAATTGATGCACCTGACAGTTCACGTGCATCTATTTATTCCTCTCTGTAACTCTGTTTGCTGCCTTCTGTTGATTCTTAAACTTGCATTCTCTGAGCTTTTATAATGCTACCATATACTGCTAATTAGCATTTAAATTAACATGACTTGTGGGGCTGCTTTGCAATTGTGCTTTAGTTCATTTAAAATCAAAGTCTCTTTTTCATATTGCATTTGCGGAATTATATTTGCTGTTGTTAAGGGCATCATATGTATCTTGTCTGATGTTTTTGAATGACTATGATGCTTGTTTTTGATAATGAAAGTGTAACATCATACACTTTTAACACTAAAAGCTGACATACCTGTAACTTTGACATTTTGTAAATGTTAGTTAATGCAAAGTGCTTCTACTAAAGGGTTTTGTGATTGTGAGCCTCTGATTTGAATCACAAAAGACTCTATAATTATGACCTATCTTGAATAGACTACATAGAAAAAAATGATTGAGAACATTTTTAGTCATAGTTTGGGAATAATTGATATCTCTCTTTTGAGGTTACAATCATTGAAATAAGACTAGACATAAGACTATATCTGCACTTGTGATTTGCTTATTTAGATTATTTTTGATCAGAGTTTTTTATGATCCTAACTGGTGACCAGTCCAGAATATACCCCACCTTTTGCCCTGACAGCTGGGATAGGGTACACAAAATGGATGGATGTATGGAAGGATGTTTTTTATGATTTTAGATGGATTTGTTTAGTCACACTCTCATGGCTCTAATGATAGCAATAATGGTCTGTCGGTCAATCAGTCTACCACTTTGGTCCAGACAGAAATCTGAACAACCACAGCCATGGATGGTTTCTTGAGCGTCAATGGCAGGATGATGTCTGTAACCTTACTAAAATATCTCAAAAACTATTGGATGGATGCCAATACAACTTACGAAGCATGCATGCTAGGGTTATTGTAAGAATGATTGCATTATGACATTAGCATCTAGCTCAAACTATGTGTCCGAGAACAGCCTCACAGAGCTCCGAGAGTGGGCACAGACTCTTGCACATAAACCCAGAAACATGTGGATGCCAGAACGGAGGGTAGCAAAAGTCATGTGTTGGGGCTCCTCATATTTCCGCCCAGTACAGTAGCTCTGTACTGCAGGATTTACCCGAGGAAAAACAGCCATGCAAATAAGCCGAGCTGAAATTGCTCTGGTGCTGTAGGTTATGGTGTGTCAGAGTAATAATCCTGTTAGATATGTTAGCCAAGAATCCATGAATACAAAGAAGGTAGTTGCTTTGATTTCATGTGTGTTGGAAGTACAGGAATATCCACTGTTTGAAATTTCAATATCTAAGACCTTGTCATTTTGGTCTAATTTGTCTCATTAAGTACACTCACAGGGCCTTTATTCCCGCCAAGGGGTGCACTCTGCACTTGGAATATTGAGTCTCTTATAACATGACTTTCCATTGCTTGGCTTTTCATTGAAATGGCAGAAGAGTGTCTGAGAAATGTCCTGAATATATAGAGCTTCACAAAGTTTTGTGTTGATATAACCAGTGTTTCATTTTGCATTTCAATGGCACTTTTTCTCCTTTCAGTATCAACTGAATCCTTTTAGAGTACTGTTCCTCAAATTATCTTCTTAATCTAAGAAAGGGGAAGAGGGCCAATTTATGTATTACTTTTTGATGAAATGAAGCAAGGACCAGAGATCATTTTAATATATGGGTTGTGTGGGTTGTGCTTTGTTCAGTATGATATATAAGGATAGAAAGGATATAATTATGAGTATGATTCAACAAAATTTTGATAGAAGCATGAAGCAATTCCACTATCTATTACAGAAGATCTTTTTCCTTGTGCTTTTTTTCCTCTTTTTGGACAGAGAGAGTAGAAAAGAAACGTTAATGTAAGGGCTTAAATGCCCTCCGGTGACCTCATTCCATCACATTTTCAAAGCTCAACAAAAACACTCCAAGTAAAGAATTGATGCATAATTAACTGCAGCAGTGGCAGTTCATGTAAAAATGAGGAATTAGTTTTTTCTCCTTTATCTTGCTCCGTAAATAAATGCTTTGCTTGCAAAGCTTGAACAAAATGTTGATTAGGTCGTTGAAGTGAGAGTGTAGGTCTGTGTGTTTAGCTATTTTCCATCACCAGAGTAGAGGAAAGTAAAGCTTTAATGTCCCAGAGGTGTAATTTGGTTTGCACTAGAAATTATCCTTTGGTTTATACGATTCTTAGCTTGTTGAATTAGAACATTTCATTGATAAAACATTATAATAAATTATTTTGGGGTTTATGTGCATTTGATTATCCCTAATTGAATAATTTTGGAAAATATACTTTTTCTTAAAGAGTTATAAGAGAAGATGGATTTCATATCTGTGTACAGCAGGGAGGGTAGAACCTCTAAAGCCTTTAATTAAGACATCATATCTTGTTAGCTGAATCTGTACAGAGTATAAAAATGCCATGTTGTGGTTTGCGTTGGACAGACAGGCTGGCTGTTGGTACCTGTTATTAGTCTTTGTGTAAAGCTAACTCCTTCCTGGCTGTGGCTTCAAATCTAACAGACAAATATGAGTAGTATCAGTCATCTCATGGCAAAATTCCCAAGGCTATTTCTTTAAGGTCTGGGTTGATTTTTAGCTCTAGGGATGTCGTGTAGTGTTTGTCAATAACCACTTTTCCCAAAGATTCAGTGGAATGGATGAAATTGTCTCAAGGGGATGATTTCTGCCGTCTTTGTAACCCCCTGGCTGTTTTAAATTTTAACTTGTTCTGTAAATATCTCAACATGAATTGATTGGCACAAGTTGGGTGCAGATTTTACATGGTGCAGAAAATGTAACATTCTGACTGTGATGATCTGACTTTTCCAGTAGCGAGTCCGTAACAATCTTTATTTTATTTTCTTATGTCACAACAACTATCACATGGATTGCTGTGAAAATGAGTACACATTCATGGTCCCTAGAAGATGACTTTGGTCCCATAATCTTTCATCTAACGCCATTGTCAGGTCTAAATGTGATAATATCCAATATTTTGTTTTATGACCAAATACAGTATAAGTAAAATTGATTATAACATGATAATGTGTTTAGGGCATGTGATCAGATGTTAGCAAGTTCACACAGTAAGATGTGAACATGTTAACAAAAGTACACTTGTTAAACATCAACATGCTTGCAATACTGCACTGATGTAAACAGGTAGTTTAAGTGCAGCCTCACAGAGTCATCACCATGGCTGTAGACTCTGTTTATTAGTTTGTTCTTGGCTGTGGTACAGTGTGCACACTTGCAAAAATGAATGAATTCTTTCATCTTTCTCTTTTCAAATAATTTCATCTCAGTCTCACAATGACACAGTATGAAACATATTAAGGAGCTGCTGATGGATCACGCCTAATAAGGCATAAAGCAAAGAGTCATAAAACTCTCTCTTTCCTTATATAAGAGAAAGGCTATATCGACAGTGCTCTGAAGCTGCCTTCATACTGATGCTCTCTAGGAGAATTATTTATCTCTTGCTCTATTCCTGGGAGGAAGCTTTTGACAGCGTCTCATCTCACTGTCTGAGTACCACCAGCTTCCATTAGGACAGGAATTGCAATATGATGTCTTTGTAGGAGGTTCACCAGTTGCACTACATTTAAAAGCTTCGAAAGCAGAAGTAATACTGAGGCAAAGAAAGAAAACATTTATTGTTTATGAATGTGGTGTCACACAAGTCCTGTCAGAAAAGAACAGGGAGGTGAGGTCTTGGTTTGAGGTCTCTGAAATAATCCTGCCTCCCCCCTTCTGTCAGCAGGCAGCTGGACTTTGGAATTGTTCCCATCGAGAACAATCAGCACATTCGTGTAAAAGCGATACATTGCAATTGCAAAAGACAGTCTAACATTCCACATGACAACTAGGTTTTACATTTGTGATGCCCACTGTTGTTTATATTGTTATAAAAATTTACAGAATAACATTTTTGTGTCTCAGTGCAAAAGATATATTCCAAAAGAATTTCAGAAAAGCCGTGCCCTTGATAAATGTCCCCCACGTCTCCCCCCGATCTGTGCCCCGACAGTAAAATAATTGGCCTGTTTACAGGACCACCAATAAATAACCAACAGAAGCAGTTTTACAGTCACCGTCAGATAGCAGCAGTGTTTCAGCTTTGACTTTAAATACATATTCACAAACAACAGTGTGTCACTGTACACCAACAATTCATCAGAACAACTTTAACTATAGATAATAATAATTACAGTTGTATTGATAGTAACTACCATGACAATAACAACCAAAGGAAAAAAAAAAGAAATCCAATGTGTCACATCTGCATTAAAGTATTTACATTGCTTTTTCAAGTTCTGTGGCTTAATTTCCCGTGTGTGAATTTTCCCAAGTAAAAGAAGGCAATGAAGTGTCTCTAAGGTAAAAGGTTGGGTGTGGGGAGTCTATCAGCTGGTACAGATGCTGTTGATGGAGATGATGGCCGGGTCCACCAGGCCCAGCTCCTCGTGCTCGTTCACGCACAGCTGATAGCCGCAGCCCCGCCTACGCTTCAGCGGGGTCACCTTGGCGTCGGGCTTGGCGCGAGGTGGCAGGAGGAAGCCAACGCTCCCTGCGATCAGCATGTGCCAGATGCTGTGGATGTAGAAGTAGTTCTCCTCCGTCTCCACGAAGGCGTACAGGGCCACGGCAGACGTGGCGATCATGGTGCCTGGGAAGAGGAAGAACACCCAGCGCTTCCAGGTGGGAGGGTAGCAACGCCGCCGACGAATGGTGCGCACCGTCTGACAGGCCAACAGACAGATAAAACAATGCTTTCACCTTTACTATTTAACCTATTATGTTTAAAATAGCAAACTGTATTGTTTCTTAGGAGGATTCCTGGAAATTAAGAATTAAGAATTATTAAGAATTGAGATCTTTTATTGATCCCACAGTGGGGAAATTTCACTGTTACAGTAGCTCAAAAAAAGCCTGTATATTTGGTTGATAAGGTGCAGACTTATTTATTTTTCTAGGAAATGACAGTTATATGAAATAACTAAGGGTGGAGTTGGTTGGAGTTCATAAAAAGCTGTTGACTTTTGGAGGAATTTCCAGGAAGATCCATGAGACCAATTTTCTAACCCAGTAAATACTCATTTAATTCATTGCCATATTTGTTGAATTGCCTGTCATTTACAATCACACAGAAGCACTGTTTTTGAATTTATGTTCAACATGGCTGTTCACTTGTAAATAAAGCTGGAACAATGTTTTTCGGAACTGTTAGTTAACGTGCACAGGAGCTGTTTAGACTCATCTGCACCTCCACAAGGAAACATTTGTGTCACATTAAGCAGACCTCAACTCTCAAGAAATCAAGAATTTGAGAAAATCTTGTGACAGTATATTGGATCAACCTGCAGCCCAACACGTCATTGAAGGAATCAATGCAAAGTGTGCACATCTGTCCATCTATGTGTATCTCCAGGTTAAAATTACTTAAATTATCTTTTGAAGAAAATGAAAAATAAAATGTCATTCCAGTATCTCCCGTTCTTAGTCTAAAACCTAAACAGAAGCTTACCAAGAATTAACAGTTATTCATCTATTTCTTTCTAAAAAGGTATTAGGAAACTAAGGGACTAATAAAAGAGCCATTTTACAGTTTATGTCTTTTGCAATTGATCTCAGAGGCCCCGTGTTTAATGTTCTTATTCCCCTAATTTAATGAACACATTTCATGTAGAAACAGGATATTAAAATGGGAGATCACACAGGGAGCAGTCATTTAAAAACGGAGACCAATGGGATTTCAGTGGGAGAGCAGCAGGCAGTTCACTTTGATTGGAGGAACAGAGGGAGGGGATCTCCGTTGGTTTTGTCTGGAATTTGTATTCATGCCTATTGCTGCAGGATAAAGTCCATCACAATGAAGATAATTAGCTGATTGATGTTTTAAATTGGTCATCTGTGATTGGCCAGTCACCACTGTGGCTATTTTGTTATTTTTGCTCATGCACTCTCTGGCAGTAACTGGATATGATATCTCCATTCGTTTGATAAAAGGAATGTGCTCATTCTTGCTCTAAGTGGTTTGGAATTGCTGGAAGTGTGGCACAGAGAGACTTGGACATTTCACTTCATTTCCTTCTAAACAGCATTTAGAGAGTGCTTCATTATTGTATTCAGTCTATTTTCATCGGTTCATAAACACTGATTGCTAGCATTATACTTTTCCTCCAAAACATTACCATAAAGAATCCCTCCATTGTCAAGGGAAATGTAAGCCGTTCTTGAATGACAAAAATAATTACATGTATTTCAGCTGGAAAATGGCTCAGACTGAGTTATTGTGCTGTATATATTTTAGGTTAAAGAGTAATCATCTATGTGGGAAAAAAAACAAGAAAACATGAAATGTTTTACTGCTTCAGTCCCACTGGAGCTGCACATTTTTCTGGTTTAGACAAACAACTTTCAGACCCAGATGGTCTTTTCATGCAGAAGCCAGGGGCCTCATTTAGTTTGGAGAATTAGGGATATTTGGCATTGACAGATTTGAACTTCTCCCCTTCTTACCGCTCATGACACCCCTGCAAAGCAGCAGGCGCTCTGTGCCCTCCGCTTGACTGATCTAATTCGGTTGTGTCTGGGAACATTCAGAATGCCAGGCTTTGCAGAAACATGACAAGTTGAAATGAAAGGGCTCTTGTAGAAAATGTGCGGCGCTCAAACTCAGAGGTGCAGCACTGAGGAGAGAATGCTGAAATGTAGACATATGCTTCTGAACACCTGATAAATTATAAAGTGTCAAGTAATCAAAGCGTGAGCCCAGCTTTATCTTTACAAAACTGCGGCATTAGCATAAGAGCCAAGTAACTTTAACATGAAAAAGTTGCTGTGTGGCGTTTATTATCGTTAGCGTGTGGTTCATTGCCACTGGATCAGTCATTTTGACAATGTACAAAATCTGTGTATACTTCCATGCTGTATGTATATTGTCACTGTACACCAGACCATGATATTTGCATTTTATATTTGTCAAATAACATATGTTGATGAGCCATCTGTAATTGAATTAGAAATGCACCAAAGCCTAAGAAATCCAGCCAAATAATGGAAGCCAATGGCTTTATGTAAATTCCTGAATATGAATGATATAGTTGTTTCGTGCATTAATTCTAAAGCGCTGTTGTTAATCTCAGAAGGAAATAATCCTGTCTATAACAAAAACTATTGTCTCCTACCTTTGCTGCTAAAACTGGAGGGTTTACATTGCGGAATTAAACAGGACTTCGTCTTCCACTATTTCTGTAGGATCCTACAGCTCTTAGAAAGATAACTCTCAGAGCTACAACTCCCACACTTTATTCAAAGCAAAGCTTTCTCCAAGGAAGCCACAAACCTTGTTTTCAAACTCATGTCAGAGGTTTGGTGTTAAAGGCTTTTTTTTCTCAAGAACCTTGCCTGAAAGACTATTATTTTTTATCTTCTCAGTTCAGGGAGCACATTATGACTCGGAGAAGAGTCAGTGAAAGTACAAGCTGACTTATAATGGAACTACAACCCATGACTAATACCCACAGGCTGCAAAACTTTTAAACCTCCTTCCATGCTAATGTAAAATAGCTTCATTGGTCAGAAACCCTCAGTTTTTAGCCATGCACATGTTCCATCCTCATGTTTCAGCCCTAAGCTTAAATGATGGATTAAATCCTTTTACACTTACAGGCATGTGGAACAATAGAGGGACACTGCTGACACTTTCATCTGCATGTTTGAACAAGCTAGTCTATGAATGTCAAACACACATTATGTATTAAAATTAATTGTCTTTCATCCTGTGTAAAACTCCCATGTAAACCAGTGGTTCAAACACTGAAGGAAGTGACATTTCGTCAAGCAGTAACATACAGTGTGTTGCTGCTACTGTAAAAATTATTGTTTTCAATGTTGGTGTACTGTGCAGTAAATATATATGAGTTGCCCTTACCCATGCCACGGCCATGATGCCCAGAGCAAACAGACTGGGTCCCAGCAGGTTCCACAGACCGTGACGGTCTAGCTGCAGAGCCATGGACAGAGACATTGCCCCTAGCAGATACAGCACCTTGACAAAAAAACACATGGATCAATAACTGCCCTCCATAAACACTGTCGACACTGTTACATCGCCAGTAAATAAGAGGATATTTGTGTGGTCAAAAAAAAAAAAATACAGCACTGCTTTTGGGGAGAAAAACACTGGCAAAATTGTAATTTCCTCTGCACTTCAGAGAAAAATGATGAAAAAAGCCTTGCAGTCACATCACAAATCTTTTAGCAATGACTGACGGTTACTAAAATACAGAGAGACGATTTTCAGTCGCTGTATGTGGAGCTATACTTTCATTATTCCCACAGCTGTGTCCTGTTTTTTGGAGTTCTACTTTCCTAATGCAGCTGGCTGCATTTGTGGAGGTCTAGTGTAAAAACTATGTTGCTGCAATATGCCCAACAGAAAAAAAACGTGTTGTAGTGTTGTAGTCAGTTCAGTAAGGTCAAGAGAAATGAACAGTACAGCTAAGAAAAACTGGAACCAGTCTGTTATTATTTGGCACTGGTTACTATGGTAATGCTCTACATTTAGTGCTCATTGTAAGCCTTGTTATGTTAACTAGCCCACAGGGTAGTTTGGAAAACCTTATATATTAATGGTTTGGGCTGGAGATGTTTTTCTATATATTTTTACTGCCAACTAAGCCCATGAAAAAAAAAGCAAAACCAGCAATGGATTGATCCCACCAACATGTATTTTATGTGTAGCAAAGGTCTGATACAGCTTATTCCTCCGTGCTGTAGGCCTATTAAAAACACTTTTGCATTGGGTGACATGCTCCTTCATTAATATGAACACACACACTCACACACAGTAGTTTATTTTGAGTCAGTCCCACATGTAGTGTTCATGGTGCTTTAAATATGCACTTGAGCACCAAATGAGTGTTAATTTCTCGCTGAAAATCCTCCACAAATGCATTATTTACTCCTGGTTAACACAGTGTTGTTCTTTTTATGGAATTTGTTAACTAGGTAATACTTTTTACAACATTAAATAAGAGGTGACTTTCAGAAATAGCTTTCAAATCTTTCATCATTACATAAATATCAGCGGGAGAATGGTCAGTGCACAAAAAAATACATAATTGCAAAGTCAAAGTCTTCTATATTAGTGAGAGCCACAGTATAACAATGGAAACAAAACACTAACAATAGAGGTTCATGCTATAAATAATCCTAGTTTAACTTTTTTTTTTGTCAAGCTCACAATTTGACATAAAGCCACAGGATATAAAGGAGATAAAGCGAGAGGGGAAAAAAAAAAAATCAATAATCAGTGCTACACATGCTTTGGGAGAACCTAAGCCTGCCCAGGATGCCTGAGGTCTGCATTCTTCTGCCTGGTTGGGAACATGAGGAGAAATTGGGGATTTTCGAGCAGGGAAGGGATGACCCGTCTGCAGAAGAACAGGACTAATTGGCACAGACCAAGGAGGAGAGGAGCAGCGTGGTGCAGCCAGAGGACTCTGTGCAGCATCAGTCATCAGTCATTTTGCACCGCTGGAAACACGCATGTATAGATGTATTATATGCAGGCATGAATGCACGGGCGCTCGAAAGCAGGGGTTTTCACTGTAATGAATCATTATCTGTCACTGTGATGGACGAGCCTGTACGAATTCTGTTAGGAAAGGTATTTTTATCTTTCACATGTATTTTCATGCTTATCAATATACAGACTATATATAATAAGTTATATTACAAGGAACTGGGCTTCACTAAAACATTAAAAGTCACTGATGACTTTAAATTTGACCATGGATGTTCATTCTTGACCTTTGGCAAGGGCATCTAAGCATAAAGATTTACTTACTCACTTTCAGTTTTCAGTTATTTGCTAAATATGCTGCTCTTGGCTCTTTACCATCTCTGCCCCATATTTGAAATGATTTATTAATGTTGAAACATTCTGTGTTTCTGTGTTATTACATGCGTTTTCACTGTTGTTTGCTCTGATTTTATAGGTTCATGCTCTGCTGATCTGACCTTAATGTTTACTCATTTACACCCAACATCAAGGTGGCTGTTCCAGCTTTCAACCTGCACTATTGATTTTTAGCTGATTTGTTGGACCCTTTGTCTAACTGCATTACATAATTGTGTTATGCCAAACTTGAACAGCACTGCAACAGTAATTAATTCTAAAGTGTACTTGACAAAAGCAATCTCTTTATGCAAGAGACACAAATAATATTTATTATATTTAAATGGTTTAAAAGGATAACTTTGTATTTTTTAGCACAATGTGTGTATGATATTTTTTGATGCGGCCATAATTTCTATCAGCAAATGTATATTGCACTCAGCAAGTTAATTGCTAAAATATAGGAAAGTGACAATATCACTAAAAAGATGTAAGATTAGTAAAAACATTCAACAAGTTGATCTTTACAAATAAACTAAACCTCTTTGCTTATGTGAACCATCAAAAATGTCCTTGCAAGACACTCTTCTAATATATTTGTGTGTGACTTTTGTACAAAAGTCACACACACACGGACACACACACACACACACACACACACAAACACACACACACACACACACACACATTTCCAGTCCTCCTTCACCCTCTGCAGCTGCTGTGGTCATGGACATAAACAAACAAACAAACACCCACGTACACAGACAAACAAACACACAAACACACACACACACACACACACTGTCTCTCTAGTACACAAACACACACAGTTCCACTTGCCAGTCCTGACATGTGCGATTTGATTAGTGACTGCGTACTGCAGCGCTCAGCAAAAATGAAAACTCTAGAGGACAGCAGATGTTCGTATACTCTCCCTCCCTCCCACTGCTCCACCCCCTCCACCCCCTCTCTCTGTCTCATTTATGGACATGGACACACACACACACACATACGCTTACACATACACACACTTTCCCTGAGACTGCTCCATCTTGGTGTGCAGCCAGGGAGTGACCCAGGGAGAAGGTGCACCTGTTAGTGTTTACTGTTATCCACCGCAATATGTCAACAAACGGAGAATTTAGCACTGCGCATCGCTGATTCAAGCGCATTGATTTTTTAATTTATAACTCAAAATTGAGGCATATGCGGCACTAATTTATAGCTCTCCTTCATCGCCCCACAGCTCTCCTTCTCAGTCCTTTAATCCCTCTTTGCTTCAGGGCTTACTTCATGTTGTCGACCACTAACATGGAGCTTTCCGGTTTGATGCCACCAGACTGCAACACATGGCAGTGGACGTGCGTTATGGTCCAAGGATGTCTGGTTCCAGACGCCTGAATCACTGCCCACATCTAATCTTTTATGGAGCAAATCAAATATGTCTGGAGTAGCTCTTGTGTGCTCTTCCCTCTGCTCAGAGACTTAACCAGAGCCAATCAGAGCCTTTGTGGGGACACGGGCGATGTGTGCTGCTTGTTACATACAGTAGCAGCAAGGGCGGGGGGAGGAATAAACCACTTAAATGGAGTGGAGTGCAGGTGACATATGAGGAGGCATGTATGACATTGCATCACTATCAGCAAATAATAAAACAGGCAGCGGAGATGCTTTCATCCTCTTTTTGCGTGTCGACAGTGCAGCGCAGTAAAATACGTGTTTATTTGTCTGCATTATTAATGATGCAATACAGATGTGTGCACAGTGCCATCAACGCAGGTCATAAAAGGGGCATGTCTTGTCCTGTATATTGAATTGATGAGGTGTGCATTATTGTCAGATGGTACATTCATGTTGGGTTATGTGCACAGCTTGGTGAGTAGAAAATAGCTCACAGCTCCTGCTCTTTGTCATGACTTAATCCACTTGAATGTTGAGAATGTAAAGTGTTTGTGACTTTCCAAATCACAAATACGAGCCCAAAAGTTTTGTAAAAGTGGACATAAATTGACCATTCAGTTTGAATATCAGGACAAGTGTTGCTTACACTTACTTCTTAACTGTACTTTAAGGATAGTCGGGCAGATTTACAGTAGGTACCAACCTGTTTGATGATGGACTTTAGCCTGGCCATTGCAATGACAGTGACCCAAACTGACATAAGCGACCCGAGGAAGTCACAGAATTGCAGGACGTCATACTCCATGATGCAAAAGACCACAATACCCGGCTGGTCGCATGCATGGTAGAACTGTCAGAAGAGTGGGAAAAAAACAGTGGTTGGAACAATGAGCAGATGTACAAGAAAAGAAAAAAAACATCTGGCAGATTCAGTAAAATGAAAAAAAAAGACTCTTTTAGTTGATTTACTTATTGCTAATAGATGAGTGCATTATGATGTTTTTTTTAATCCCACAACAGCTAACATCCATACTATTTTTTTGAAGTTGAATATATCTGGCTTCTGTTTTCAGTGACAGGTCTGTCTGGTGTGGCTCATATTTAGCCCAAAGTGTATTTTAGCATCACTCTTGCAACATGGTTACTCTCTGAAAACATATACTTTGGGGTTTGTACATGCTATGTGTGTTTGATCCACCATCAAAGCTTCTCCCTGCTTGTAGAAAAAAACCAAGCCAGGTTAAACAATACAAACAAAACATGGATGTGCATGACTATTGGTCAAAAGCTCCACAGGGTGTCAAATCATGATGAGTGTATTTCCTTCCATCACAGTAACTGACAGAAAATGTCAGGTAGTGTGCAGACAAAGCAGCTCTCCGTGCGTTGGTGCTGGTACTGGAAACATTTCATAGGTCAACTCGGATGTTTTAATCGTGGATGGAGCATGCATTGCTGTGTTTGGTGTGGTGGCCGCTTACGGTGGAGAAAAACATGGTGAAGATGTAGACCGAAGCCTCCAGCAGGTAGTGGCTTCGGATGGCGATGGCCACGGGAGGGACGAACATCAAGTTACTGAGGCAGAGCAGCAGGGTGGACAGGAGCTGGAAACTGTAGGAGTAGGCTTCAGAGTTGTCTGTGCATCCCCAGCCATCCCAGCCTATCATACAAAAGACACACACACACACACACAGTCAATGCTGTACTGTATGTTGTTCAGAGAGAGTAGAGATCTAAGAGAGTGGAGAGCTTTTGAAGACTTTAGAGGTCGGAAAAAAATTGAGTTAAAGTGATTTCCGTTTTCCTTGAACTTTCAGTAAACTTTAGGAAAGTCTTCTTAAATGTTTTCTCTGAATGGATGGTGAGAGACTCAACTGTAGATGAATCGCTCTGTTTTGAGAGCTCATCCCTTTAGAATTAACAGTATCGCTTAAAATAAATAAAATATTAATCTCTCAACATCAGCCCTTTCTTATGAGCAGACATTTCTCTGTGAAAAATGATCAAAACCCAGATACGTGTCGAGTTGTTCGTCCTGCACAATAGAGCCTCCTGGTGCGAGCCCCCTCCTATGTTAAAAAACCCCTGCTCTGCCACTTGAATTGGATCCTTATCAAGCGGTGGATTGGATAAGACAGTGTGAATTAAATATTCGTGAGCGCTGTTGAACAGAGGGTTTGCAGCGTGAGACAGGCCAAGGGCAAGTGCTGAATGCAAAGAGCCTGCCAGGAAGCAGTCACACATATGAAGTATGACAATGAATTTAACTGAAGAGAAACCAGCTCTGATAAAAAAAAGAAGATCAAAGGCGGGATTTAAAAAAGCCTCAGAGGACATGCTTTGTTTAGTTTCATAAGCTCATCTTTTATTGAAAAGCTGTTCGTAATTAAGAGCCTGTTTTATTGTCTTATCAAAACGGCTTATATTAGAAGATTAATACCGGGCCGCTGCATGACTCATTGGACAGCGGCACATACAATTTAATCGCTGTTTTGTCATTTCAGTTCTGGAAGGAGACCTGTGCCATCCCACCTTGATCTCTCCCATTTTCTTGTGAGTCTGGATGATGTATTTGCCGACAAATTAGAAATTCTTTTGCAGCAGCGGTGACCCAATTTCCTGCCATAAAGTTTTATTTTATCTTGTATGCAAAAAAAAAAAGAAGCTGAGAATCACTTCCAATTATTAATTCATGGTGAAGCTTTTTGATAATTATTAATTACTGATTAATAATTAAAGAAACTGTTGTGTTTACGCAGTGTTTGTACAATTATTTCTCCACACCCATTAAACAGCCTGCTTTGTTTTGTTAAGCAACCGGCTTCCATTGCTGGGTTTCGTGAATGTGGATACGATTTGAAAATGAAGTGGACATTAAAATAGAATCAAACGAAGACATAAATAGACCACCTCATATGAATTTAGCACACATACACAGAAATTCAAACCAACAAACAAAGTGAAAAAACAAACTCTCCATGTGAGGCTGACAAATAAAGTGACACTGCATCACGTCTTTAAAGTAAACCTTTACCTGCTTTGCATTCACATGCAGCGTAAAGGTAGTTGTTGGTGCGCAGGAGCTTGCACTGTCCGTACGTCCCACAGTCATTGATGCATGGAGTCAGGTATGAGCGCATATACACCTCAGCGGTGACATTGGTGCATGCCTCAAATCTGTAAAAGTCACAGAACATTATGAAGGGGTCAGAAAGAGGAACATCACTGCAGTGCCACCAGTGACTTTTGGTACCTTTTTACTGATAAAATCAGCTTTTAAATGGATTTCAACTGACATTCTGCACTCGAGCTAGACTCTTCGTTTATGAGTAGTTATTTTTAGCCAAGATAGAGGCAAAGCGCTATAGACGTTGGTCCAAACTGAAATATGTGATGGATTCCCATGAAAAGGCAGAACGGATCACATTCCCATCGGCCTCAGCTGTACTTTTGTGATTCGTGCTAATTAGCAAATGTTGCCAAGATTCTAAATTGAGATGGCAAATATCAGCATGTTTCCATTGTCACTGTGAGCATGTTAGGATGTTGACATTCACATTTCACTCAAAGCCAAATTACAGCTACACAGAGCCGCGAGCGTGGCTGTGTAGGCTCTTAGTCTCATTTTATGTCCTCAAAGCATGATCATCGCTTCGAAGATCTGCACTTTGAAGATTAAAAGGTCGTTTTAGGGTTGTCAGACGGGAGAGGACTTTACTATGTCAGGCCTGTGCAATCTCCAAATTAATAAAGCAATTACAAAACTATTTTTCCACAAATTATGCCTTTACTTAAAGACCAACAAGGAAAGAAGAGTTCTACTAAATTAACCTTCATTACGTATCTCAGTCATGCACCCCACCTGAAATTTTTCACAGTCCTCTACATGTAAGCTGAAAAAATTTTATTTCTGACTTCTCCTCTCTACCTTTTTTCCAATTAAAAGCGTGATGTTGTTTTTTGTTTTGCAGTTAAATATAGCTGGATTAGCTAATATATAGTTTGTTAGTCTCTGACACTATGGGGAATAAAAAGAAAAAGAAGAAACCTTGTATATTTGCGCTTGCATTTTTTTCTTTTCTAATTGCTACATTTTACAATCACTAACAAAGAATTAAACTCCAGGAGGTAACAAATGTGTTTCCTCGCCCTTTTCCAGAAGCCGTTTTTAATTGACACAGCTGCTCGCTTCTTTATTTTAAAGTTATATCAATCAGCTTAATTGTAGCCTTGAAGATCACCTATCATTCACACCACCTCTTTTCTTCTCTAACAAGATCTGATTGATTTAGAACGTGTAAATGGATGGAAATCTAACACATAGCTACGTGACAGTTTTCCACATTTTCATACCTCAGCAGTGCTCTCATGTGAGGATGAGACCATGTCCCACACCATCTGTTATTATTTGTTATTCAAATTCAATTGGAATTCCCAAGAGGCTCGCGAAGAATCTGCTTAATTTCATTCTGTTCACATTTTTGTGCCATTAAGGGTTTGGCAAAACAGCTCAATCTGCTGAATAGCTAATACTCAAGCTAATACTCAAGAAAGAAAAACTGCAGCAGACAACTTAATGGAAACATTTTTCCCACCTTCTCTTTCCAACATTTTTCACAATGACTTTAATCAACTGCCATAGAAAGACTATGAACTTATTGCATTACCTATGAATTCAACTGTACATGAAGGTGGAGATAAGAATTTCACAATTATTTTCTTGTGCAGAAAAGATAAGAGCTGTGTCCTTAAAAACCCAGCATGTATTGTATTGTAGGTGCAATGTATTATAGTCTATTTAGTATACTACAGGCGTTCCTGCTTCTATTATAATACATTTCTGCCTGTTTGAATGGTGACCATTGACACAAACTGTTTTAGAAAGATGTAGAAATGTTCTGTTGTCAGATTCATTGAAGCCATTGTGGAAATATTTAAAAGTAATACCAGGCTGTCACTGCATGTTGAACCAGACAAATATTGCACAGCAAATGAAATACATGCAGGAACTCAGAGTAGCCTGTTAAAATATTTAACTATGTTGGTGGATTTTCAATTTGCAGGTCTCTGTCTCATTTCATGAAACACATATTTGAATAATATTGCATAATTTTCCTGGAATGCAAATGTGGAAATCTGAAAAATCTGCTTTTTAAGCCTTAAAATGTAACCCTCCACCATGTCATATGCTAGGTGTGCACCAGACGCGAATTTACGAAGCCAGTCCCAAATTAATCTGCTGGGTGACAGATGGGAGAGGATGTGGCTGAAACAGGGAGGCTGCACAGAGAGTCTTCATTACAGCACTGAATTATTAATTTTGGTAAACAAACTAGTGACTGTTAAACATAGTTAAATTTTTAAGAAATATTGAATGTGCTGTTTTGCTATTGCTTTCCTGTAATTGACGGCAAATACTGTCTCACAGAGGTGGCTTTGGGGCCAAAGAATTGATTACGAGGCTGTCAAAAATTTATGAGTAACATTCATTCCGCTGATTTCAGTGGAGTTCTGCTTGTAAGTGGTATTTTGGAGACTATCTGGGTTGACTACTCCAGAGGACATATTTTACACCATTAAAAAGAACAGATA
Organism: Amniataba percoides; assembly: GCA_037176925.1. Taxonomy (NCBI): domain Eukaryota; kingdom Metazoa; phylum Chordata; class Actinopteri; order Centrarchiformes; family Terapontidae; genus Amniataba; species Amniataba percoides. Next base: position 16,067,108 of record JBAJHX010000076.1, read on the forward strand.
GTCATTTGGGGAAAAATGTTCATTTGATTTTTGTGCCAGAGGTTTAACAACAAGATCGGTACCACTGTCATTCAATGCAAAATATCAAGTTACTTTCAGCAGCTGGTTTACTTTTTTAGTATATAATATATAAATATATATATATATATATATATATATATAAGATTTTATATATAAGATTTCGTTATATATAATATTTTAAAAAATGCTTTACCCATGTTCAGTGGCACACAGAGAGCGCAGACTGAGGTACCAGGTGCCTGTTTGCGGGTAAGGAATCCTCAGTTTGGTGATATTAGCCGAAGTGTTCACAGAGAGGAAAAACCCGGCCACCGATTCTACAACAAAAGAAATGACATTGTGATAAAGCAGTGAACACAGAGAGCTTAAAAATGTGAGAGCTGTACACTACAATAGATAAAGCATTGAAAAGAAAACGTTACATTTTCTGAAGACAATTGACAGAAATCACTGAAATGCTGAACCAGGTGAGCTGCAGTCAAAACACTGAAAGCAAAAGTACTGTATAGAAATGGCAGTTCAACCTGAATGAAGCTGAAGTGTCAATTTGGGTGTAAGCACTGAGGTGAAGTGGAACAGTCGGTTGAAATAGAGGGGCTGAATGGAGCTGAGTATTCAGCCAAAGTTCAGTCACTAAAAGGAGTTGAAATGTCAGCTGTGTTTAGGTGATAAAGTGAGCTTGAAGTGTCTTTGGAGGGTTGAAGTGAAGTCTTGAAAGACATTAGCATCAGTTCAAGTGAGTGAGCAGAAAGATTAAACAAAACAGTTGGGGTAAATGGACTATATGAATAGTCAGAGAAGAGCTGTTCAAAGATGAAAACTAGAAAGAGTCATACGCTCACACAGAAAAAAGCATGAATCACTCGCATTATTCTCCCAGAGCAATAAACGCTTTATCAATTTGGGGGTTACAAAACATGTGGCTGTTTTAGGGTAGAATCTGACATACCTGATTCACATTTCAGAGATGAGTTTTCCCGCAAGAAGAGAGGCATCCCGTGGTTCAGGCAGCCAAACACTGTGACATTAGCTCCCTTCAGCGTAGACTGCAGGAGGATACACAGGCAAGTGTCATTCATCCATCCAGCCATAAACCATCTGCTGCCATCGTGCTGGCGAGCTAACGCTATTCATGATTACCTCAGGTCTCATTTCCCCTCAGCCGTGAGATAGTAAACTTTAAAACTAACAAATCAAGTGAAACTGCTCTCTCTCTCTGTCTGCCCGAGGCACCTAAATGAAGATGTTGGCAGTTTATCTCCTTAAAGCATCAATTATACATTAACACGCTCAAGCATAAAAAAAAAAAAATCCTGCAGAATTATTCAAGTGGTGGGAACTGCATATGCTTATACAAATTGGCTCATTCTGCAGAGAGGTGAAAGGAGACCACTACAGCCCAATTTGCGTGTATAAGAAAATGAACAGCAGCAGCCAGAAATGACGGCATGTCTTCATAAAGCATCAGTGTGCACACAGGCATCACATTTGACACTTCATGGGTTTTAAAATGCTTTCAAACGTCTTCACAGTTGTGTGTGGAAACCAAGAGGAGCTGCAGCAAACTATTTATTTTTAGTGTTAAGTTACAAACCTGAAACGGCCTGTCAGAAACAGTGAAAGTTTTTTTTCTCTTCTTTTTCTGAGAAAAACTTCACCGAGCAAGATGCAGCACATCACATGCGTTTGCTTTGAGTCCAGAGGGAAATGCGCTTGTTGGTCTGGATAACTTTAGGCAATTATTTCTTGAACAAATCACCCTCCTAGCACAAAATGAGCATAATGTATATGCAGGGAGTTGGCAAAGTTGTTGATTAATGCAATGACTCAACAAACACTTTGCCAGGTGCTGAGATTTCAGGCTTCCTAAACTCACCATCTGGCCTGCACTCTCTTGGTAGTAAGACTCAATCATGCCCACTGGCATTTCAAGATAGTCCCTCCCACCCTCCTCCCCACTTGCGTCCCCGCTCTGCCCTGCAGTTTGAAGATGAGGGATTGAGGGAGAAACACTCATGGATGGATTTCCAGACGCACCCACCAGGCCTATGCCCAGGGGCCGCAAAGGGGTTCGCCCCCAAAGGCAGACTCTTTATGTGAAGTGACTTTTTATCAACAGCTCTGGCTGGTGAGTGGAATAGCTCAGTAAAAAGTAGACGTGTCTTCAGTCAGCCTAGCAGCATGGCAGTGTAATGTCTGTATACCACTTTGGTCCAGACAGAAATATCTCACTAAGTCTTTCACTGCCATGAAATTTACAACAGATACCCAATGTCCCTAAAGGCTCACTTATCATGACTTCCTCTGACTTTTCCCTCTAAACCCACCAGCAGTATAGCATTTTCTCCTGATGACATTTTGGTTCTTTATTGAAAATATCTCCTCAACTTCTGGATGGATTGCCGTTTGTGCAGTTTGTTACACACATTCATGGAGGATGGAACTCTATAAATTTGATCCCATGACTCTTCAGTTTTTTGTAGCACCATCAGCTGAATAAAATTTGACAAATCAGTCCAATACTTTGGTAAACAATATCAAACATGTAAAACATTGTACCTGCAAAACATCAACATACTATACTATTATTTTAAGCATATAAATGTTGCACTTGGCATAAGTACAGCATAACTGACTTTTATTCTTGTTTTGTTTTATATCCCAATAAAAATCCCTTAATACATGTATCTGGCCCACAATGAGTCAAATATTTACTGGTATAATACCTCTGTGTATTTTCTTCTACATAACAAACACAGAACATATTGTACTTAGTAAGTTAAGGTTTACATGCTGGTTTTAATAGCTGCACACTTTCAAGATACTTTTCAAGATACACTAAACACTGCTGGTATGTACAAGGAGGGAACTTACATGAGTGCCCACAGACTCATTGTTCCTCAATTTTAAAATCTTATGGAGAACAAATGACTGAAAAAGAGAAATGATGAGACACGAGGAAGAAATTTCACTCAAAGTTTTTCCCCTTCGTCTTGGCCCAGATAAAGCTCCGCAGAGGTCTTCTATGACTCAACCCCTCTTTCAGCACTGTTTTTTTACTCAGTACTATTTAAAAAAGTGAGCCAAAAATCAGCAAAATCTCATTAACTTGTTCTTCCTGGCACAAAGAAAATCTTAAATGAAGACATCACTGTGCATTAAGTGGCACGTGGGGAAAAATCGAGCCAAAAATACTATCATAGGTTTAGCAATTAAAATGAAGAAAATAAATAAGAATTTACTTATTGGCAGACTGAAAAGTAGGTTAAAAATACTGTTTTATTATTCCCCTCACTGATCAACACGATCAACATATCTTGGAAACATGTTATTTTCAATGAGCAGCTATTTTTTTTTCACAAACCAGAAAATTCCAGACTAAAAATAAAATTGTTTATGGTCTGGGACCCTTTGGATTATAGTCATAATCCTGGTCTCGTCAGAATTTACCCTCATAGACAAAGACTTTGTCTCAGTAATACTTACACACATGGACGCACAAATATTTTTTATCGTCTTTTCCCCTTTTTCTAACTCACCTCATCACAAAATAAGCAACTGTGACATTAGGATCTTTAAATGCTTTACACAGTTGGAAAGCCAAGGCTTTGTGCTTTTAATGGCTTTGGTGAGGATTCCACAGGAGGCCATCCTAAATAATATAACATAAACCCCTCCAAGCCCAAAAACTGGCCAGCATTTAATAAAGGATAAGCATTCATTAGGGGGCTTAGATAGAGCCAGACTACTGCCACTTTTATGTTGTTTGTAACCTATGTCGCTGAAAAATGTCAGAGTTTATTTCTCCAAAGTGAATCTCCATTAAATGACATAGTATTGGTTACGTAATCTTAGCCTTAGAATTCCTGCTATCCTATTGGTAGATTGGGTTTTAAATGGTTGAATCACTTATTGCATGTTTGTGTGTTGCATGCTCATTTCCTCTTGTTTCAACAGGAAATATATCAAATTAGGGAAGTAAACGCTCTCGAGATGCAGATGATTGTTTTGTGAGACATTTGATCCTTGTCAAATCTATCATCTGATCCATTCAAGTGGTGCAGAAACCACGAGGTTCCTTTGTTTTCAACTCCACTCTGCCCGATGTGCTGAAATTAAGATTTTACTGATAACTTTGGTGGCTGTCATCCAGCTCCATCTTATAAGATCTTACTGAACGCTAACCGTTCCTCAGCAACCTGTAAAAAGATTTCAATCTCTTCTTCAAATACTCCGAAAAGTCTATTGTTGGGGCGTTTTGGTTGATTTATGTTAAAGTTGTGTTGTGCTTGCTTATTTTTTTGATGCCCCATTTTAAACTTGTGTCTAGCATTTAAATGTTGATTTTGTTTGGGTTTTTTTATTCATTGCTGTTATTTGCAAAGCACTTTGTAACACTGTTGTGGATACTGCTTCATTAATCACATTTAATATTGTGATTTATAAGCCTGATCCATTATGCAGCTGTTATGATTGTGGAACATGAGTGGCACAGGCATAATTCAATAAAGCGTGCCATCTTCCTCAAGGTTACTGACTGAAGCAAACCACTGTTGAAAAACCTCTGAAAAAGTAAATCTTCAAATGCATTACAGCTACAGATAATTCTCATCATAAAAATGCAGCAGACAGAAAAGATTCTTCATGGATGCCAGTTCATCTCTGCTGTGTACTCATGTGGCTTTTGCTTTTTGCAAAATTTCCCAGGAGGTATGCTGATGACATGTGCCAAGCAAGACACAATGCCAACGGATGCAAGAACATGGATGAATCTGGCTTGCGTAGTGTGTGCTGCACATCCCGCTGCCCAAACTGATGAGAATAAACTCCATGACGAGATTTAAGTTTGTTCAGTAAAATGTTCTCATGTTGGGCAGCCACAACACCACAATGCTGCTTAACAACAGTAAACATTAATTAAGATTTGTTGCCAATTCTTTTGCCCCCCAAAAGAATAGATGGATTAGTTATGCATATTTGAGGAATATTACAGTTCTCTGTATTCATTTGTTTCAGGTGCAGTGTGATTATGACAATTGATGTATTATTACTTGGCAAAGTTCCTATGCTATTTATTTACCTATTTTGAATGTATAAAGCTCATTTATTTATTGATATAAAGTCACTTTGGGCCCCCATGCCCAGAGGGTAGCGTATTACTGTGAAGAAAACCATAACATATAAAAGCAAACATTGTGATTGTTACCATCACAGGGACTAACGCTCATTACAGCGCTTACAATTTCTTTCCCCACATAAGCTCTACCTACAGAAAACTTTGAAAAATGAATATGAAGCGATTAAACCGATCTAGCGGCAGTTGAGGTATCAGTGGAAATAAAAGCCATATGCATTCCTTTCACACTCTTTCACAGAGACTGATGCAAGGCAGACAAGCAGCTCCAGCTATTGTCTCCTAAAGCCCTGCAAATCTGCTAGAGTCCCCCACTGGCAGCGGCTGACTGGATTCTGCGCCCGTGACAAGCAAGTGACAGATCACCGCCAAGGGGGGAGAAATCTGTCCATAGAATAATATAGTATGACAGTCTCTCTGTAGAATACATCTCGCGGCTCATACAACAATCTCAGCAACCAGGTTTCATCGCAGCACACTGTTTCTGTGACATCCGCAGAGTTAAAATCAACTAACTACAGACACTTGGGAGGGGTCAGGGTCATAGAACTAACACAGGGAAGTAGAAAGAGGTCGTCCTGAGGAAAAATGGACAATGATCAGGATCGCCATTTTTCTTTCTGTGTGGTCGCTGTAGCTATTTACCCACCACACTGACAAAGGAATCAATCCATAAACCACAAAATTAATGACAGTTATTTTTATTTCTTTAAAAATCAACCATTTGTGTTTTTCTCTGACAGTTATGGAAATAGAGCTGCTTGCTTCTTTGCTGGGGGTCAGATGAGAAAATCTGTTATCAGTTTCATCTCTGGGTGTTCAGTGGAGACGAAAGATGTGTTGAGCCTTGCTTATCACAAAGTCTGGAAGCAGGTAAAAAAAAAAAGAAAAGAAAAACAGCAAAGAGGCTGCACGTTAACAGCTTCAAAACATTTTAACATGTCAAGCTGCAACACGCAATTATTCTTATTGTTGGTTCATCTGACATTATTTCTCAACTAAGCGATTAATCATTTTGCCCCTAAAAATTCCCATCGCAGCTGCCCAGAGCTCAAGCTCTAATGTCTGAAACTGCTTAAACCGCAAGCAAATTAATATCATAGCAAATCATTAACTGCTGATTAATTGCCTGTTGATCAACTTACAAATTAGCTGACTGATCCTTTTTTTTGGTCCATTTATGTGTTGCATATTGATACATGCTTAGAGCAATTACATAATATATTGAAGCTTTTTAAGTGACTAAGGCTGAGTCTGTGGGCTCACTACAGTGGAAGTGCTACATGCAGCCTTGTGAAGTTATTGGTAGTTAGTTTGCTGCAAACAAGACACGAGATTTATTTAAAACTTAGAAAAAGTCGCTTTTTTGGCACTTTCAGTCATATCACACCACTGTTTGCAGAATCAAGAGGGATTTTTTTTTATCTTGACTTTTATGCAAGAATGAATTTAAAAAAGTGTGTGCTTAAAATGCTCACAAGAAAAATGGAAATTTGAACATCTACGATTCTGTGATAACTGGGGAGCTTCATCTGCTGAGGAGGATCTGATACCATCAAAAGCGCTATCGAATGGACCTTGTGGTGAGACTGTTTTGTTCGTCTTAGAATTGTTAGAGGGGCGTATTTTTGCCTCTTTTTTTGAAGACTGGCTCTTTCCTCCTACCGCAACTTTCAGTGCTAAGCTACAGATACTGTAGGCTAAACACGTCCTTGACCAATCTCTTCTGAATGCAGAGAGATGAAACTGATATCAGTCTAACTCCTGGCAAGACAGTGAAAAAAAGCATATCTCCCAAAATGTCAGGATATTCCTTTGAACTGAGCAATCAAAGATATTTGTTAGAGTTTATGCTTTATCCTCCAGTTATTCCAGCACTGGCTGGCTTGCTTTCTATTAGGAATAAAATGCTTAAAAGTCCATCTGCCAGCCTGCAGCTCTCCAATTTCTGGTTCCCTGTAGACCTAAAGAGCCGCTGCAGGTGCATTCCTAATGCCATTACTATCTGAAGGACAGCTTAACAAAGACATATCTAATCCTGCTTGGCTGATTTTTGCATGTTGTTCGCTCTGAATTTGAGACATATGTCACAAGCCCAAATACTGGCGCCTGTTTCACTGTGAACTTTTTAAGTTCCCACAGCAAAGTCTATGACCATACGAGCATCCATATTTAGTAGGCTAGCTCAGCCAGACACTTTGTGAGCCCAATTATTCACCCTTGCTAGCTGGGGATTTCCCTGCACTCATGGTTGCATATTTATTTTACTGATTAATATCTGATCCTTTGCGATGATAAAGCATACAGCGGGTGAAGTGTGAGGGTGGCAACAGGGCCCTGTCCAGCATCTTGAACCCAAGATGAATCCTTTAGGAGGATTCTTAGATGGCTCTTTTAACTGATATACCAGTAGTTAAACAACAATGCCAACAAATGTCTTTTGCATTTTGGAGATATCAAATATATAATAGTCTTATTTTCTTGTATAAAATCTTAAGCAAATCTAATCTAACAACATAGATTAAATTTGTGTGATGTTGATATCTTCATAAATAACCTGTCAACCAGATTAAGTAAAAGAAAATAGTGTCTTAAATGAGTTTTTACAAATGGATTATACAGCATTATAGATATGCCATCAAAACAAGCAGGAAAAGTGTCATCAGAGCGACTCACCATGTTGAGTTTGAGCTCCATGTTGAGGACTCCCCCACTGTCTAAAACTGGCATCAGGTTGATGGCGAACACAGCAGCCCTGTCCGGCGGTATCGAAATATTTGGACCAAAGAAGACGTAGAAGTGCACGGAGAAGGTGTCCAGCTCGTTGCGCAGAGTCGGACGGATGGGCCAACACTTGTTAGTGTCGGCGGTGGGGGCGAGGTAAATGATGCTGTCCTCTGAGGTGTGCAGGTGACTGGCATTCTGCATCGGGCTGGGCAGGGCCGCCATTGCCAGCGTCTCAGACAGGGAGAAACCCATCGCTGTTCCAAAAGACTGAGGCATGTTCATGGAGGAGCTGGGCTGTGCTTGGTCCTTTGACAAATTGGACTTGGAGCAATCTAGTCAGAAGGGGAAGATATGAAATTCACAAAGGAAATCAATCAAACTGATTCCTTTATGAGCCACATATTTTGGCAAATTTTCACGGGCTTGTGACAGAAGGTTCTTAAAATGTACCTTGCAACATCTTGTGTAATATAATAATAATCCCTATCATAAAATCAAACAACCGATCCCCAGCATCTCAAACAAACAGGCAATAACCAAGTCAGTTATTTTAGGCTACTTGTGTTATTATGTATGCTAAGCAACCAAGTCTTTTGCAAATGTTTGAAATGATCCCCTTCGGCTTGCTTCCATAATGTAAACAGCAAGGTTCGGCACTGTACACTGCTTTTTAATGAGACAAAGATTCACAGTAATTGCAAACAGTATGCTTTCACTCAGCACAAAGCAACTCACTGAAAAATGGTCATTGATGGCAACTGGCAAAGTACCATCAAATATCGCCAATCCCCGAGGGGAAAGGATTTCAAAGGCTTTTCTAGCTCAGCCTCGTTTGCATAGTGTTGTCTCTGAAAGGGTTTGAAGTATTTTGATGTCCGTTCAGGCAGCTGAAGCACTCCTAAAAATACTGAAATTCCAAATACTGCTGGCTCGAGGCAAATGTAACTTTGGTAGAAACAAGAAAAATCTGTGTAAAATCAGTAAAGACCCAAATATATTGCACATCTTTATGTATGTGTATGTGTGGGCGGGAGTAAAGGGGCTGTGTAAACATACTGTTTCATAACATTTATAATCCAAAGACTTGGCTTCATTCTGCTTTCATATACAGCACAAGAGATAAACTCTCTCCTGTGCCCAATCATCTATTAAGGGCAAGACATCTGCAGTGAAAATACTGTATAAACAACAATAATAAA
>JBAJHX010000076.1:16076288-16093118 GCA_037176925.1 Amniataba percoides
AATAATAAAGTGCAACCCAGTTTCACCACTTCCTGTCTAGCACGCAACCATAATACCTGCAAATTGGAGTGGATTCAAATAAGGGCACATATTTCTGAGATAGCTCATAACAACAGTAGACAATAACAGTGAGAAAGCATAAGAAGGTGAGCACTCCAGATGGTCCCTGAACCTGAGGTGTTCTTCAATTTTAATCCACAAAAGGTCAAGTAAGATCTGCCTGGCAGGCAGGGGGAGAAACAGAGTGTGAATAATTAGTGTCTGTGTTGCCATGGTGACAAAGTGCACCGTATAGTGTCCAGCAGAGGGAGGGGATCGCTACATGGGAGTAGACTTCCCACAGATTTGTGAGCCATCCCTGTGGAGTGCGCATAAAGAATATCTCAGTTCTCCACAACCCCAAAACAGCATGTAGCACTTAAGTGTGGCATCACTGGCCTCTTTGCTCTTCGCATATGAATCGCCACAGTTTGGGCTGTGGTCTTTTCTTGACAAGAATCTTAATTGTCTGACTGTCTTCCCTTTTCCCATTAAAACACAAAAAACGCTGAGAATTACATTTCTGCCCAAGGTATCATGGACAAACACGAGCATTTCGGACATGCTTTGAAAGAGATTTAGAAATTTGTTGGTACATGGACAAAATTATACCTGATATTTTCAAGAACACCTGTGCAAACTGAAAGCCGCTATCCTTTATACTTTTATCATTTTGGATATTGGATATGAAACACGGCGGAGATCTACTCTGAGTTTTTGTTTGGCCCAATTTATGAATCCTCAGATTTACAGAAAACACTCCAGTATCGTCTTAAATTACACATCAAAAGCAGCATGAATCAAAATGCTGAACAATGCTGGAAGCAAACAGCTCACAGATTGCGGTAATAAGAATTAACACAATTTATTTGAAAATAATGAGAGACATCCAACACATCTCTAATCACCAAATAATAATTTAAGAATTTTGTATAATTTGCAAAATTGGTAAAATACTGTAATTTACGAAACTGTGGGGCATGCAAATAAAATTCACAACCTACTCAAACCTTCTTTGTAAATGTATGAACAGAATAAACCACTAAGACAAACCGGGAACTCATGTGCTTTGAATTTCTGCTGCTTTTGATGTTACATGTAAACAATCATATGCAGCATATCATTATTACAAACCGCTACATACAGAATCCGGGCCATAATGTAGCTCTTGGTGTTATAATTAATTGTGTGAATGGTTGGATTATATCACAAATACTCTGAAATCCAGAATTTGTTATTTACTGATATCGAACAACGAACACAGGAAGGGAATAAAAAAAAAATTAGAAAATGAATTATTGTATTTGTTTTATAGCTTCAATGCACAATTTCAGCATCACAGTGATACTGGTGAAATTTCGATACAATACCAATAAACTGCTAATGTGAGGTTTTAACTCTTAATATGAGTTAAAAGTTAGATATCAATACTTAGTACCCTTTCTTATTTTAATACACTCAGTGGCTTGTCGTCTCCGTCACTTACACAATCATTTACTCATTATTTGGTCTGGTATGACCGGCAGCTAATGGTGACTAATGTTAGCTAATGTTGTGCATTGTGTAACTGACATTAGTGAGTCACTTGGCTGACTACATGACCCCCTCTGTGCTACTGTTACAGTCTGTTTTATCACTTAGCTTTATCTTTATCTCAAACACAGTTACATGTGGTCACTTTAGATAACAGAACTTTATAATTTCCTCTTCAAACTGATTGACATGAACAGTGATTGATTGAGTCCCTATACCTGCATAAGTGGACTAAGTGTCTAATTAATACTACTATTTTTCTTTTTATGTGTTTATAATATAAATAAGGGATGCATATTGCTTTTGCATTTTAGGAAGAATTGAACTTCTGATACAGTTCATTAGAACAAAAGCCTCTGAAAAGTCATCAATTATATTTGTCCTGTAAATCAAACTCACCTGTGACCTGTACCCCGATACGGAAGTAAACGTTGGAGTTAGTGAGATATCTCTCCACCAGGATGTAGTACCATTGTTCCCAGGCAGGTACGAGGGTGTCTAATTCACAAGGGTTCCACTCCCTACAGTCGAGGGCACTTGAGTTATGCACCGGCGGCGCCCGCGCTCTTATCTTCAGCACCACGGGACAACTGTCACTACTCTTGTTCTTGGTGCTGCAGTTTACCAGCTGAACCTTCACCTTTGATATATAATTGGGGATGAACACTCTGCACAAGCGCACACACACAGAAAGACACACATACACACAGACATGCAGACTGTGTTTTAGGCAGTGAGTATACCAATCTAGGCTATACATTATATCATACAGAAAAATGTACTTTACAGAAAATGTATTCAAATTCTATCAAGTATATTACAAAAAAAAGTCCAAAATTACACGTGTAATTTCAAATCCAACACATCCGTACTTCTGGCTTTTGGAAGCCCAATTAGAAGACTTACTTATAAAGTGCAGATCTGTTATGGACGGGGATCATCTGGTCGATGAAGTATCCAGGATAAAGCACTGAAATCCCAATTAGCCTCTGGACAATGAGCTGAGGCTGGAACAGATACTGGCATTCTTCAGACAGACCCTGAGGAGATAACACAGCAGTGGTTTAAATGGTGACTCACCAATATTTCTTAAAAGCTGGTAAAGAGGAGATTAGATATCATTCAGAGTGCCTGAAAAATTCCTAATGGACTGTGTGCATAAAGCCTGTCACCCTCCTGGATTAATATCACTCTGTCCTCCCTCTGCCTGCCACACAGCGTAACATGCACCCACTATTTCACTTATGTTGTTCTGACCCATTACTGCTTGATGTGCATTACTCTGTGAGATGAGCCGAGCAGACAGAATGACTTGGAGCCAGGAGGCCGTGCATTGTGTCTACACATGATTTGCTGTAAAAATTTGTTTTAAAAAGGAACAGGGGGCCTTTTGCTCCCGATTCAAAAGGACAGGTGTGAATGCCAAATGAGGTCTTTCATTCCTGTCAGCCATTCACTAACCCCTCCTGCTCCGGTCACAATTACTGTGGCATGTGGCATTAGTCCGGGAGCTGCCGAGGTGACCCTTTGATTTATTACAGCCTGTCAGTTGGATCTGCACATGTGTCTTGTTGGGCAAGTCGCATTTTAATTAAGGCTCAGACAATATGGGGTTTTCAAGGCCAGTGTTTTTACACTGTAAGCGCACACAGTTTTTTCCTTCTGTTCAGTACCTTTAAATTTGACCATTCTCATGCCGGAGTATATATAGATATTAATTTATTTTCCCAAGAATTTGAGTCTTGGCAGGATGTTAAAACCTCTAAAAATCTATTTAGGCCACAGAACACTAAAACTCCCCGTCAACACCCTGACTAATTGCATTATTTTAGCTCCTTCGGTCAGAATGACCCACTGAGAAAATGCAATTTCAGAGAGAACTCTGGGTATACACTGTGTTTCCAGTTTATTAAGTATACCTGAACAATCTAATGCAATCCATCGCAACAGTGCTGCAACAAATGCAACTTTTGAAAGCTTGTGTTCACTTTTATTGCATGGTTGTTTTTAGTTAGTGCTGTTGTTGCACTGAACTGCATTATGTTGACTCAGTTTCTTATCATTTGTATGCTCCCATTTCCACAATGTATTGAAAGGCTGTAAATCTAACATAAGAAGGATTCATTGACAGACTAATAGGATAGAGTGAATTAAACAGTAAAGACGTAGTAAAAAAAAAAAGCTCTTTGTGTATGGTCGTCAGATGAAGCATTATTCTAATTTACCAAATAAAAATGAGGAATAGTATTTATAAATAATAATTTTTAAATCCAGCGTTTAATAAAAGGCTAATGTCTACAACCACTATGTAAGATCTTTGTAACTAGTGTATAAGTGAGAGAAAAGACAACCCTCCAGAATTGTGATTAATATGTCAACCCAGATACAAGATAAACTGTTTGCACTACTCTTTGGTGAAGCCGTACACACAAACGTCTAGCAGCACAAAGACGGCTGAATGGATGGGTAAGCATTTAATATAATTTACCACTCTTATCACTTCCCATCAATTTCCTCATTTACGCTGTGCTTTGTATGATGTGTACTGACTTTAAACCAGGATATGATGCACCTGGTCTTGATAAGCAAGCGACGGAATAAGTGCCTTGGCAATATCCAATGTTTCTCTCTGTGACATTTTGAGGTTTTCGAGGTACAAAAACAGAGTAAATAATGGAAAAAATACATTTCATAATTAGCTTCACTACATTTGTGTTTTTGGTTGCTAAATCCATACATCCTTTGTGCTAAGTTCAGTACTTGACTGAGCTTGTTATAAGTCGACAATTGCCCATCCAAGCCCAAACACACACACACACACACACACACACACACACAGCCCCTTCCCCCTCTTTTTGCATTGCCTCCACCCGTGTTTCCTTTTTGATCTGAAACCATCACATCTTGGTTTGCTGGAAAATTGCTTCAGAAAGCAGAATCTGGGAAAAGGCATGTTATTTCCATCTATACAGTGTGTCATTGAAGGCTAGTCACATTTTAGCCACAGCGGCTTCTATTCCCAGTGCCCCCAAAGCAAACCTATTCTTTTGTATATGCAATGTCAATAGCAACTTTTGATGATATTTTTGATTGTTGTGCATTCTACATACACCTTCGCCAGCCAGTGGAAACCTCAAAGGAAGCACAGCTGAAGACCATGCCAGCGACAAATAAATCGCCTGAAATGGAAATCAGCAGTTTATGTGGCCAAATAGGAGAACATGATGAGATGAAGAAAAATTCTCTGACACTGTTCTGCCTCTTTACTCTGCAGCGCAACATGGAATACTAATCCTGACGAGTACTTAGATAATTTTTTTCATCATGTTTTTCTATGATGAAGGGGAGTAAAGAAACCCTGAAAATAATAAAATAATAAATAATAAAATAACCCTTTTACATTAATAAGCTTCCATTTTAACAGTCTCAATTAGTGAGCGATATATAACAAACCAGAGATTCGGGCTTTTCATTTGCTGCTCTGAACAACAACTTGGAAATAAGTGAAACGTCTCAGCAGCTATTGCCATGAAGTTTTCTACAGACATCAATGGTACCTTGAGGATAAATCCCACTGATTTTGGTTATATCCTGATTTTTCATCTTGCACCACCTGCAGATCAAGATTTTTACTTATCTAGTGAAATATCTTAACATCTATCAGCTAGATGAGTACAAAATTTGGTACAGACATTCATGGTTGGAGCACAGTGTATACAAATGACTTTGGTCATACACTTTTGTCCCTTAGTGTGTGAAATGTTTAACAACCACTGGACAGATAGCTATGAAAGCACAAATGTCAGGTCAGGTCAGTTCACATCATTTCAATCAGCCTCAGCTGCACTTTGTATTTGGTGTTAAATGGCAATGAGGTTAGTATGTTCACACCTCCGTTTTAAACATGATTTCTGAAAAAAAAAAAAAAAAACAGCATTACTGCTGACATTGTGAGCATGTTTGCATGCTGATATTAGCATTTAGCTCAAAGCATCAGTGAGTCTATGTATGTAATCTATAGAGGACAGTTTTGTCCACAATGTTTGTTTACAAGTTGACCTCTGGGGAACACACAGAGCAGGCACAGCATAGTCACACAAGCCACCAGCTGCATTGGCAAAATTTTGAAAAAAAAAAAAAAAAAACTCACAGATTCACACAAATTCTCACAGCAACCTAAGATGTTTATTTGTGCTAAACACTCAGGCTCACCTTGACTGAGATCTTGCCTTCGTCCTTGGGTAAATGTGCGGCTAGGAACCAGTCCCCAGGGAGCGGGCTGGTCACGTTGAATGCTCCTGTTGTACGGTTTGGAAGAGTCCAGGTAAGAGTCACAGCAAAGGATCCTGGGACGACTGTATCCCGAGGGAAGCGGGTGTACAGGGGGTTGATTACTGGAGGAGCCCCAGACCTGAAGTACCTATTAATAACAAAGCCGAAACACAGTCCCTGTTAGGCCAGATCTATATTTTTTTTATATATAAACAGCGGTGGCATCTGCCAAATATAAAAACCAACCATAGGAACAGCTGACAGCATGAGCACAGATGGCATGTTCTATTTAAAATATGAAAAATTCAAATCCTAAACATTAATAATCATATCCAGCCGCACATATTTGACTGTGATAATCATGTTCACGTCAATCACAACATCGCAGGCACACAGAAGAGTCACCTGAGATTGCAGCTCAGTTACTGCTTTCCAACCAATATAATAAAAATAGCCAAGCAAAATTATGCCAGTAATAGCTGTCACTTCTCAGGGTTAACAAGCTGCCATAACCTTTCTCCCAAAGGTAAACTGTAGGATAAGATGCCAATTTTCTATTATTCTATTTTCTATTTTTGTATTTGTGCCCCATGGAAAGAGTAGACTTCAGTTTCTAAGTGTAGCTTCAACAAAAGAAAGGCTTCAAGCCGAACACAAGCAATTTAAAAAAAAAGAGAGAGAAAGGTGGCGCGACGACGCTCATCATCTTACACAGTCACATTGCGGTTTGGGCAGCTGTCTCCGAAGGTGCCCCCTTGCTCCTTGAAGGTGATGAGGTTCCATACGGCCATCATGGTGTCGTCAGGCACATTGAAGTGGAACAGTTCCACACTGGCGAAGGAGTTGAAAGCATTCAGCTTACGAGGCGTGCGGGTGAAGTATTCAGTCACAAAAAGGCAATCTGTGGGGAAGAGAAGCAGAGGAAAGTGCCCCTGTGAGGATAAACTGTTTGGTGTGTCAGCGTGCAAACATTTGTTCATTTGCACCACACATGATGTATGGCTGATGCTGATAGGAATGTTATTGGTTTTGCGTGTATTTAATCATAAACCAAAGTACTAAAATTTGACCTGATGGCGGCGCTAGATGAAAAATCAGAGGACAATCAAAGTAATCTTCTGAGGATCATTAGTATCTGTGCCATATTTTGTACCAACCAAGGTAGCACAGGAGTTTTCAAAATCTGAGGCGTTCCCTCATACAAAGCTTGGAAAAAGAAGCCCTCTCAGGCCCTTTTTGTTTACTTGCTTAGTTTCTCTCAATTCCTGGATGCCTACGACATCATCGTTATGTTATCTGATCCCGTTGACACTAAACAATTCAGCCGAGGTAGCCTAATATTGCTGTTTGACATAACTTCTGACTGTATCATATGTAAATAAATGTCTGTCCTAAGGGATTTATTCATTTCTGACTCTGGTAAAGTGGGAAAAAAGTTTTAAAAAAAGTTAATTTCGCCAGAAATTGGTACAGAATTTTTACTTCTGTACCAGTGAACAGTGAGTCATGATTAAGTTTATTATCATTTTTGCCTATAAAGACTAAATCCCAAACATTTTCATTTGTCAGCTCTTTCATTCTTGTAAATAGAACAGAGGTATATGCAGTCTCTCTGCCCTAAGTCCATAATGACAAGCTTCTCCTTGAACCTGGCAAACTGTTTGAAGAGAGCTAGATCATATAAATATGCGATCACAGACTTTAACTCCTGTTAAAGCAACTGAGGGGAGATGTATGTATGCAGTCTCACTCGCGTCCTGCATAATGTCAAATCCTTGGATTACATCCACCGAAGGCTCTGCATATAAAAGCAGCAGAACAAGTGACAGGTGTAATCTCCCATATTACCTACAAGAGCCTAGCTGGCATCGAGCACACCCAGCGGGAAGGCAAAATGTGGGGGAAACTGTGTGTGAGTCAGATAATTGCCATACTAGAACATATTGCATCTGTTAGATAAGTGTTATCATGAATATAAACATAAGTGGATAAGAAAGAAGGCAGCAGTATTTCATGTGAACAATGTGGAGACACCTTGATGTTTCACTGGGGGGAAAATGTTTTCCATTTGGAGCACGCTACCTTTGTGTTTGTGCATATCAACCATTTCTACCATGTGCGCTTGGAACACCTGTGAATGTTTTCTTTATCTTTTGGGAAGGATAATTTATCTCACCAGCAATTTGGACAAAAATAGCCACATTTCACAATCATGTATTGGAGATGCAATGAAAAGCCCGTGCCTCTAAAACAGCATGAGCCCAATTCGTTTAAGGGCTGTGCCGAGAATGCGAGCTCGCTGTACTAAAGCTGTCATTTTGCAGCTGCGTGTTTTGCCATTGCCTCTGCTTTTCGCCTTGATAACGACACGGAGCAAAGAAAACCAAGTGACCCTCCACAGTGACAAGGCGCTGAGGCGTGGATGCATAAAGCAAAAGGTTTCCTTGAATGTGAAGTGTGTTCTAATGTGTGTTGGGAAAAAAAAGAGAGAGAGAGGGAGAAAAAAAAAAAAGCTTCTGCTCTGCTCCTCTCCCCCACACTTTTACTAGTCCTCAAAGCTTGCGCTGGCTCTCACCTATGGAAGCAACCTTGAATACTAAAGGCGCAGAATAAGGAGGCAGAAACTCAGAAGAATGAAGCAATCTTGCTGTCAAGAGCTAAAGCCTAATCCCATACAAAGCTCCCAGCCTTAATTTCACTCTCATCGCAGCCTCCTCCCGGTCCGCTATCTGCATTATATGTGAGCCTCCTTTACATTAAGGGTCCTCTTTGCCTTTACACTTGAATGGATACCTATAGCTGAGGAGAAGCCGATGGCGTGTCACAGGCTGAGGCGCTATAACTGAATAGGTGTGGCACTAACACTGCCAAGAGTCTGCAGTAAGTTCACCATATGTTCTGCTTGTAGGATTAGAAAGGAACAAACAGAGGTTTTTTCCAGCCAGAGATCACAGAGCAGTAAAACTTAATGACATACTGTAATGAGCTGATTACTTGTTGGTCAGACAGATGTTTGAAAGGCAAAAACTCACAAATTTTGCACATCTGGGTATAAGCCTGGTTATGGACAGTAATTATACCATTCAGCAAAGGAAGTCTTAAAATTAGGATGAACTGTGCCTTGCCACATTCTTCAGTCAACATAACCTTGATTGCTAGAAAGTCCCGACTAATTTCATTAAAAAAATAAATAAATAACCCTCCAGTGGGTGAGGAGGACCCATGAAAAAGGCTATGAGATGATGGTAAGCACCTGAAAAATCAAATTCCTGCTGCATAAATGATGTTTATTTTTCAGAGTTTTCTACAATTTCCCATTCAAATATTTCAATAAGGTTAAATTTAGTCTCAAATTGAAGCCATGCAGCCTGTGAGTGGGTTTGCCTCTATGTAGCTTCTTATTAAAAGGTCAAAATGCATGTTTTTGGTAAGTCAAAATACCAGACAAGAGCCACTGCACCAAACTATTTACTGTGCAGCAGATTATTGTAGTTATTTTTAGTCATCATATGTTCTCCTACATGCCTGTCTGTGTACAGGTATGCAAAAAGTACATTTCTTTTACTATTTTTTTATGTCAGTGTATCTTCTTAGATTCATTATTCTTATGGTAATTGTCAAAACATTGTGTTTAACATGTTCATGTCACAAATCTTATTGCTTTGTGATGTACAGGGTGCATATGCATGGATACAGTTTATTGACAAGGCACGCTTCATTTCAAACATATCACCATCTGAAGATGTTGGCTGAAGTCCACATGCCAAACTAGTTTTAGAAAATTACAATAAAGCTTACATATCTATTTTCAAACCCCTTTTATTGGGGGGTGGTGGGGGGATTCTGCACAGGAAATGTACCCAGAAAACAGCTTCAGTCTCAGTGACGATCCAGCAGCTACACACTGTGACTACTCCTAATGTGAAGGTGTAAACATGCCAAAATATTTAAATACGCTTGTTTGTTTGCCAGCTAAATAAAGACATTTCATTTGAAGATAAAGGCAGCAGAGTGCTCGCAGGCTTTCTTACAGTGAGGCTCTGAATTCAGTAATCTCCTCAATGAGCGCCTCCCAACCACTGTTTTACTCTGTTAGAGGCTTAATACAGACATAATCCTGCTTTTTGTCATCTCAACTAGAGATTCATCCGTGAATGCTTAGGTGGATGTATTGCTTAAACTTTTTTTTTTTTTTTACAAACAGCATATTAGCAAAAGCTGCGTTTCCTCCTCTATTAGTAGGATTTTAAATCTTTTTTAAAAAAAAGGAGAACAATCTGAGACAGCAACGAGGACAAGAGTTTTTTTTTCTTCTTCTTTTTTGGGTAAACTGATCGATTCCCATCTCCTGCTCAAACACAGTTCCCTCTGATTCATGTTGATCTCATCCATCAACAGGGACAAATCTTCAATACTGGACCTTCTTCTCCCAACCTCAAAGACACCAACACCAGAGCTGCCATATGTGAAACGCTAACGAGATCAATGAAAAACTGAACATCCTCTCTACCCAGAGTGGAGACACTGACTCCCGGATGATCACTGAATAAACATCATCATTATTTTTAAGACAACCGCAGGAAAAAAAGACCTGATTCTAAAATACCACTGATCCTCATCACTATGATGTGTGTTTTTTTTAATACCCTCAGGAGGCAAGAAAAAAAAGGGGGGAAAGGGGGGGAAATTGATCCTCCGGACTTCACGTCCAAGGATTTACCTAAACTGAAACAGCAACAAGTCTGTCAGGGGACTGCAACATCCTCAGGCAGACCTTTAAGATCCTTCATGACCACAGACAGTACAGCCTGTGCTGTATGGATTCACTGCTGTCCCACAATGGAGCACTGAGGTTTTTGTTTCTCGCCTCTGTCTTGAAGCTGCAAAGACATCTCAGCTGATGGACACCCAAAAAAAACAACAACAAAAAAAAAAACAAAACAGAAAAATACTCAAGTCTGACCACATCAGATTTGTTATTGATACACAAGGAGTGAAATGTGCTGTGTTTACTTTGTGGTAACATCTTATGATAAAGGAAGAGGAAACGAAAGGCACATTTCCCAGTTTGATGGTTTTTAATTAGGCTGAGTGAGAAACCAAAGGGGGGGGGGCGACCAGGTTTAACTTCAACACCGCCTCATTGTCCGGCGAATCTGCTCATATTTTCGCATGATGCCAGCGTGTCTCAACAACTTGTTCTCCTCCTCCTCCTCCTCCTCTTCCAACAGAGCGAAACAAGCAAACAAACAGGCAAGACAAGCGGAGAGCGAAGGAAAAAAAATCGATGGTTACAATCAGCACATACATGTCTACACACACACACACACACACACATATATACATATATAACCTACAGGAGCGTCTGTCAGCGTGCTGCGTGACATTACGAGCAGCAGCCGTGCGTCAGCCAGCCGGACCAGCCTGCGGTCTGCTCGGCTGGAAACGGCTGTTTGTCGGTGTTTCAGAGCAGGAGGCGAGACCCGACGCTGATTTCAGCACCTCCGACAAAAGGGACAGCTCCTCGTGAATCAAAGCAGCACACACACACACACACACGCATACACACACACTCACCTCCGAGAGCGCAGAGAGAGGTGTAAACAAGCAAGAGGAGCCTCGGAGGGCTGCATCCCGAGCCCAGCTGCCACATCGTTAAAAGCCACATATTCAGTGAGGGGGGCTCCAGCCCGGCTGCAGTTCTCAGTCCGCCTCGCTGGTCTACATTTTTTCAGTTTTTTTTTTTTTTTTTTCTTGCCAACGACCAGCTGTTTGTGCATGACGTAATTCAGACGAGGACGGGACGGCGCCTCCCCTTTGGCTTTGATTTGACAACCTCAATATGTCGACTTGTTTTCATTGGACCTGCGGCCCTGTCAGTCCGGGGACGCTGCAGACGTAGATTGCACCACAAGACTCGTCACTTCGGCGCCCGGGCCACCGCACATCTCATCTCATCACATCTCATCTCATCTCATCTCATAGCATCGCATCGAGCAGCGCAGCACAGAGGGGCCGAGCGGCTGCAGCTCACACACACACACACACACACACACACACACACCTAACACCACCTCCATCCCCTCCAAAGCACCTCCAACCCCTCCAGAGGCTGCAGCCGCTGCGCCCACAACTATCTGGGACAGAAAGTTGGAGGAGGGTGGGGAAGAGCGACAGAGAGCATCGGACCTCATCTGACCCCCCCCCCACCCCAACCATCACCACCACCTCCACACACACACACACGCACACAGCCTCTTAACTTCAGCGTGTTTCCTGACAAAAGCGACTGTTCGTCTCTCTGAACTTGCAGCTCCTTCTGCATTGCAGTGCAGCAACAACACTTTTTCTTTAGACCTACATTTGTTCCGTTGACCTCACATGTCCTCCATGTAAAAGCTTAAAAAAACATTATTTTATTATCCTGATATTTTAGTTACTTTTCCTAATTTTTGGGTCGCATGTTTCAGAGGTCTTGTACAGAAATTGATTCAGTATTTTCTCAGACAATCCAGCTGTTAAACATGGTGAAATGTGAGGATTTTTTCTTTTACGTGCTCTCAATCTGAGTTTGGTGTTGACAGTGCTTTTGTCACAGCATTACCACTCCCAAAGCCCAAACAGGTGGATTTGTATTCCTGTTACTGTTTTATGACAGTCTGAGGTCTCATTCAGTATTTGGTGTTAAAACACATGTTTTTTGGTAATTTTATTTTTGTATTTTATCACCTTCATCAAATATTCAAGTCCATTTAAAAGCCTCTTGGGTCGAATTGTGATTTGTGATATTGGGCTATATAAATAAAAAAAGGACTTGACAGTTTGAGTCAAGGGATGAGTTACATCAGGTTTTTAATAAGGTGAAATGAAAAGAACGAGATTTTATGGTGCAATCAATATTCATAGTTTTATCCAAACATCAGTGGTGTCTGCGAAGCCCCAAACACTGATGAAGTGATGCACTGTCAAGATCTGTCCCAAGGGTCGATAACAACATTAACGTAGCTGCACTGAACTGAAATAAAAAATGATTGCACTTTTGTTATTCAGTTTTATTCAAACTGGAAGGAAAACAAGGCATATATTTTCCTCCTGAATAGCTACACAAATAGTTCTCTGCAGGACTTTGAGATATTCATTTTAGGCATCTCGCTCATGTTCAGCAGGTGACTGCAGACTCACTGGTGGAGGGAGTCGGGGGGTGACATTTTCACCAATCTCCGCATCAGACAATAATCCATTTTCCCTTCAGGAACTGGACATTAAGAGTGACCCAAATTCTCACTCGTGATTATTTTTAGGCTGTGGGGAGACTTCAACATGAGTCATAACTGTCCAAGGAGATCTGTCACAGAACGACTGAGCTCCTGAATCAGGTTGGGTATAATTTATTTGACATGAATGAATCATTAATGTGAATTGTTCACTCTAAAGGAAGAGCTAATGTCTAAGCCAGGGGGGAGTCAAAGATGATAAGCAGGTTAGATTGTGACCATTCATTTGCTGACCTGAAACTAACCCAACACCTTTCTTTTTCTCAGGTAAAATAGTTAAGACTTTGCGTGGAGTTTGTTTGAATATAATTTGACTGAGTGTGAATGAACCTAATCTCTGTATTTTGATGAATCTATCTAAATGCACTGAGTGACGTAAAAGCCGCATATCAAAGGTTTGCTTTGTTCTCTGCTGAGTGGCAGCAATTTCTCGATATGGCTTGATCTAAAAAGTAGAAACCCTCCCACTTGTCCTCCACAGGAAAGTCAACCACAGAGCAAAAGTGGTGAATATCAGTTCAAATTGCATCACTCAAGAGCAGTATGACTGAAAAAAAAAATCTAAATGAGACCACGTGAAGTACATTTGGGTGACAAAGAAAGTACAAATGAGGTGCATTCTGAGAAAGACCCCTGACTTATGAGATGTGTGGAATACTACATTCCTGTCACTGTGATGGGGAGCGACGAGGCGAGCATACCTGAGAAAGCGCTCTTTGTTGATAACTGACGTACTGTTGGCAGCACTCAAAAGTTTACTCTGAAGTTTTTCTTCAGAGTTGTAAAGATTGCCAGATCCCCTGGATACCACGACCCACGCATAGCAACCTGCCGTGTATGGCTGGCCTCGGCATTAAGTACTGCAATAAACAGATCAGCAAGAATGCAGCCTCACTCTACCTGAATGGATTGTCTGTTCTCATCTGTAGACACTACTTATCCCCATAATGACACTTAAAACATGCACAGAACTGAAATGTGTTGTGTTCCTCTAAAGGCTGGAGCTATTGGTCCTTTTGTGTGTGTGTGTGTGTGTGTTTTGTCAGCCTCTCCCAGTGGTTTCTGCTTCCTCCAATGGGCCCCGAGACTTTCAAGTCTTGACACACCGACTGCACATAGCTGTTGATGTCTGGCAACCTGTCCCGATCGCCTTTTAATCCAGTGTTTGCCGGAGAAGGCTGTCATCCTTTGGGTTGTGAAGTGTTGTACAGCCTCAAAGCCAAAATACTCGACATCAGAGGGAAAGCTTGCCAGATATCGTGGCCAGACAAAAGGACAACCGCGCCCTTCCGTCAAAGGAGACCTGGAAGCCACCCAGTGAGTGATTATTACTGCAATTAAGCGCAACACCGGTCAGCGAGGAAGGTTTGATCAATTCTGGCGACTGAGAGAGAGTGTAAAATCATAAATTATCATAAATACCCCTGATTGACATTTTCCTTGCCTGTTTCTTCTATTTCACACCTTGAAAAAAAATGCATGAGACTTATTTGACTTCATTAGAGCTCAAAATGTCAGACAACTTTTGCTTCCACTTCAATGAACTCTAAACTTTTAAAACTGGTTCACGCTGTTTGGTAATGCCTCCCACAGTGACATTTGGTGGAAGAAGATGAAGGCATAACCGGCAAACCAGTTTTAAAAGTTGGTGGTAGGAGGTGGTGGAGGATGTGTGCGTGTGTGTGTGTGTGTGGGTGGTGGTGCACACACCGACCGCACACGCACATCACGGCCTGAGTTATTTCTGCTCTCCCTAAGGTGAAGCTCTCCACAGCCTCAGTGTAGCAGCCACACAGTCACACACAGAGGAGCATGAAGGGCTTCCAGTTAAGCATTTAAACCAGCTGGCTTCATGGGGAGGGGCGGGGAGGGGGGGTCGACATTCAAACATTCAAATCCAATGCTGCACCTAATCCCTCGGCGTCCCAAAGTCCTATGGAGGAAGAAATGTAACTCGTTGCCAGAGTGAACTCAGCCGGTCTATACCAATATGTGAGCATGCCAACTGCGCGCAACATGTTCAGTTAAAGAGATAAAACGACAAAATGGAAAAGGGAGAGGGGAGGGGAAAGAAAGGGCGGCCAGCTGGTAAAGTTAAGCGCTCTTCCTCTGTGGCTCAGCTTTGGTACACACTCTGCCTGCAGCATCTCTAAGACCATGTCCTACTCCTGCCTGCTATAACACAGTGTTTGCACAATTATAAACCTGAAAGGCAAACAGAAGCCTGGCTCATCGGGCACATTAAACTCACTAGTGTCTCTGGACAGGAGGTAAACATACTGAACTTGGACAGCCTCAAAAAAAAAAAAAAAAAAAAAAAAAAGGAAGAAAGAAAAAGAAAGAAATTGTGGGGATTTTCCTCAAAACAGCTCCTCCATCAACACCAGAACACCACTATACATCATCTAAAAGGCATTCAGCTAGAGAAATGTGAAGTGTCTGTCTATCATCTCTCTTGGCCGTGGCCTGTCATACATTTATAGCTGAACAGCGCCCCCTTTTGACGCTTCTTTTCTCTCTGATATTAAGAGGCTGTTATCACCGGGAAGCAGTAGCAGTCCTGAATAAAAGACAGCACCTGTATGTTTTTGCATTTTTATAATCCACCATTTACAGTATTTGATAAAAAAAAAAAAATCCGTCAAAGAGGGAGGAAAAGGGGAGGACAACGGTTTAGTACAGTTTGAATTTACACTGGAGTAGCAACAGTTAAGGCACAACATGTAAGTGGAAATGTCCCACAACAGCACAGCATCCAATCACATCCCCATGGATCCAAGGATGTGTGATTCTACTTTAGTGATTTTTTTTTCTTTTTTTCTCGTGTTTGTTGCTCTTTATCTGGTGACACCTCACAAGGAAATCTACAAAGACTAGTTTAAGTACAGTACAAACCTACACCTGTGCAAACTACATGAGTTTTACATCCTGAACACTCCGAAACGTGTCTTCTTCGTTGGTGCATTCAGTGCTGCACTGAGGCTCAGTCCCAGTACAATACGAGTATCGGCAGGATCGATAATCCCGTCATCCCACAGTCTGTAAAAAGGAAAAAAAAAAAAAAAAAAAGTACATTAGAGCAATACAACTCCACTCATCTAATGCTACTTGTTGTACTGTGCGGGTCTGTTATCAATATACTTTAACAGAGTGTCAGGCTTTCGTGTTGCTCTCTCTGATGAACTCCCTCTCATCTTCTCAATAAGCTCCTATTTTCCATCATCAAAGATAAAAGATTACTGTTTTATTATCAGATAATTGTGACACTTCAAATCATACTAATGAGTGTAATCTTGATTTGAATATGAAAATCTATCTCTTAAATATTTTTATACTATTAATACAGTGATCCCTCCTCATTCCAGAACCCCCCACAAAAGGTGAAAATAGGCAAAGTAGAAACCATATGTTTATGTGGCTATTTAAAAAGATTTTAAGCCCTTATAAACCCTCCCACACTCTTATAAACATTTCCCACACAGTTATACAATAGAAACCCTTTATATTCTTATTTTATATTAGGTAAGATACATCCTCAGAAATCCACGAACCAGCAAAATATCCACAATATATATTTAGATATGTTTGCATATAAAATCCATGAAAGAGTGAAGCAGCGAAAGTCGAAGCAATGTAGCAATATACCCTTTACAAAAAACGTCAGTATCTCCACTTTCTGCAGGTATTCTCTCTATATAATGATGGCGTCATC
>JBAJHX010000076.1:16093218-16109845 GCA_037176925.1 Amniataba percoides
ATCATAGCAAGATTTTATTATTTTAATTATTTAAAGTCCTTCTGAGGTTGTGTGCTTTGTGAATTTTGTAATAACGTAATTTTAGGTATGTGTTGTGCATTTTGAAACCTCTATATTGTATCCTCTACATTGGCCAGGACACTCCTGTAAAAGAGATTTTAAATCTCAGTAAAGCCTCTTCTCAGTTAAATAAGTAAATGGAAAATCTGCCCAATTTTAACATTTAAATTGACTAATTGTCTACAACTTGTACACACAAATGACACAACATGACATGTTTGGTAATAAGAACTCCACCATCTGATGTGTGCAGTGCTCACATACACAATAACAATAGCCCACAGGACTGAAAGATAAGCAAAGATGGCTCATATTAGCGGAACAACAGGACATCTAATGGAGAAGAAATCCACAGCAGATCACAGCACCACTCCTCGTGCATCAAGTGTCTGTCCTGTGGTTTCTCGGTTCTTGGAAAAGCAGGATCACATGGTGCATTGAAATTATTTAAAAAGAAATTAGAAACACATGCTGATGGTCTGTTGGTAGTCCACCTCTGCCCAATACTATCATTCCACAAAAACCTTTTTTTCTCGGTAACAGTGTTAAACTCTCTGCTGCTGCTCTGACTCACCAACATCAAAAACATGCAATGAGTCAATGCGGTACAGTGTTTCGATAATCGTTTTATCACCCCTCTGCGCGAGACATACAGTACGATGTGTCATCAACAAACCTCACCTAGCACTAGAGTAGTATGGACTTCCTTCCTCTTCGAACCGCCGCACTATTGGTTCTTTCATGGCAGCCTCTTGCTCTGCTGTGAACTGTGAATAAATCGATGATACAAAGGATTTGGTTCACCAAGTTTTTCAAAGATAATTGCAGAAAGCTTAGTTCATGGTCATGTGCTTTTAAATGCAGAATTGGGCTATATGGACCTGTGCCAAAAGCATTTTAAATGTTCTCTGAAATGCACAAGGCGTAGTAAAATGCAAACACTGAATCAATGCTGTTGAACCTTTTAGTGCCTTTAGTCTGTCCTCTTCTTTACAAAAGGGGTGAACTACTGTAAATATTAGAAACATCTCTCAATATGAAACATTACAAAAGGAGCACAAACTACTCCATCGAGAATAACCATTAAGTTGATTTTTTAAATAGTTTCAGAATATTATGACCATAATTTATTCTAAGGTGGATTAGACTGCATTAGGTTTAGCAACAAATACCAAATGAACTTGCGACAGAGCACACTGTATGCACTGTACATTGCACACAGTGAAATAAAGAAAAAACACATTTGCAGGTTGTAATCCTGCATGAATGTGTCAAATATTCTCTTGTTATATGAAATATACAGTATTTCTTAATCAAAATCACGAATCAAAATTTTTCTTTCTGTTAAAATATTACATTATTCTTGGAACTTAACTCAAACTTCAGGGATGTATACGTACATTTATCTAATCAAATGTGATTTGTGCTGATCCTGTCCACCATATAAAGCCAAACTTATGTATTAGCTTGTCTGGTGTAGTAGTGACAAGAGTGACATTATGAGTCACAGGTGAGCGTTTCAACGTCAGCTGGTAAAAACTTTGGGCGAGACTGACATCTAATTTATTCATTTCTGCCTCATCCACCGTCTCCTGATCTAAAAACATGGGTGGGGAAAGTGGGAGAGGTGAGGGAGGTGTGGTTAGCGGCAAGCAATCGTGAAGAGCTCTGCATCTTGCTGCTGTGAAATGTGAAGGATTTTATTTAAAACCCTCTCTTAACTTTTCCCCGTCCACTTGTTCCATTTCTTTCTGAAATACATCACGTTACAGAAGATGAAGGCGTTCGTACTCCTGTTTAACTGTGACTTTAAGTCCAATTGATGTATTGCCAGAAAAAAATGACTGATGAGGTTGTTTTTTTGTTTTGCGTGGTACTGCTGTCATGGTTTCTAAAAACATGATCAAACACGGTGAAAAGAGAAACGTATGGAATTAATTAGTTTGGCTTCTTTTTCTGTTTAATGGCTCACATTTTTAACCCATCTCTAATACTGACAGGGTACCGAAGTGAGGTGTCATTCTGAGGCTATTAATGCACTCTTAATACACCCATAACAGCATATCTGACACAGTTTAATTACAGCCATTTGATGACTGTCTATTCAGCATACATCACTCTAACACTTAACACTGATATAATTTTGTAAGTATAAAAGTAAAGTGTCTTTCATAATGTTTATGCTTTTTGGCAGCAAATCGACAAAAGCTAATTTAAGCTTTGCCAGTCAAGCGCAGATGGGATGATTAATGTGAATGATTACCTCCTTTCCCTCGCGTGCCCTCTGATCCTTCGTGATGGTGGCCAGGACTGTGGCTGCTTGCTCTCCGCCCATTACAGAGATTCGGGAATTTGGCCACATGTACAGAAATCGAGGGCTATGAAGGGGAAAAGAAGAAAGTGTCAGTTTTCTTCTGTTTGCTGAGCCAAAATGATCTGCTACATCACAGATGAACAACTAACAAGGCCTAAACAAAAAGCAGAAGCCTGCATTAATGAAGATCTAATTCTCTGGTAAAAGTCTAATAATCTGGTGACAACTACAGCAAAACATTATTTATGAGAGTTTTTGGACGGGAAAGGTACAGCTTGGGTAATACTAAATAATTCAAAAGGTCCGACCAAAGGTGATCACCGGCATAAATTTTCTAAAATGCTAAATCATCTGTGCTTATTTAAATTTTACAAGAGAATGCTTGCCGCTAGTTTTCTAAATGTATTTAAATTGATGGAGAACAAAAAGGAGAAAGACCTAAGTAAGATACAAATGAGGGAGATTAAATGAATTAATTCAAACCTTCAATCTAATAACAGCTTGTGTCCGACGTATTCACACAACATATGCAAATTTTACTATTTTACAATGAAAGGTGTGAGTGGGAATACTAATGCGTAAGTGAGAGGAGCTGTATAAAGTCTTCTGTGGATTCAGAGAGAGCTGTGCCAAATTAAACTGCCTCAAGTGACGTCATTTTAAGCAGTGTTGGTTTTTCAGGTGCACTGCATGGTACAATTAAGCTACTAAGATCCAATCATGCTCTGAGGCATGTATAAAAATGCTGAGCAGGCTCAGTTGACTCTGATTTTGTATGAGGATGGCAAGAGGAAAAGATCTAAGTGAATTTGAAAGAGGGTTCACTGTTGGTGCGCGGATGCAGAAGCCTCAATCACAAAAAGCTCAACTGGCTCATGTTTCAACAGTTAACGTGACTAAAATGACGCAAATCTGTAAGTTTGACGATGATGTAAATATGCAATATGCCATATGCTTCAGCCTTTCCAGTCACCAGATATATACCTAACTGAACTCCAATGTAATCTTTATCTTTTTATATCTATTTCTTTCATCGATCCAGTACAGTTCAGAGACATGTAGACCCACACCCACACACACACACACACACACACACACACACACACGGGTGCTAAATGCTAAACCAGTGGAGCACTCTTATATAAAAAGCCCACTGCTGTCACACAATCAAAACAATCCGGTACTCTGTCTCTCTGATCATTTCTACAGAGGTTAAACTGCATAGGGACATTTTTAAAACAAGATAAAGAATAATGAAACAGTGAGAAGTGGTGTTGGTGTAAAAAAAAAAAAAAAACTACATAATTTAAATGGATGTTTTTGTTATATAATGTGTCTAACGTCAGAGAGTCTCTTTTTCTGACATTTAAAAAAAGTTCTCTTCCATCTAAATGTTAAAATCCAAGGGCGTCTCATGCATTTTATTCCACATTCGGAACAGCATGCACGGTACATTCTGTACATCTAAATTATGCACTAACAACTCAGACACAGCTAATGATCTTCATATTTATGTAACAGGTCTTGGCCAGGCGTCTACTTGCGATGCTACCGGTGCTGTCTTTTTATTCAATACGGACCTCTCATTAACTTCCTCATACCTGTAGGCTCTGCCGCACATGCCATAGTTTCCCGCACCATAAGAGCCGCCAATGATAACGGTTATCTTGGGTACATTGGCACAGGCAACTGCAGTTACCATCTTGGCTCCATCCTTGGCAATTCCTCCCGCTTCGTACTCCCTACCCACCATGAAGCCTGCGATGGAGATGGAGATGAGAGATTGCAAATAAAAACTGGGTTCACTCTGTGTGCTGTCACCTCAAGGGAAAGCGTACTGTAGTGTGTTAAAAATAAACCATCAGTAATAAACAGACGGCTTTTATTAAAAACTTTAGAGTTATGTGCCTAAGATCTCATTAAAAGCCACAATATAGATATGTTATTTTATATGTTGTTAAAGGACATATTTAAGTACTCAAATAATAATAAGAAATACTCTCTGGTAGTGTTTTTATTCTGAACAGAGGTGACAGAGTAATATTAGACAACAAAAAACTCAACAGAACAGGAAAGAAAAACATCCATTGTCAATAATCCCCAAACGTCATAAATGAAGAATTCCCACTGACCTGTTATGTTTTGGAGAAAGATCAGGGGAATGTTTCGTTGGCAGCATAATTCGATGAAATGCGTCCCCTGAAAAAGCGTTGAAATATTTAGTGAATCTATTATGCTCCCACTGCAACAGATAACCTGGGACCAAGAGACTGAAAAAAACAACCACCGCTACTTTAAAATAAAATGATAGGATGGGAATAATTTATTTTACTTGGCACGTTGACATACTAACAAAAATATAACCTGCAAATGAACCACCACCAGACACAACTGTATAAACATGTATTAGAGAATAATAATATAATAATAATAATATATTCTGTCTGGGCTGATGCACGAAGTCTCTACTGTCCGGATCACATCTGAAGCTTGTGCTTTCACAAGGCGTGCTCTGCGATCAGTTGGCCTCACCTTCATCTTCATCCGAGTCGAGACCAGTCGGGACAGAAATTTATCAACTTAGGAGGAAGGTCATCCAGCTTTGCACTGGCTTTGTATTCTCTAGATTTTACTTTGAATACGAAGGAGCTGGATGGCCTTCAGCCTCGCCAGTAAAATGCACTGCACGGCGCAGAGCTGCCAGAAGCGCAGGACAGCAAGCACAAAAGACTGTGCACTGTATGGAGACGCCTTATTTCCATACACTTTGTATTGCTGAATTACTCAGGTGTTTTCTTTATTTTGGCAGTTACCGTCGGTGGATTTCTTTCACTGGAGCATCCTGCCTTGCATTGCAAAGTGTAAACAGAAGTTGAAGAGGGTGCGAAATACGTCTGCCTATTAGAAACTGTCACTTGGTGAAAAATGATCCATCAGTCTGCTCTCAAACGCGTGCACAACAACAGAAATCTAATCTTTTCCATGTTACCTCTCCCTTTCACAAACAGAAACACCTGGGGAAAAGCTTTTAACAATTTAATAGTAAGCGTAATAGAAGCCCGGGCATGTCTTAAGTGATGACAGCATGTCTCAAAAACGCATTTCAAAATGCAGGTGCTGTATTGATTTTTCTTGGATATGCTCTTGGAGCATGTCTGTTCCACATCTGTCTCTGTCTGAAGCACTGTGTCAGTCCCTTTTGACAATAATTACACTGATGAGATAACCAATGCTTATACTGTCATATTGAGACCTCAGAGAGAAAATGAATCAAAGAAACCTTTTCTTTCAGGTCAAGCTTGTAATCTAATTCAGAATGTGTTTAAAAAACGTATTAGTCTATAATCACAAATTCAGCTCCCCTTCTTTCCTAAGCCTGCGTAAAGTTCAGCTCCATTCACGGCAGGCTGGCTTGCAAATTAAGTGAATTATGCCGAATGAAATTTATGATTGTCTCCTGCACAAGGTTTCTAAATGCTATGTTATTACAATGCCATTCATCGGAGCACTCCTGAGATGACCCAGACAAGTGCAATTTGAGAGCTTTTTGTACGAGAGAAATTCAGCGCCTTGACTGTGAAAGGTCAGTACAAACCATCCACGCAGACTTCAGCTCCCTCAAGAGAGAAATATAGGTAGTCAGCGTTGTAAGCAGCAAAGCTCTGTGGAGAACACTATCTGAACTGAACTGCTGAAGTATTGTGTTAAAAGTCCTTGACATTTTCAGAGACACGCCGCAAGCACAATGCATTCACAAAGTGTAAAGTGAAGCATAGCTTTTTACACAGGTCCTTCCCTGTCTTTTCATTATATCACAAGATCAAAGCTATATGATGAGTGCCAACGTTTGGTAAAAAAAAAAAACTTTAGGTTTTTCTAATCTACTACTATGAACAGACTTTAGACATCCACTGTCATTGATTCACTTTTTCTGCTTCAGTCATCAAAAGGATTCTTACCTTTTTCGCAGACTCTGAAAACAAGACTCCGTTGTTGCCAATGATTCCAACGGGGTAACCAAATATTCTTGAAAATCCTGAAGAGGTACATATTAGAAATCAAATGGTAAGGTTGGTATATTCCTTGAGAAATAAAAAGGGTTGCATGAATGGAAGAATCTTTTATTCCACATACCTGTAACAAGTGTGTCTCCATAGAAAGCCTTGAACTCATCAAATTTACTGCCATCCACGATTCTGGCAATGACCTGCAATTGAAAGAAGTTGCAAAGTTGTGAACTGTAGGACATGATGTATTTGTTGGGGACTATTTTCAGGCACAGATTTAGAGGTACTGAGTGTTTGTAGCAGAAGGATGGTGTTTGTTCTATCAGCTAAAAATAACCTATAATGTCTGTGATCATGGTAGTGAAGGAACACATCAGCCAGTGAAACGGTGTGGCTCAATTATACACTAATAATAAAAATAATAACAGCTTTTGGACAACAGCGGGGCTCTACGGAAATAACATTTATAAGGTATCAGGATTTGGCTACACAGACAAGACTCGTTAATACAATCAGTTCATTTTTGTTTTGGGCCTTTTCATAGAAATATATAAGAAAAATATATAAACACCACCAGACTGAAACTATTTTTACTCAAGTGATTTCATTTTGATTCAAGGGTGCCCTTTGTTGGAGAGCCTGTTACAGTTGAAAAACTCTTGTAAAAGAGGGAGCAGCCAGTTGATCTTGCATCCTAAATGGACTGCCAATACTGTTCTACACTACAAACAGTTTGACATCTCCACAGTTAGCAGTAATTTTTGCTCCTGGGTCTACATCAAGAATCAAAGGCACAGGCTTTAAACCAAAGGGCCTGCCAGAGAGAGCAAAAACAAAAGTGATTGATGCTGGCTGTCCGTTATTGACGGCAGCTCCTAATAGAGACCTGACAGCTAAACATCACTTACAGTGCATTCACAACCTATAAAACTCAAGTTAGCTTGTATTATTGATGAATCTTAAATATAAAACAAAAGGTGCACAGTGTGTCTTTATTTTATTAATCTTGTTTGCGGTTGGAAATACTATAACAAATAAATTTAAGTAACAACCAGGCTGTGCTAAGCACACAAAGGGCATCAGTTATATATCAGAGCTGTCTGAGTGGAGCTAAGTAATTATTTTAAATTGACCATTATGTAGTCCCTTGTCGTGGCTAATCAAGTGTTTTACAAGTTCAACAGTGACTCAACCTTTCAGAAGAAAAACCCTCAAACTGCATATTCAATAGACCTGAACATCACTTAGTTGAAAAGATTAGAGTGTTGCTTTGTTCAAATAAGTGACAGAAATATAAAAGGGAAATAATTCTTCAAGTGCAGCATATAAGCTTTGTTCTTTTCTCTGTCCCTTCGAGACACTGTACAGGAAACAGAAGAAATACCTCTCTGACATCAAAGTTGCGTTTCAAGTTATCTCCAACAATGCCATAGAGTTCATCTGCGGGGTAGAGAGGTGCTTCAGTCGGTTCTGTTGTGACCTGAAAAATATAATGAGCTCCACGTCAACAGGAAGCACAGACAGCTTAATTTAGTTGACAATGAAAGGTGACTGTTAATGATTGTCATCACCGGACTGACTGACCTCAATATTCTTCCTGTAATTGAGGCTTCTCACTGCCTTTCTTGCCAAATGGAGCGCATGGTTATCATCTAAAGCGTAGTGGTCTGTCACACCAGATTTTCTGTAAAACAAGCAACAAATCACTGTGAAATTATCAACAGCACATGCATCATTACTTAAAAAACAATAACATACAGCATTTCTTTCATCAATGTACATTAAATAAAAACATGCTTCACAATTAAAACATATTTTCCCCCCAAACTATTCAAATTTGTAAATGAAGACCAGTGACCTTTTCAGCCTGTTCTGTTGTGGTATAAAATTACTCACATCTACATACAGTGAAAAACAAGTGATGGAAAATATAACAGCGGCACACTGACTCTGAACCATAACAACATCTCATCAGTACTTCGACCATATGAAAATTTCTCTTTTAATCAGTGCTGATTTACAATTTACAATTTTACCTCCACATATGACTTGCAAATAACAATATAATACATTTTATTTAAAGCGCCTTTCAGGGCACCCAAGGACACTGTACAAACAAAGAAAACACTAAAGAAACAAATATTTATGTTCCCTCTAAAGTGAAAAACAATTCACAGCTACAGTACTGTCTGTGATAACCCTGTGTAAACCAAGCTTGTAAAATAACACCAGCAGAAAATATTTGTCCAACGTTTTATAATCACTGCATTTTAATCCTCCACATTTTGGTTGTGGTTTATGGTTTTGAACAACAGTGCTGAGAGTCATGTAGCTTAATGATTTTTTAGTTGATGAACAGCACCTCTGTAAAAGCAGAAACATTAGATTAAAAACCCATTCATACGATGTAATGAGAAATACTGGTATTTCATACTTGCAGTGGAGATCAGCACCACCAAGGTCCTCTGCAGAAACTTCTTCCCCAGTGGCAGCTTTGACCTGTAAACAAACAGCCGCAGAGACTCTCAGACAAACAAACAACATCAGCAAGGTCTTTTTCGCTACCTTTAAATAGAGTCTGTCATCTGATTGATTTTTACTGTCAACTGCTTGAATAAAAATGATAGAATAAAACACAAACAGGACTATGAGCCAGCTTGATTCACCAACTTTCATCTTTTTTTTATACAATTTAACAAGGAAAGTTTCACAAACCAGCGGAGGTCCTCCTAGAAAGATGGTTCCTTGCTTCCGCACAATGATGCTCTCATCTGCCATGGCAGGTACGTACGCTCCTCCAGCAGTGCAGGACCCCATGACAACGGCAATCTCAAAGAGTCAAGGAAAGAATAAGTCCTATGTTAACGACAGATATCCAAGATTAGCAAGACATGAAAGGTCTGAGATAAAATGCTGCCAGTCAGAATTCAGATTTACTACTGATTTTATGACTGACATCTTGACCCTGTCCTTACAGGCTTTGAATTGTCAATATGATTAATGAACAATGCAATGAGCACCAGCAACTCGACCTCTTTATTTGCAATACAGCCATCTCATAGTAAATCTGTCTGCATTACTAAATATGGCTAGCGGAAAAACCTTTAGAAAAAGTAAGAAAGAGCCTTGAATAATATAATATGATTTCAATCATCAGGAGAGACAATATTAGTATGAATTAATGAGCATTCAGTTGGTGCGGTTGTATGAATATATTCATCTGTGTTCATCACCCCTGGGTCTACCGGAGAGATGTGAATGCAAGACCTGTGCAAGACCCGAATTCCCCACAACACACTTTGCATTTATCAGCCCTCACCCCAACTGACTTGTTTTTGTTTTGCTTTTAAAAACACAAGGATGTCTCTTCTTCAAGAGTCAATATCAAGATGGATCTTAGCTGTCTGCAGACAGTGAAGAGATGAATAACCTACAGTAGTGCCATTTAAATTCAACATTTCTGCTCTTTCTGCAATTTTTCAGACAACCCTATCTGTCTAAGGGCTGATCAATGAGTCAGTGCAAAATGAACTGCGATACAACAAGCATACCATCCAGGATGATAACAACAGGCCACAGACGAGCAAGTTCTGAAGTCATGGTAAAGTCTTAACCGCTTAAAGAGTTTGAGATGATTAACATGAACCAAAACTTAGCATCACCTGTGCTATTCCCTCTGATGACAGTCTGGCTTGGTTGAAGAAAATGCGCCCAAAGTGATCTCTGTCTGGAAAGACATCGGCCTGTCTGGGTAGATTGGCTCCTCCCGAATCCACTAAAGAAGTTGAGAACATCATTATGTTTCGAGAATGTAGCAGTTATTATCAACATCTATCATCCTGTGTTATTCAGTAGCCTGAAAGCCTCAGTCAGGGCCTTCTGGGATGTCCAAAGTCTAGACTGACAAAAAAAAACCCTGACAAAAAGAAACTTTCCCACAGGGCTTTTTGATTTTGGAACAACTCCTAGCCTGAGAGACCTAGCTGACCATTTTAAATACAAATACAACATCTAACATGCAGATTTCTAATAGTTGTCTTACAAGTACAGAAAAACTCACCTAAATAAATGCATGGCAAGTGGTTCTGCTGGGCTATTTCTTGTGCGCGAAGGTGTTTCTTCACTGTAACCGGATAATATGTCCCTCCTTTGACAGTGGCATCATTTGCAACAATAACACACTCCACCCTATGAGAAATGAAAAAACATTGAATTTGTGTGGTCTTTTTTTAAATTAGGCAAAAAAAAAATGCTAATTGCAAGTCACAAAGATGGAAATTAACACTCCATGTAATTATAATTGACTCTTGATTTTTAATTTTCTGCAGCCAGTTTAGGCTCTTCATTCTGCATTATAAGAGGCCTATACAAAATCCAATTATATTTTGTAGCCTGGTCTTAGTTGCTCTAATCGAAATACATGTTCTCAAGTACTTATGATCTCCCTCTGTAACAGATTAATAGGTAGAAACAAAGCACTTACCCTGAAACCCGCCCAATCCCAGTAAGTATGCCGCCTGCTGGGACTTCCTCTTTTCCATACAGTTCATACGCTGCAAACTGAGAGAATTCCAAGAAAGGGGTCCTGCAAGAAAAAAAGAGATTAAAAAAAAGATGCAATATAGATAATGCTAAAATGTAGAGGGGAAATGCACTAGAAAGTTAAAAGGTAAAACCTTTACGCTTGTGATGTTCTAAGTGTTAAGCATAAAAGCATGATGGTGGATTATCTAAGGGGTCTGTAAGATGACAGCAATCAACGCTATCCTCCTTTCCAAGTTCTCAGTGCACAGGGAAGTTTGAGCAAAATCAGACAGGAGAACTCGCTGTGCCAAGGTTTGTGTGATGATGTCAAACCAGAGCAAGACAATTCGTATGCATCTGGTCTGCTGGGTATGAGCCATGAATTCTGAATTAGTCAAAGCCAAAAGGTGAAAGGAAATTGCGCTAACCCTGGGTCCAGCAGTCTGTCTATACGCTCTCTGGGCAGGAGTTTCCCACGAGAGGTATGAAGTCTCCTGGCTTTTTCTCCCCCACCTGGATAAACAAAAATAAAAAGCACGTTCAACTTTTTGGATGGCACAGTATTGATTTTCAGCTGATTAGCATGTGTCAAATTGCAGAGAATATCCCTCTAAGACCTCTAAGATATACCGTACGCTCCAAAACTCACATGAACGTTTAGTATTTATGTACTACATCACACAGGTATACTATAACTATACTTATACACTGCTCATAGTTAGGAGAGTATCTGGAATGTCTACAGTACATAAAGTTTGCACAATATGAGTTTAGAATTTCTGCCCTTCGTTAATCCAAGCAAGTTAATTATGAAACCTTAATATAAAGGTAGGCCCTGAGGAGTTTTACAGATAAGTAAGCACGAGTGTTTTGTCAATACTTTTATCACACAAATTGCCTGACTTTGGATATCAATTTACACCTACCCAATCTAATCTTCTCTGTCCGGCTCTTCAGTTCATCAACAAGAACTTGCATGCGGTCATAATTCTCCTGCAAAACAAGGATAGTTCAGACATTTGTTTTGTTATGATGTTGTATGATTGTGCTGTATCATGTATAGTCAAGGCATATTTCCTAAATCTGTGTATTTAAGTATGAACCATTAACTATTAATGACAGATTATCTAGTCAAAGCACAGTAAGGTGACCACCTACTCAAAGAGATTTATAATTAAACTATATACACATATAGTGTCTAACCAAAAACACCTGTTAACTTGCAATAACACCCAATCATTGTCTGAGTAGGCGAGCATCATGACAGAAAACAGGACAAGTTGTGATTATGGAGCTCATTAAATAGTTAAAGTCGGATATCAGACCATTTGCAATGGAGATGTTCACAATCCCTGCAACACTCATCAAACTGCATTTGTCAAGAGGAAATGGAAAAATGTCAAGAACTGAACTGCAATAAAAACTGATTCAATAGGCCGACGATCACTTAATAAGACATTATAATGCTGCTGCATTTTAAAGTCTCTCTGCGAGCTCGGGCTCGGTAGAAAATGTGTCTGTAGTGCCATCAAGTGACACTTCTTGGTGTTGCATCAGTGAGGATGAATTGGTAGTTTGTTAGTACACTATGTACCTGAATTTACACTAATGTACCTTATTACTGAAATGTTCATTTTATAACTTAAAACACTACTAAGCATTATAAACCTAAACAGGTTCACAGCACAAATAAAACGTAATCCTAATTTGCATTCTGTGCAAACACTTATATTTCAAGGATATTTCTGTGATAAGTACAGTACAATAGTATGCCAGTCATTAACTTTTATGTATTTCATTTTTTAACTGATCATCACTATAGTGTTTATAATCTTAGACAGAGTTTCTCTCACACCTCTGCTCATGGCCCCTCTTGTGACACATGCCTGTGATGTCTTTGTTGGAGAGTAGTTAAGTACTAAAGTAAGTTAAATTTTGCAGTCGCCAAGAAAAAGTAAAAAAAAGTCTTGAATAATATAATATGATTTTAATCACCAGGAGAGAGAATATTAGCATGAATTAACAAGCATAGTTGTTCAGCTATATTTGTGTTTGCAGTTATTCAAGTATTAAATCACTTATCTTAAATTATTATTTTTGTTATCATTATCATTAGTATCATTATTATTACTACTATTATTATTATCATTATTATTATTATCCCAGTGCTTTCCCACTGCAATGTCAAGATAAATGTATTTTTCTTTAGAGTTCTAATTTTTGTTGTTGTTGTTGTTGTTGTTGTTATATTCTGATGTAACTTTATATGACATGCACATTGTACATTTGGTCTTTTTTTTCATTAATGAAAAACTGTTAAAAAAAAAAGAGTCTTGGATGCAAACAAGGAAAGTTCACTTCAATAAACCGATTTGATGGGATTAAAAAAACAGCAGGAGTACTTGAGGAGCAATGAAAGTCCCAAAGCTGCGCAGAAACCTCGTTGGAAAATATCAGAAAGACAGCTGCTTTGTTAACTTAAAGTAATGATGATAAGACCTTTGCTAGGAACCATGAAAGCTCAAGGTTTTGACCTCTTGTAGCCACTAAAAGGGCTACAATTAGCCTCTGCGTGGTTTAAACTGGAGTCCTAAAGGTTGTCAACATTATCTGACCTTAACTCGACATCACAGGTGTCTGTCAGGTGACCCACCTCACTTGGTTGAGTATTGACAGGTTAACATTGGCAGACAGAGGAGTTGTTTTAGTTAGCGCATGGCTAGCTGGGATTAGCAACAGACTCGCCTACCTGGTATTCAGAGGACTGTTTATCCGGTTGGGAGCCGAGTCGAGCTACTTTATCGGCGTGGTAGGGCCGTGTGCACGCCAAAGGTAGACTCCTGCAACGGAGCAACCACGGCCTGACCGTCTGCTGAAGCATTTTGATGCTCAAGTCCCGACCAGACGTGCAACTTGTTAGCTTGCTAGCTAACCTAGCAGAGACTCTTCTTCTGTGGTCGGAGTCACTACGGCGCGAAGCACGATGTCGCCACCTGCTGGTCAAAGATAAGATAAGGGACATTCA
This sequence comes from Amniataba percoides, assembly GCA_037176925.1. Taxonomy (NCBI): domain Eukaryota; kingdom Metazoa; phylum Chordata; class Actinopteri; order Centrarchiformes; family Terapontidae; genus Amniataba; species Amniataba percoides. Next base: position 16,107,149 of record JBAJHX010000076.1, read on the forward strand.
GATGTGGGAGCAGCACAAGGGTAGAAAAAAATATGAAAATAGAGAAAATCAAAAAAGATATTAGTAGGAATATGTCAAATAAGAATTAATAATAGACAATAAAGTCACAATTATGAGGAAAGAGGGATATAGAAGTAGATTATAGTTATAGAAACTGTCCACATGTGCATCTCTTCAACATCAACATCTCTTCCAATTATTGTCTGGGTTTCTAAATTTGATAAACAAGACACCAGGTTTGCAAGTTTTTCCTCAAGATGTTAAGAGATCTGTCAGTCAAAGAGTAGATTCATTTTTGTCCTTTTTAAATGGGATATAATGAAGAAATCTGTTCCAACGCGATTACATTTTTATTCATTTGTGTAAATATATCAATGTATCAATGTAATGAAAAGTTTCCAACTGCATCTCATAAATGATAAGAGTATTAAGAGTGTTAAGAGTATTAAGTCAGAACAGTGTTCCCAGCATTGAGAATAAGTAAAATGTACTTATTTACATGCTTCAAGGCCTGCTCAGGAGATATATAAAAACATCATATTATCTTTCATAAAAATGCAATGAAACCCATATTATTCCATTCAGTATGAATGCCAAAATAATGTTCTCACACTTAAAAAAAACTCAATTATAAATTTATTAATCAATTAAAATGGGATTTTACCATATAAATTGTAAATCTGCATGAATACAAACGTTTCACACTAAAAACCAGATGCCAATGATGAGAAGAGATCCCACCTAGATTCATGCTGCCATCATGTGGCTGTTACAAACATTACAGCCCCCTGAAAGCCACGCTTGATGTGAGCGTTTGTTTGTTTGTGTGTGTGAGAGTGTTTGACTTCTCTCACAAGTTTTAGAAAGAAAATGAAGGAAAATGTGTTTGATTGGTGTATCACCATCATCTAAAGGCAGAGAGACTTCTCTTACATTAAACTGAAGGGTAGAAGCAAATCTGTTCTGCTGTAACTCACTACAGCTGCAGAGAAAATGCCCTTGTCTTGTTTAGGAACTAAAGTTGTAATAAGTGAGAATCAGAGTTAGCCTAAAAGCTTCAAAAACATCCCTTCTGACCCGAGTGCTTTATTCGAGCTAGAGTACATTTGGCAGAGTATAGGCTGAAGAGCATTCAAACCAAGAGCTTTTAGTTCATTTAGTTTTAAGAGGCCTTTCTCCTCCAACGCTTCCACCTATTCTGTCAGCATGCATAGAAATGTCCATGACCTCCACTCAAATGGCTGCTCCTGTTTTCTTAGGAAATATACAATCCTCCACTCTCTGTGTGAACTTAAACCCTCTCACTCATCCATCTCGCTCTACTTTGCCGTGACCCTTGAACCCTTCTCACTGCCGAAGCGGTGAAATGACAGAATAGATGTAAAGGTATGAAAAGCCTCTTTAAAAGAAAAAAAAAGGAAAGAAAGAAAAAAATTAATAAATATAGTTTGATGATTGGGAGTAGAGTGCAGGAGAGTGTTTGAAAAGCACACATGGGTTGGATGAAAAAGAAAGAAAGAGCAGGGTATCACTTTGTCCTGAAATTTGTGGAAAGTCACAGGGTCAGGCAAGGAATTTAGTAAAGTCTCTCAGCACTCAACACAGGGAGCCACAGCAATATATCAGAATATATTTCAGAATATAATATTTTTCTGTTTTTATGATAGTATTTTCCTTTGTTTCACATATTGCTTTATACAGTTGTACTTGGCCACTTGGTTGTTCTCTCATAGCGGGGTCAATTACTCCATTTTATACAGCATGCTTTAGTCTTAAAACCTATTTGACTTGTAGCTAGAATGAATGCTTATTCAACTGTGCAGGTTATTGTCACACACTTTTTGAGCAAAGCTGGGTATCAAACCTTAATACTCTTTTTGACATTTCTTTTTGACTGGATGTGTGATGATGAAATATGTCTGTTGCACTGCTGCTCTGTGGTCAGAAATCCTATTTATTCGATTTTTCTTATGAAAGGGCTCTTGATTTTAATACGGGCTGTTCTTGTAGCACTGCATGGGACAACATTTAGCATCTGAGAACTTTTGTTAGATGAAAGAAAGGGTTTGAATATATTATATATTTCTCAAAGTGAAGTATCAAAAAGAGATGTTTTATCAGTACCAAAACTTAGTTACTGCTCCTGAATCATAATGGAAAGATTTTAAACTAGCCCAAAATGAATTCATGTTAAAGGGGCACTCAGCCAGTTTTATACATGAAGGTCGGATCATTCATGATGAAGAGTAGTCCGTATTTCTGTCAGTAAAAACTGCTGTATAATATGTTTTTTTGGCTCTTTCTAAAGTCTCATCAGGCTTGTGTAGGCTTGGGTTTGCAAACTTTTAACAACTCATGTGGCACAAACCAGTGATGTGGCATCAGAGAGACATGAGCATTTACCAAACAGGAAGGGAAGTTTTGATAATTCATTGTTTAGTTGTCGTTCACAAGTAATCCAACTTTATGGGAGTGCAATATAAAATCAATGCAGTACTTTTTCCACCCAATTAAAAAAGATAAATCAACACATAATATAATTTTCCTGTTCAATATACTCTTCTACATACTTTGAAACCTGTTTCAGCCGGATTAATTGGTGTTTGTGTTGAACTCAATAAAGCTGCCTCTTCCATCCCTTCCTTCCAATGTGGTTTGCAGTGTTCAAGTGTCACTCAGTCACAAGCTCACACACAC
>JBAJHX010000076.1:16116412-16127791 GCA_037176925.1 Amniataba percoides
AAAAAAAATCCAGGCAGGAAAATGGAGGTGTTGGTTGACCTCCAAACACCAATCAAACAGTTTTACTGAAACCTGTCAGACAGAATCCAATCAGCATCCGGAGGGGCCTGAACGGAGGGGGCAGAACCAAGTGCAAAGGTCAGACAGATGTGAGGGCACTGAGGGCAATCTTGTTAGCTTGTTGCTCAGCGCCCACGCGGTAAAAACACACATACAGACGCCCACACACACACACACACATACACACAGTTTAAAATTTGACTGAACATACATGACATTTAATGAACATACAGCAGGTAGAAAATAAATATCGAAAGTAAAATACATAAACTGATGTTAACAGAATAGATTTGGCGTTTTTGCAATTTTTATTTCCTTTCTTGCCAAGAGTAAGATGATGATGATGATGATGATGATGATGGGAGGTCATGGTAAATATGAAATGCCAGGCTAGACAGAAAGTCCTGAAACAAGATAAAACACCTTCCCTGGTTAGTCTAAAGATCAAAACTGTAAACCGTGTGAGTAAAACCATCAAGATTTGATTTTATGACATATTTTGTTTTGGACACAGATACTATGTTTATTCTTGTTTACAGTTTTTATGCTAAGTTTAACTGTGTCCTTGCTGTTGCGTCATGTTTAGTTTTCAGAGATAAAAGTGGGATAAATCTTCTAATCAGTTTCTGCAAAAAAAAAAGCAAGAGTGTCTTCTGCAATGCTGAAAAAATATATTTAAGGACAATCACGCTATTTTTGTAATGTGGAGCCCCGGTGAGAGTTAAGTGTAGTAAGTCCACAGGTGACACATTCGAAGCAGACTTTTCAGGATAAGGCATTAACCCTTCCACAAAAAGTACCATCATACCCAGCATGCACTTGTTATGAAGTGAAATGAATGCAATTTTATGCTTTTCACATGTGGGAGGCGTTTTACTGATCTAAACATAGCAAACAAAGAGTATCTTGACATTTGAAAATAAAAGGCAAACTCGGTATGAGGTATTAACATGCAGTGCCTGAAGGCAAGAATGAGACAGAGCCAGAACATAAAAAATGACAATACTGCCTTGAGACCTCACATTAATAAAAGCGGTTCGGCTCAATAAAAACAGAGGAAACAACTGATTTTATGCAAATATGGAGATGGAAGTTGTTATTGAATAAAGCCTCGGATATACTTGTTTTCAACCACGTTAACGTGTGCATGATGGCTTCCCCTGCCCATGCTGTGCTCACTCGGAGTGTAGTGGCAGTATATCAGGATGTGAAATAATGTTGGCAGCGGACTCAGCAGATGACAAGAACAATGGCATAAAGCTTGTCACCACTGAAGGTTTTTTTTTTACCACCCCATAATGCATGTGTATTAACCCAGCAGTAATCCTCTCAAGTGTTGGCATTTTAAGTTATGCATGATTATGCTGTGCCAAATTGGAAGTTCTCAGAAAAGATATTCTGCTGTCAGCCAGGAAAGATCCTTCAGGTGTACACAAAGTACAAGGTGTGTGAACAATAACTCGTTCTGCAGCTGCTTGTCTGAGCAAATGTGTTGGTATAAAAAACAAGTATAACAGAGGCCTAAAAGTTTAACGGAATGTTATCCAGGCTACAGCATCCTCCCTAAATTCAGTGCACATGAACATTCACTCATCCGAACAAGAAAAAGCCACTCAGTAAAGAAAGAAAAAGTCTCTGTGCTTGGTTCTGCTTGTTCGTTTTGATCCACGATAAGGTCAATAGGTCACTGTCGGAGAACAATTCAGTCCTTGTGGTTAGTCCCGTTCAAATCCATTTTATACACCTTAAAAATTGTACATTGGTAATGGAGAGCCCCTGGGTGAAAAGGTGGCCTTGTTGTTGAATGGCCGCAGCCCTCCTAGTAATTGACCTCGTAGACAGTTGCTTTCTTATCTCCTGAGCCCGTCACAATGTACTTATCATCTATGGAGATGTCACAGCTCAGCACTGAAGATGACTCCTTCGACTGCAAGGGGAACAAAACATGTGTGAACATGTGAAAAGTGCACTCGAGACTTTGAAATAGCAAAGAGGGATGAAGGCCGTGTGTGTGTGTGTGTGAGTGATGGATGGCTGTTGAACAAATACTTGGCTAAATTTATTTCTTTATTTGCTCACAATATAAGTGAAGCACAGGCACACATTTAGCTCTCATTGCGATTTTTGTCTTTTCTTTTTCAGATTCTCATGAAGGCTTCTTGTTCAAATGTTTGTGTCCTTGATATACAATAACAGACCAGAATGAGAGCAGGCGTGTGGCTACATTTTTCACTTTTTTAAGATGTCAGATTTTGCTGTATTCGGCACATCCGCTTGTGTGCACAGCTTTCACTATGTGTCCTGTCTATAATTGACTAACTGTATTAACTGTATTGTATTTGGCCTGTCATCCCTGTGTATACTCTTGTGGTACGTTCTTCCACACTTACCTGGAATATGCTGGCTCCATATGGGGTCCTCCATGCGTTGAGAAGATTGTCTTTTCCTGTGCTCACAAACCACTTCCCTGAAGAGGATGGGAACCACATGAGGCCACATTAAAAAACATGTTTTCCCGAAATTTTAAACATGTCACAGTATTTACTGTAAGTAGCTGATTCTTGCATCAGTATCTAAAAAACATCTGATAAATGTTCTCCAATAATAACTTCTGCCAAATTCCAAGTGATGCTACTAGATACTGATATAAAGGTATGTTACATGTGAATCAGGATGTTGGAAAATGATACAGAAATGACTGGAAACAGCAGTTTTTGCAAGATGTTCAACTTGAACATGATGCCAAATAAGGGAAAGTGGGTTGAGTTTAACAGAAATAAATATGGATCCCGTTGCTAGTTTTGGCAGTGAAGAGGTTGAAAGTGAATATCCATATTCATATGATGGGCCATAGCCTGAAAATTATGAGGTGCCCAAGCAGAATACATATGATTATCTGGTCCTTTGGTCTATCAATTAGCATGATGACTGGATCAAACGAAGCTTGTTTAGATTAATCTCTCTTTGCTTTTAACAAATATGGGCATTAAACATCTATATCTTATTTAGTGTATAATTGACCAAAATCATGGCCACTACTTATTTAACTTTTAACTTTTAGAGCAGTAGGAACTATTTTTCTGATAAACCCAACAATAGTAAGTGTTTGAGAGCACTTCTATCTATCACTTCTATCTTTCTCTGTATCCTAGATAGTCACACACCAGAAATGTTGAGTGCAGACTGAAGGTTGTGACTGAGCAGAAATGTTGCATGCTGTCTTGAAAAATCCAAGACTGTGTTAAAATGAGACAAAGAGTGGGGTGACTCTGGGGTAAACCGAGAGGAATAGGGTGCAGTGTGTCAGATCTTCCTTTACACTGTGGACGCAGCGGTGCTGAATGTACAACTGAGTGCCAGCTTTTCATTTTATCCACTGGAGGGCGAATTGATCCTGACTAATGGCGCTAACACTTTAGTTAAAACTATGTTGGCTGATTCCTATTTGTCTAAAAGTCTTAATATTCCCTACTAAAAAGCCATTGTTGATTTAGGTAGGTCCAGAATTATTCCGACTGTACAAGCTCGATCAGAGAAACTTGCTGTAAATTTTATTGTAAATTTTCTAATTGTATTTGAGTTGATTGCACCAACTGCAACATTTAGTCACATTCCCATAGTCTTCATTTACCATGTAGCACCATAAACCTGATACAGATTGTTCCCTTCTGTAGAGCATGATATCACTCAACATAGTTAATGCTAAAATAAATCTTAAACATCCCTCATCAATTTACATTAATTGATCAACAAGGCCAGTTCCACAAGACTTTGTACATATCTCAATTCCACGTTTGAAGATGGGATTATCTCAATAGATCTGCTGATTCTTACCACAGTGAGCAAATCTGAGTGAGAGCACACAGCTTTCATGCAGGTGGAGCTGATATTTGTCAGGTTTGGTGACATGAAGAACCTCCACGTTGTTGTTCTCCATCCCCACTGCCAGCCACTCCCCCGTTGGACAGTATCCCAGTGAGAAGATCTGCAGCAAAACCCAGCAAAATAGTTGCGGTCGTTATATCTCTTATAGTTTATATAGATATAGTACATCATCATCTCTTGTAGTAGTCTGCTCTCTTTCCTGTGCATGAAGATTGTGTTTGTCTGCGGGGGTGGACATTTATATTAACATATCTATGGATGTTGGCAAAAGTCCACTGTATGCTTTTCTGCACCATCACAAACATTTCAGTCCCTGACATACTAATCTGTGGAAACAGATGGCTGCTTCAGTTGCTAAAATCGTATTAAGTACGCAGTAGGACTGTTGGAAAAAACAACTGTACATCATGCAGCACGTTGGGTGAATGATTTAGTCAATTTTTGGAACAAATCTCAACAATATTTTTCCAGATGATGAAGTGGAAAAAGTCGTACAGGGAATGCACCTGATGGCTTAATAAACCTGGTAAACACATTTGTCAAATGATGATTGCAAATTTGCTACAGATGTTTTATTCTGGAGGTTTTGGTGTTAGAATAGATATTATTGGATAGCATAAGAACTCTATTGGCCATGTCTTTTCCTGTCTGCCCTGCCCTCTCTGAGCTCTCTTTAATGCACACTCACCTCGTCCTGTGCACAGTGAGATGGTGAAATGGGTCTTTTCAGGACAAATTGCAGTAATGGTCTATTATTTCTGTTCTTCTCCTCCCCTGAAAAAAAAACTAAATTCTAACTGCCAGTGTTATTAGCGTTAAAGGTATTTGAGCACAGGGCAGAAAACCAGAGCTCAGTCTGCCCTTTATTGTGGGTTAAATGTTCTGAACTGGGCTTGTAAATTACTGCAATAAAGCAATGCCCAAGAGTGTAATCATACAAACTGCAAATGGCTGCGACTTGTCCTGAGATGCACAATTTTCAACAATCTGTGCCTTTTACTTTAACCACCAAAGACTAATAATAAAAAGCAGTGCAAATCCAAATCGCTCTGCAACTTACACCTGCAAGCTGCAGGAGGGACTGAACAAATTCCTCACTGCTGCTACAAAAACTATGATCCTGTTTAACTGCTGGTAGATTATAAGCAAGGTGAGGTAAGTGTTGGAGCTCGGGAGGCATCAGCACATTTTCCCTTGTTACAGTGATAAGCGTATTTGCAGCACTAATAGAAAAGGTGCGCTTGCTCGTGAGAAGTGCCTTGTGTACCTGGGAGGTGAAGTCGTGCTGCTGCAGCTGCCGGCCCTCCCTCAGGTCCCAGGACCGCACGGTGTTATCCAGGCCTCCAGTCCACAGCTTGGTCCCGTCATTGGAGATGTCTATACAGCTGGCTCCGTCGGTGTGGCCCTGGAACTGCCTGCAGAAAAAAAACACAGTAAGACCATCGAACCAAACAACACACGTTAATACTTGCATCACTTACACCGATCACTTTGATGCTCAAATTAACATAACCTACCTAATATAATTACAAAAGGGGAGTATTTTAGTAAAGCTCAGTTGTTTGTGAATTTTTTTTAAATTAAATTTTATATTTCAAATTCTTAAAAAATCTGTGAGAAATATCATGATATAAAGTCTAGATTTTGGGTTACACATTAAGAGCTATTACTGGGCTTCTCACCACACACAAATGGTAATATATTGTTGATTGCTGGCACTTAATCCTCATCCAAAAAATGTAAGCACTTTAGTACACACTGTTATAACAATTACATTTTATTCAAAATAACACTTGAGAGGTTAGAGGGAAAAAAATATATGTAGATAAAGTTAGGGTTAGAAACAGAAAATAAAAACGTAATAATACAGTGGATAAAAACAGTAAGCAAGATTGATGTGTGTTTTTCTTTTGAGTTAAAAGTTACTTATTTATCATCTAGATGACTTGTTGATGTGTTGCTAAGTTTGGTGGACATTTAGTTTGTGCACTAATCCCCAAATCAAAAGATCCATGAGTCACCCTGTCGAGCTCCGTACCTAACCAGAGTCTGGTTGTGAAGATCCCACACGGCGATGTTTCCGTCGGAGCAGCAGGAAAAGCAGACTTTGGAGTCGGGGCTGATGGCCAGAGCGTAACACGCAGGGGCTGACGAGGTTAGCTCAGCCTTGATGCGTGGAGTTGGTGTAGCCAAATCCCAGATTGACAAAGTACTCGCCTCGCCCCCGACAATTAGAGTTCGCCCGTCAGGAAGGAGCCGACAAGAGCGGATGTAGTTATCTCTGTTCTGATGAGACAGACGCACAGAGAATTTTTTTTTTTTAATGTCACTAAAAAGGTATCCATGAAAAACTAGCAGTAACTACAGGTATTTTACATGTATTTTAACAATATATAAAGTAACACTGAAGTGTCACATGTGGAAGAGTCAGTGCACTCACAAGGCAGTCCAGCTGGGATACAGGAGTCTTGTTGCCCGGGTGACTGATGTCCCACACCTTCACGCAGCCCTTGCCGCCGGTGTAGACATGACGCGTCGGGTTACTGATGGTGACAGCGCACACCACTTCTCCGTGGCTGAGAGTATTGATCTGTCTAGCATGGCGCGGAATGCCAGGGCCGATCAGTGAGTCCGGAGGAAAAGGCACAGGCTGCATTTGTCCATCAGCGCTCACGTGAAAGGAGTAAGCTCTGGAGGAAAGAAAGGGAAAGAGAGTTGGGAGGTGAATTCATATGTGACAAAGAAGAGGAAATAAATGTTGTTTTGTTAAACGTCGCTGCAGTAATAGCGCTCTTTGAGAACTTGGAGGGGAAACATACGGTTTTCCACCAGGAATGCCTGACAGGTTGGGAGGAAGGCCAGGAACGCGTATGTGGTGATGAGGATCAAATCCCACCTGCAGGTTCAGAGAAAGACAGTTTAGAGTTTTCCAGACGGCAATCTGTCTGCTGTCAGCATGTTTGAGTTAGAGTCAGCCTTTTAAAACAAGACTTGAACTGGCTTTTGCAGCTCATGTCTGGGATGCTGTTTTCTGTATTAAGTCCACAACTGACAAGCATCATCTAAGCATCTGGGATGTTTAGACTGATTCTGATTGAATAAATACATCAAGCACAAGTTATACAAGTTATAATCGTTGTCTCAAAAGCATTTTAAGGAAAACATTACAAAATTTTAAATCAGGTGAAATGCAGTCACTGACTTATATTTAACAAAGGCATCTTTATTAATGAAAACATTATTTTTTAGTCAAAATGTAGTTCATTTTTGTTCTAGATGTTTTTTTAAATTTGTAAATCACCAAATTAGGGTCCATTTTCTCATTTTTTAAAATAATTTTTCATTTCATTCAATCACACATAGTGTCAAAAGTTGCTAATTCAGTAATAAAAATTACATCATTAAATCCAATCATAACTGGAATTAGCTGGCTATGGGGCTAATTCTATTTCATAATCATCACAGCTATGATATAATTCTATTTCATTGTGCCTTTTTGAAGTTGTTGTGCAGGCAAAAGTATTTAATTCCATACCCTGACTGAGTATGTCACTGTACAAAGTGTTCTGTGTGAGTTCTGGTACCACTTGTGTGCGTCCGTAAGCCGCCACCGCAGCAGCAGCCACCGCGCTCATCTGTGGAGAAATGTTATGCAGGCCGGTGTAGGCTGCTCCTGCTCCGCTCAGCTCTCCGTTGATACCCGGGTGGGGAACCATCCCAAACGGACTGGGGTACGAGCAGGGCACTGCCAGCGGCGTACGGAGGCCAGGAGCTGCAGGACAAAACACATTTGAACCTAAAATTATTCTAAGGGATTATTTAATCTAGGTTGTTGGTTTACGTTCCCATTAAATTTTATTTAGAAAAAATGACAAGATTGTGCTTACCATGCTACCTTATCTGGCATTCAAATGGTATCAAAATCTCAAACATTATCATGTACTGGCTGAAGAAAAGGCTTCAGCAATAGAATATTAAACATCAAGTTTGAGAGAAGTTTTATAATCTGTTTGCAACGCTCACCCAGCGCCTCGACTCCTGGTGGTTTACTGGGTGCCGTCCTCAGACCCGGGGTGGAGGTGCTGCCAGGTGTCGGGGCGTCAGAGCGGGAGGTGGGGGTGCTGGACTTGGACACGGGAGTTGTGGACTTCTCATTCTACAACACGAGAAAAGAAAGGAAACCTGATAACACAGTGCTTAATCACCAGATTCACATGGAGGAGATATCTAAAACTAAAAGACACACGCAGTCGTTTCCAAATTTAATAGCAGAACGGAAACATTCAAATAACACAGGCACCATTAATCCCGCTGAGTTAATGACACATAAAGTCAATATTCAATCAAAATTTGTTAAGTGTTATTACACGCTTTCTGCACCTGACATCATCTGAGGTTTTACACGGTTTATTTACATTTATCTTCTAGTTTCTTCATTTCACCTCAAGTTTATCATCTTCATCAATAACAAGCCTCTTTCTTACTGAACCTTTACTCTCCTCTATACCGTCCTTACAGTGATTATATTTTTATGAATGCCTAAGAATAGATAACTACCCAGAGAAAATGATGAAAAAAGCAGATCAGAGGGCTATAATTACCCAAATGACTCACCAAATTAATCTCTTTGGATTTGGATGAAGGTGTGCTGCTGGAGGAGGCGATGGAGGACGGACTCAGCGGAGCATCCTTCTTCAACAGGCGACGCTTGTCCAACCCGTTCTCCCGGGGCGAGTGGGCAGGACTTCCTCTAGGAGACACTGGATCCTGCGGTGGGGGAGCACGGGCAATGATGAGAGAGTGAAATGGACTCATGTCTTTCCAATTAGGCGGCACAAAACACGGCATGATGCTGATCAGTGTCGTACCTCATTGGAGACATCCACAACCAAGTTATCATCGCTCTTTTCTCCATCGCTTTCCTGGGATGGGACACACAAAACACACACACTTGACTTATGTAGATATATAAAAATAGCCCGTCATTTAGGTTTTGCAGATTTTGTGTTATTCTGGATAAATTTGAGGGACTTCAGAAATTTTAAAGCAATTTAAAACAAACTGCTATGGATCCACTTTATGTCATAGTTAAAAAAATAAATAAATAAATAGCAAATGAGACAAAAATGACACATACAATCGTAAAATGGGTTATCTTAAAATCAGTGATTGAATTAATGTCCTGAGAGAAGACCATAAAGACTATTTTAATCATTCCTCTGAAATGATCTGTCTTGTAATTTTGCATATTTTAATTATCAGATAAAGTGGTCAAATGGTTCCATTGTGTGGCATCCAGATGGCCCATTTGGCTTATGTACAAGCCATAAACTCCAACATACTGAGTTCAAATCTGAGCTACAACCTTTGCCACGGCAGGTCTCTTTCTCGCTGTGTTTCTATTGCCAACTGTCCAAAAATCGCAGGGGAAAAAAAAGAAAGGGAGAAAAAGAAAGTGTGGGTTTGGATGTGGTTCATGTGTGATGGCTTCACATACTATATGATAATCTACCTTTACTGTGTTATGGATTTCTTATTGGAAAGATGGCACTTTCGCCCTATGATGGTAAATGCTTGAGCTCAATTTAAACAAAAAGTGTAGCTATAATGTTGTTCTGACAATTAAAAGCCACATGATTACAAAAAAATCAAATACAGAAGTTCAGCTTGTCCATCATCTTGACACACTTGATGATCAAGTCAAAACAAAAAGTCAAATCCAATTCATGTCTACTCACATAACGTGTGGAGGCCAACTCTTTGTCATCTGTCTTCTGTTTCTTGCTGTCGGAGGAATAATCACTTGAACTCCTGTGTTTCTCTCCGGTCCGAAAACTGGCCGAGGGAGACACAGATGAGCTCTGGAGGAAACAAAGACAATTAATTTAATAAGAAATGCAGAAGAACCCACAACGCTCTTCTTCATTTTAAAAGACACGAGCTGCACACTGGCCAGGGCCGAGTCTAAAATCTCATCACCTGCACAAATGATCACACATTCATGCTGCGTGTACATTTAAATATACTTCAACCACCGTAACCATCAACCTTTATGTAGTAGCAGGTGTAAAAGAGTTCTTCAATCTGCTGTCCTTGAAATGACTGTTTAGCAAAAACACAGTCCCACTGAAAACATTCAACAGCGTGTTGTGGGACTTATTCAGACAAAAGGTGAAGCTGACATTTAGCTTTGGAATTTTATAAATTTAAGCTAGCAGCGAAATCCATAAAGGAAAATCCATTAACCTCCTCTGTACTGAGTGAAGAACAAAAAACATCTGTATGAATACATACCAAATGAGGTAAAAGAGAAAATAGGTCTTTTTGTGATTTGGCTGAACCACCCCTTTAAAAAACTAAATCAAAGTGCATTCATGTCTTCAATCAAAGGAAAGTGGGCGCAAAGAGTATAAGTAAAATCATTATTCATTATAATTGACTCTGGTATGCATAGGTTCTGCTTTACATCTTCCATAATAACATCAAATGTGGAACTCCACAGAACGAGATGTGAAGAAATGAATCAATGTGGGCTGAGTTGAAGGAGACTGGGAAAGGTTTTGGAGAATTACTGACGTCTCATCCCCAGGACGGGGTTAAAAGGCACGAGTTTCCTCTTTGAGCTAAATAATGAATCCAATGCAAACAGTGACAACAAAACATGTCAGCGATCCACTGCCCGGCTGGATTTACACATCCTGTCAAAACCATTTCTCCGTCTTACACAATGCCAGAGCAGTGCCGCATCCTTGACAGCTTGACTGTGCCATCGTGGCTTGAACTCAGCAGCATTATTTAGATATTGGGGGATGGGGGGGGCATTGATGTCTCTCTTTCCTTAATCAAATATGGCATCCTTTAAATACCATTACCGAAGGATTAATCCTCTTTGAGAAGCAAAGATCAAAATAAGGTCAACTAAACATTTCCCCTCTTGCGCTGCACGTCCCTGCTGATCTCTCCCTCTCTCTCTTTCTCTCTGCCCTCCTACCCCCACCCTCCAACCCCCACCCTCTCATTGGGAGGCGCTCCTTCCCCAGCAGATGACGGACAGAGAGAAGAAAAATAAAGCAGGACCTTTAACTCGACCTTTCCACTAACTCACGCTTGTAACCTTTCCACTGCCCTTTGCCGTGCTGCAAGTGTTGATGACAAAGATTCTGTGGGGGAGGAGTGACGTTTTGTGTATATGTGTGTGTGTGCGTGTGCGTGTGTGTGTGTATGGTCATGCAGCACTTGTACCTGTTTACATTTTAGTACTCCGTATGTGCAAACTACGCTGAGGTGTCAGTGTGTGTACAGGTGTCTGTTCCTGAGTGAGACAGAGCAGGTTGAGCCTCCATCTCTCGCTTTCTTCCTCTTACTCTCTCTCTCCCTCTTTCTTTCTCTTACTCTCTCTCTCTCTTTTCCTCTCTGTCTCTCTTCCCAGACTGA
>JBAJHX010000076.1:16127891-16149869 GCA_037176925.1 Amniataba percoides
CTCTTACTCTCTCTCTCCCTCTTTCTTTCTCTTACTCTCTCTCTCTCTTTTCCTCTCTGTCTCTCTTCCCAGACTGATTAGATTAATTAGCCTGCAAATTAGCTCTTTCAAAAACATCAAGGCAAATTAATTTTGCTGCAGAGACAAATGAAGACTCCGCTGGCAGCACAAGCATTGTGAGGTGTGAAGCACCGCGTGGTCTGGCTGGGTGAAAGTATTCACTTACCAGCCCGTCGTAATTATATTTGCCTCCCATTTCAAATTGATTCTCCAAGTCCTGATAATGATACCGGTACCCTTCGCTTGTTTTCCTCAATTTCAGTCTGACTCTGTGGTGTCTCTCTGGTAAGGAGAGGCCCAAAACGACCTAGCTCCTCTTGAATATATTAATGTTGTTAAGCACCATGAAGTCAGCAATCCTCAAGGTGGATGTTTGGGTTGCATTATGGATTAAAAACAAATTAGAGGGGCATAAACTCATTAAAATACTAATGGGACTGGCTTGTTCTAAAACTGTGACCCTGACTGATGTTTTATGTCTTCAACATCTTCATGATAAAACTATGTACTTCTACTGTGCAATGCTTAATGCTTAATCTGTCCAAGTAAGAATCAGAATTTATTGCTGAATAAGTTTTTACACACAAAGACTTTGCCTTGGCATTTTGGTGCATAAGAGAGATTAAAAAGGGAAAAAAATTACCACAAAAATCATGAAATCAAAATAGAAAATAAAAAATGTACAATAATATGACAAATACATGAAAAAAATCTGTTCCTGGAACGTGCAAATGTTCCCAGTATAAAGTATATAGCATATGTGCAATGTACAGAGATAATGATTTAAAAAAAAAAAAAAAAAAAAACAGCCTTGTGTCCATGGGGCAGTAAAGTCGGTGTCAGTGGGGGTTCCAGACCTTGCTGATGAGGCCAGCTGCAGTCGGGAACAAATCATTCTTGTGATGTGAGGTTTTGGTCTCGATGCGGCGCAGCTTACGGCCAGAGGGGAGTAATTCAAAAAGTTTCTGTCTGCGATGGGAGAAGGACATAATCTTTCCTGCTCGCCTCAGGGTCCTGATCACTGATAGTAACTCTCTCCTTCTTCAGGAACTCCCCGCTCACGTTCGCACGTTTGACATCTGGAAGTTGCCCGATCTGATGGGCTCTGAGCGGCCCCACAGGAGCAGGTGGGGGTTCAGGATCTTGCTCAAGGGGTACCTCAGATGAGATTCTGAGAGTGTCGCTCTTTTACTCTCCCATTCACCCAGATTTAGTCCTGTGGTCTGACAAATTGAACCACCATCTCCTTGGTCACAAGCACACATTTCTGTGCTTTTAGCTACCAATGCTGCAAAATGCTCTTTAAAAAAATCACAACTTTATTGTTCAATTACTCAAACACCCATAATAATGTATCCTAATGCCAAAAGAAAACACTGTGAGATGTAATGCATCAGATGATATCATATTATGTAACACTATAGAACCGCAAGCTACAGTTTTCTCTACCGCAGTTTCAAGGTCAGGCATTGACTATGAACTTGGACGAAACATGGACAAAAAGTACGCAACTGTGAACTGTGTGAAAAACACATTTCCATGTCAACATGGGAAGACAAAAATATGATGGTAAAGCTACACAAAGGTTCCTGAAGGGATCTTGTGGTGCAGTGTTTGTGGTGTGCATTATTTCTTTGGGTGCAGTTATGACTTGTATGTGTTCACAGCAAAGGCAGCCATTTATGCGGTATGTTAAACTGGTATTAATGATGCCATATTCCATCTTTACTTTGTCTCCCCTCCTCTTTTTTCCTATCCTTCCCTGACCTAAGACAGTAGTTTGTGTCTTTTCGGACGTGTGTTTTATTCCCTTTTGTTTCTCTGCTTTTTTTTGCTCACTAACCCACAAAAATGATGGCTCCGTTCACATCGAAAACCTTAATGTATCACCTTTGATCCGTCTGTTGGACTCAATTTGTTTCTTATTCTGCAGCCAACACAGCATGGACGGCCAGACTGTTCACCATTTATAGACTGCAGCTGAAAGCCTCGTTTACCAGTGGAAAAAAAAAAAATCACGCAAAAAAGACAAACAGCGGAAAAAAAAGATGTCTGATGGCTGCTGCAGCAACCACGATAACAACAATCTGCGGTATATTTACTTTCAACAGGTGATTCATTCGAAAGGTCAGACGAAACCTGAAAGCGACCTCATTAGGCATTCATTTCCAACCTTTTTTCTAAACATTCAGCACACAATCAAGGAGGAAGACTCTGTCAAAATGTGATTTTATCTTGCGAAATAATATTTAAGGTCACCACATTAAAAGGAAAAAAAAAAAGCAGTCCTTTAATTACAACCACTCCATGTATCTCCTTTCATCACACAGTGGGGAATATAAAAAATATAGCCAAAAAAAAGTCAATTGCAATAGCAATTGAACCAACAATTAGCTTCATTTGTTGAGTACGCTGACAGGCTTGAGGAGGTGCAGTCCTTGAACACACCGCAACTACATAACTGACTGACTGCACTGGTGACAAAAAGTATGCGGGCACACATGTACGTCTACACCCACATACCTTTATGAGTGTGTGAGGTGCTAACACCAAGGACATTAAGGCACAGATGTTCAAGCAATTCACACACGCTGTACCCTATGAACTGTTGCCAAGGCAACAGTAGGCCACTGACAAGGGGCTTATTGGTTTCATGAAGTGACTGTTGGCCGTGTCTGTGTCTGTGTGTGTGTGTGTGTGTGTGTATGTGTGTGTGTGTGTGTGTGTTCTCACAGGGCACTAATGAAAGGCATTCATCATTCTGGTCTCTACCTTTACCGCTGATTTCTGACGACCTCTCACACACACACACGCACGGGGATGCATGCAACACACATATGCACACTGCTAATCGCTCCCATCATGGTGCCTTCAGCTCTGAATGTGTGTGTGTGTGTGTGGAGGAGGAGGATATACTACACGGGGGGCAGGAGATAACATATTAAACATTCCTGTCTCCATCTACTCCAGAACACCAGAGAACACACACACACACACACAAAACACAAGTCATGTGTGAGTGCGAGTGTGTGTGTGCGTGTGTGTGTGAGCTCAGGCTGCTGGAATAAAGAAATGCTAATCTGCTCATTGAGTATTCAACAAACCAAATGTTTGCCTTGGGAAAAAAAGCTCAGCTTAAGGGACTAATTACTACAAATGTTGGATGTAATGTTGCTCTGTTGCCTCTTTTTGCTCCCTCCTTCTTTCACAAGTCAGATGTGCGTATTTTTTTCTTCGCTCATCTTGGGGTTTCTTTTCAACCACTTCTTTCTTCCTTTTTGTCCCCATTTCCAAAAGTCTGAATGACTGAAACTGATCTTGATCATAAGATTACAGAGATGAGCTATATTTACATTTTTCAGGTGTTTACCAACATTTCTGATGTAACAACATGTTAAAATACGCAGTGATGATGCAGTAAACATCAAAGGTTTTATGTTGAAGTATTTAACATATATGTAGTATTTAATAATTCCACATAAAAACATTTCTTCACCAGCATTTACATAGTGACCACAAAATTGTGTCCATGGCTTATTTATCATTGAACCATCAAGTTCATTGCATATTTATCATAATATGTTTGGACACCCTTTCCTCCATAGCTTATACAGCTTTCACTACATGTTCTTTCCATATGATATCAAATGTTACTCTTCAGACACTAACAGGTGTGTTAGGAAGGAAAATTAATAAAGAAATCTAGCAGTGCATGTTGATGGCAGAGAGGACAAACATCTGTCCAGTCCTGCAAAATTACTTATTCATTATTTTATTTTTATTAATTTATTTTATTTTGTAATACATTCCTGTCTCCATCTACTCCAGCACACAACTTTGTCATTTCATGACAAAATAAAAGCATGATTATTTAAATTGTATTTAGATATTGTTTTCTTAGAAGTCCTTAACCTCAGCTTAGTAGAGAATAAATGACTATACTATAGCAAACACATCAGTCTGTAATAGACAGAACAGAAGGAAGGACTTACCTTCACAGAGTCTCGGTCTGAGGAGGTAAAGGGCGAGAGAAGGGAATAAAATCACTGATTAAAGCATTTAAATGAATGTCTGTGCAACAAGCATAAGAACTGCAAAAAATCACAGATAATGGATAATACTCTCTCTCTCAAACACACACACAGAAAGAGAGAGAGGGGAATAGGGTTAATGACGGATAGCTATTCTTATTGATTCTCCTGACTGACGGTGATGATATTATCTGAAGTAACATTAATAAGACTAAAAGTAGATTAAATGAGTATTCATCCTTGTTATTTTGCCGGTCAGCCCACAGCATGGTAAGTAAATTGTTCCAGGATGTTACAATTACACAGGCTACATTGACCCATCAGCAAAGTCACTCGCAGTAAGAACATCCTGTTCGCATAAAGAACAACACATGAAGTCCTACAGCAGCGAATACTGCTGTATGTTAAAAGATGGTAAGCAGCCAACTCAGTTCTGATAAATCTAGCTATAGGGCATCTCAAAGGCAGCAAGAGGTCACAAGACGGCATTAGTTCACACTTCCTACGGCGATATACGCTTAGCAGAGAAAGAAACTTTTCCAATGAAAGTTCTGTGATCACAAGGCCTGATGCATTTGACAAGTTAGCAGCTAAAATGTACACATACAAATGCACAAATGTGCTAGAAATGTAAAATAAGGAGCCCAGGGGGTCAAAAGGATACTCAATCTGCCAACAAAAACACCGGCTGACATGTGCATTCAAGATGAGAGACAAATGAAGAATTTCCTTCATACAGACCATTCAACAGGAACTGAGCTGGAGATGGAAGTGGATTGCTATTGATGCTCCTAATGGGTGTAAGTATCACCTGAGTTAGCAGCTGGAAGCTTTACTGCAGTTACAGGGCAAGGTTAACTGCTCTACTGCACTGTAAAAACCCTCACAGTCATGCTGCAACAGAGTAATTAAGAGCTGGCACACGCCGTTTCTATGTACTGTAATTAAGTGCTCGAGCTCGAAGTCGGCTCGGAGAAGAATTAGAGGCGGTCTGCGTGTACAAGAGAAAAGAAGCATCATGGTGGTTGTGTATCGCTCCTTATTAGGCCAATTAAAATGGCATAATGACAAATCAGTTTTTAATTGCTTTAACTGCTGTTCATTCAGAGCACCAGCGATTAAGCACCAGTCAGTGCAAGTGGTTGTATAACTTATAACTTTGACTGAATATTCCAGACATGTAAAATTCGTTTGGGATCATTAACTGAGCAAGAGATAAGAGCTTCAGTGTTTATGTCTATTAAACACATTTAGCATCTGCTTACGAGTGACATAAAACAAGCTTGTGCAGACTGTATTAAATATTGACGTTTTATTGGATTGTCTGTGGTTTTATAACGTCTCAGATAAATGAAATTACATTTTAACCTGTTATACACCCTTTTTCTGGATAAATACCCGGTTGCCAGATGTGAGAAAGAAAAGCTGAAAGCGTAAAGATTTACAGCAATCTAATAAAGCTCTTATCTAATATGATGCAAGGATGTGACATAACAGGAATTTCAGCAATGTTAAAGATAAAATAAAGTAAATTGTGATGCAACAATTTGTTAAATGTTCCTAGATGTGACAGTAAAGCAGAACTAAACATACACACGTAAACACACTTCAAGCAGACATGCAGAGCAGCTTTACCTCTCGGGTGGTCACTGTTGTTGTCATGGTGTTTCCTCTCGTCTTTGAGCGGCAGCTGGTGGCTCAGAGCGGAGGACAGAGCAAGCAGGCTGGCAGTGCCGGCCCCAGGGGGCAGAGGGGGCTGGAGGCCTGCCGGGTGTGGCGTGAGCGGGACGGGGATGGCGTGGCCATGGGAGAGATGCTGAGCCTGGAGCTGCTGCTGCTGAACCACACACCAAAACATTAATTACTGCAATGCTACATTCTGACTTAAGACCAGACCTGGCCTCACCAGTTCTGGATATTAGACACAATGCCATTATCTTCAGTTTTATAAGTGTTCTCAAAAAACTGCAAAAGTCTGATGGAGCACAGCTTGAATAAAATGTATTCACAATGTTTCAGTGTGCACAAAGCAGAGAGATATTTCATGAATAACTAAATACACCAGCAGTGAATGAAAGAAAGTGTGTGAAAAAAAAGTTCATATTGAAAATGAAGACTCATTAAAACAAAAAAATATTAAACGCCGGTCAGTGAAGAAGGTCAAAAAAGGGCCAAAAAAGAAAGAGCAAGAAACTGACTGGTCCATTCTGCCTTTGTCTGGCAGCCGCAGTGAGCGTTTAGCACCCACTGTCCCTTTTTTTCTGTCACTCTCTCTGTACTACCTTTTCAACATTTCTGTGTTTCTGTGTTGATCTGTGCATGCTGTGTGTGTGTGTGGTTGTGTGTGTGTGTGTGTGTCCAAAACACCCACTCCTATGATGGCGTTGAGTTCAGCCATGGTGACCTGCTTGGCCCTCTCCACCGCCTGCACCACCTGCTGCTGATGCTGGGAGACAGACAGACAGACAGTCAGACAGAAACAATTAGAGAAAGTCAGACGTAGAAGCGGCAACTGAGACGCAGAAAAGAAGATCGGTTCAATTCTGACATGAATAACAATGAAAGAGTTTTGAATATTATGACCTCTGTAGACAAACAGCAGAAACTACAACAACAGCGTCACAGATGTATTCCTCCTACACATTTCTCTGGCACAAATGAGGATGGTAAAACAGTATATCAAGCAAGATTCGGGTGCACCGATGTGTGGGTTTTTTTGGTGAAGTGATATTTTTTTTCCATCCAAACCCATCAGTCTGCTTTTTCTATTCAAAAAACACCTTGTTAAAAGCTAAATGGCAGCTGTCAGTTAGTCGCACACTGTAACTTCACAAGCCTGTAACTTCTGTATCAATCAGCAATGCAGTGATGGAAAAAACTGACAAACTGCTGTACGTCTCATTAAACCAGCCATCAATGTGCAGTAACAGAGTGAGCTACAGTATCTCACTGTGCCTTGAACCAGATTTTTCAAAAGCATCCACCGCATACTTTAAATTCACGGCTCTGACCGGATCCAGCTTAAATGCCATCAGACAAGAAGCTGAGACACCTCTGAGTCATCACTGACGCTCGCTCTTTATTTGGAAAACATGTTCCCCTCCTCTCTGTTTGACACTCGTCAGCGCGTTAACAGTCAACAGACAGAAAAAAAATGAGCAGCTAATCAGGGTGGGCTGGTTGGTCGAGTGTGACTTGCACACTTGTGGTTCCTTCTTTGGGGAGCAGAACTTGTAGTAATCTGTAGTGCAAGTGACCAAACATCCTGATTTAAACGCCAGCATGTGCAAATCTTGCTGCCCCTTAAGGATTAAATTACTGTATGCATATGAACGTGCTCATAATTATACACGTGATGATTTACAAATTCTCTGCAATTGTCAGTTTTCTGCCCGCAAGTCTGAGGCAGGAGAGACGGATGTATTTGTGGAGAGCGAGAGAGAGAGAGAGAGAGAGAGAGACAGACACCCAGAGAGACAGACAGCTTACAGGGCAAAGTCATCCAAAGGGTACAGAGCGAGGAAGACAGATCCAGACGGTGAGCGAGAGCAGCAAGATTCATCCAGGAGCGCAAAACATCAAAGTAGGGCAGAGATGAAAGAGCTTATCCAGTGTGGAAATGAACCTGACCATCGAGTTCAGCTACACCTCTGCAGACGGAGTCTAACCTACCTGAACGTGATTCACACACATGAAAAGAATCATCAGTCTGATGAATATCTGCAAATGGCTTCTATGCTACTATTATCAATAAATCTAATAATTACAGGCCTGGGATGGACACCAAATATTCAATGACCAACGATTTTCATCGAACCAGAACAGAAGCTTGTCACCTCCTGACACTGACGTCGGAGTTTAACTGTTAAACTGCGAAACAAAACAGCTCAAATACGGCTTTGTTAACTGATTTATTAAAACAGTGTTTCAGATGAGCACAAATCACCTCAATGCAAATGCAGAAAGCAGGTGAGTGGATCTCTGAAAGTTTCCATTTACGTAACATAACGTCATACTTCTGCAGTGATCTGCAATGTTCACCAGAAGACAAGATTGTAAATATCAAAAGCTCCCCACAATCATCACAACACACCTTCACACACAACCACAGAAAATAACATTAAGTTCAAGAACCGGTTAGTAATTATCCCATTTAAACAGACAAAATGGCCAGAATTGTTGTAAAATTATGCTGGAATGAAGACTGGGTTTGTTAAAAAATGAATGTGACAACTCTGTTTCCTGACAGTTTTGTGTGCGAGACCCACTCCTACCTATATATACATGATTATATATAGGCATAATTCAAATTTTGATGCTTAATGGGTGGAATATTTCAGAAAAATAATTGCCTGATACAATAGGCTGACTGATACGTCATCTCATTAGCGGCAACAATGCTTCTGTCAAAGAAAGGAACAATCTCAGAATATGACAAAAATAAAAAGTAAAAACAAAGAGCTCTCACAAACGCAGTCGATGTGATTTGCTGCACAGTAATAACATGATCATGTCACGTTTTATATGCACACCCAGTAAACGAGGCTGTGCATCAAAACAAAGCAGTAAAAGCCATTTCCTCTCCCTGCCTCCCCTCTCTGCGGGCCTCAGGGCTGTGTAGCAGCACCGCAGTCTAATGCCATTATTCCTAATCCACCCTAAACCCTCCTAATCCATGGCTAATCTGGAGGAGAGCTTTGGAGTCCACACTCACTCCTTTCTGCTGTTCCCACCCCTCAACACACACACACATGCACGTTTAACTCCTCCAGAGGAAGGATTTATCAGCTAAACACACACACACACACACACACACACACACACACACACACATACCTAAAGAGTTCATAATAAACATACTGTATAAAACACACTTCTCACACCCACTACTGTATGTGCACACATTTACAGTGCGCATTGTGTGTGTATGCAGGGGGACGAATACACAAAATAACACAAAATAAACTCAAACACAAAAGAATTTTCTCACACACACACACTCAGCCGCTGGCTCCTGCATATGGAGTTAGTGGGAGACATTTAATAAGTTCAGAGCATATCTGCCTATCCCGAGCAGGGAGGATTAGCCCTGGATAATCTGTGTGTGTGTGTGCGTGTGTGTGTGTGTGTGTGTGTGTGTGTGTGTGTGTGTGTGTGTGTGTGCACATATCTGTCTGTTTTGCCTCACAATCCACCACACACTTCTCCTCCTTCTATTCCTTCTATGGGTCCTATCACTCTTCACCAATCCTTCACTCTCTCTTACTCCCTCATTCTTTCTCTCTTTCTCTCTCGCTCTCTCCCAGTCTCACCCACCTCCGTCTTAACTCACAGTGACAGGCATTTTTGAGTCTTACCTCTTGAGAGAGGAAGGGGATGACTTGGGCGCAGATTGCGTTCAGCCGTTTGACGATCTCCGCCTGCAAGACAGAGAGGTGGGCATACAAAACACAATCAAGCTCATATTCGCCAACAGACGAGAAGGCGTCATCCTCCTCGCACTGAGTCAATTTGTGAGTGTGAAATTTAAGTAATAGCCCACATTATTTTCATCCAATGTGCAGTTGATATGAAACAATGATAATTTAAGGTGTACTTTTAAATTTGCTAACAGAAACATTTGGCTGATAAGTTGTCCTTTTGGTTCAAGACATCTGAGACTTTTACATACACTATAAGGCACATAAAGGTTCCCTGTGGAGTTCTGGGTCTCCGTTAGCACTATGGACCTGTTCTTCTATGTGTGGGTCCTTGCTCTGTTTATCACGCAGACATACACAAGAATGCACAATCCTTCCACTACTGCACTGATCAACAGGTGGCAGTGACATGCCAAGATATGACTCCATGTGCCAGCAGAGGCGAGGAAGAAGAACTAACAACTGGTAAAAACTGGTGTAAAACATTTAGGACACTTTGCAAATGTTTTGTTAGGAACTAAATACATTGGAAACATGCATTAGGCAATTTGTTTTAGTGAGCAACGCTGAATGTAAACATAACTTTTTAACATTTTAATGAAAAGAATAAAAACTTGAAGGACAGCAAAAGCAGCTCGCTTATGAGAAGAGCTGAACCAACAGGGGCTCATAGTTCATCTGCAGAGAAATGCAAGAAAAAAAGGACCACAAAAGTACCGCCCACACTGAGTGATTTAAAGATGTTGTCTGGAAAGTCCAGTGCAGAGGCACCGCAGCAATGAGGACCACGACCATCAAAACAGAAATAAATGAACCTTTCATTGCTCTCTGAAATTTCATTATCGGGTGATAATTGTGAAGCAGAGTGTATCTGTCTAGAGACTGACTAAGTTACCAAGGCAGAGGTTACCTAATCACTTCAAAAATCCTTTTTTTGTCAATACAACCCCCCTTTCATACACACATGCTTTCTTACACAAACACTTACAGTAACAATGATACAAATACAGTTTGGCTGACATAAACGCATTCATGAAACACAGGCTCGTGATCAATGATCATTTTTGATGAGCATTACTTCTCTGGCCTTGAACTAAAGCTAATGTTTTCTTCTTTTCCATTGATCAGTGTACACACACACACGCACGCGCGCACCAAGCAGCACAAACACACATAAGTCAAATCAGTTGACTCCAGTAAAGAAATTCACAGATTTTCAATAGTAAAATAATGGAATAAAAATAATTATCAGTCTATCCAGCAAAAGCCAGATTCAGGGAACAGTCTGGCTGTTTAAAGCACAGAGAGCATCAAAAGATTTTGTCTTTTATATTCCTCGTCAATGCCTGGTGCCTACGTCACCCACAATGCATTGTGATCAAAAACAGCTGGGTTGGAGATTCAGGTGTCTCATGCTGGTGGTGGCTGGTGGCAAGCACAGATGAGGAGCGAGCTCCGAGGAGTCTGGCCAGCTCATTTCAGACTTGACGTAGCTCCTTCTGGATCCTCAAAAGCCTTAAAACAATTTTTTTGCATATGAAAAGCCAAACTTCTGCCACATTTTCCAGCTAGACTAATATATCAGCTTACTGCAGGTATATCAGTGTTGGCGTTTCCATAACACCAGCAGACACACCAGTCGGTACCAAGAAACTGAAATGCAGAATCATCATCATCATATGTTTGGAGGTAATTTAGAGACAGTGCCACCATAACATAATTAGTCAAATCTTGATCACAATTCTTAATGAGAAAAAAAAGGAAACCCGTATCAAGACTGCTATGTTTTGTGTTCATGTTTTTAAAAATGCTAAATATACTGTATGATTTCTTTAAACTCACAAACATCAAGGTCAGTATCAGCCTCAGACATCCAGTATCAATCGGGCTGAATCGCTTATCCTTCAGTATCTCTGGAAGGTTACTCTATCGCTGCACTCTCTGAACATCAATCAACAGCCTAATGGATATTTTGTAAATATAAACCCAAGATTTGGCCCTCTTGAGGATTTGGAGGAGTACAGAGAGAGGAGTCCACTTGAGCAGACAGCTGAGGGAAAACATAAGAAACGTGAGATTTTTTTTTTTTTTTTTGTGGACTAACTTGAGAGCCGACTCCGGAAGAAGCCAGCATGGAAGGAGATAATTCCTCCAAGTCCAACGCAAACATGCAGAAGATGCTCCACCACTAACCTTGTCAAGAACTTGTTTGTTTGTATATAACCTTGATGGAGGTGAACTCTGCTCTGGTATCAGTGTTAACAGAAGCCCCCAGAGGCCATGAGAGCAAACCTACAGACACACACTGATATGAACCCTTCAGACGGAGGCGAAAGCAACACTGCGGCAGCACGCAGACACAACCATGTGCACACAGACACAGGCAGACACACACCTTCACAGCCTTCTCTGTATTCATCAGATGTTTTTACTGAACCCAAGGGTTGGCTTTTAAAGATTATACAGCACTCCATCTCTCTCTCTCTCTCTCTCTCTCTCTCTCTCTCTCTTTTTCTCTACATCAGGTGGGATTTTATTTTGAACAGGAAATTGCCTGATCCAACGTCCCAAAGGGAGTACTAGAAGTGCAACTCAAATCCATACGCAGACAAAAGACTCACACAAAAACACACTAAATGACACACAAGGTTACACATCACCTTTTTTATTTGTGAGACTAAATACGTACAACCATAGAGCGGCAAGTTTTTCCTTGAGGGGGCTCATATGACTTGCAAGTGCGATGGTCAAAGATTTTGGAGTTTCTCCTGCAGTACTGCTGATTTTACAAATAATTTAACCAAAAAGCTAGATCGCCTGAGGATGGTTGTCACACGTACACAATTAAAAAAACATGGTTGTTGCAGAAATGTTGTGATGCCCACGTGTTCAGAGTTTGCAATCTTATGTCACCAGAACAGGAGACTGTTTGACATTTGGCTTGAAAGCTGACTAAAACAGTTGCAGGTTAATTTTCTGTCAGTTGATTAATTTATTCTTTTATTTCATTATTGACTAATCACTTCAACTCTATGCAGGAGATGACAGAATTCAGAAAGAACAATTCCACGTCAAGAGGATCTGTTTTAAAACAGAGCTATTAATAAAAAAAATTCCAAAATATGCAGTGTAATGTAAATAAAATTTATTATAATACATTATGTCCAGTACTTGGGAACTGTTTGTGTGGCTGAAAAGTTGACTTTTGCATTACTGACTTTATCTTTACTGAGGCAGAAGACTTTTGCTCTGCTGAAGCAGCAGCACCAGCTCAGGTGAAGTTTCTGCCAGTTAAGAGACGATGCTGAAGAGCAGAAGTGTAGCGAGAAAATGCAGCCGTGTTTTGAAAAAAAAAAAAACACTGCTAAGCCCGACAACACTGAGACGGAAAACCAAACAAAAGGGCAGAAGGTTGACTTCAGGCTGAGGCTTATTCACTCTGCAGACGTTCCCACAGTGCTCAGGAGGTTCCACTGAGTACACTGCTTCATTCACTTTTCGTGCATGATTATTCACTTACTGACAACGATCTCACTATGTCAAAAAAAATACCCTAAAACCTCTTTGAAATCTGAGGGCTTTCGTTCTTTCTGGTGATGCTTTTTTTTATTGAATAGGCCTGAGTGTTTTGCCGAGCTTTCAAGACAAGACTTCAGAGGCCATGAATGCGGAGCTTGAAAAATGCATTTTCAGGATATCTGAGCACCAGCTATCAATAGAGCTGGGGAGCCATTTAGAGTCAAGCAGACGAGGAGCTCAAGGGTGGGTTGCGATTCAACTTACCTGTGATTAACACAGCGCTGCGGCTGCTCGCGCCCCCACAGACAACCTAAAACACTGACATTTTCATTTTATATTTAATGTTTATCCTGGGAAGACTTGCTGTGCACACATGCCCTTTTTCAGCTCGCTTCTGCTTCACATTCATACACACCGGGGAGCTGCCCAGTACATATTAGCCTCTGAGAAACTCCACCGCATAAGCTGGTTGGGGTTTAAGTGCCTTGCTCAAGGGCACATTAGTGTTAGGTGTCAAGGGCAAAGGAGGCCATACTCAGTATTTTACAGCTAGGAAATTGAAGTTGGTGATCCTCCATAAGGCTAACAGCAACCCTTGCTGCAGCTTAAGAAGGGAAGGAATAAAAAGACCACTTCCCCTGGAAATGAATGTTCAAGAAGACGGTGAATGGATGGAAGGCAGCTACAGTAGTCCAGAACCAGGCTGTATAGGATCTTAAGACATAAGAGGGCTGCCAGCACAGCCAAAATCACTGACAAGCTCTCAAATATCACTGACTTGAGGCATTCTCATCTGTACTTGATGAGATGTATAAGTATTGTTTAAGTAAAAATTACAAAAATAATCACAGGCTTGAGCTTCAAAAATGGGAATATTTGCTGGTTTCTTGCACCTCTTTGTTATTAAACTAATTATCTTTGAGTATCATACAATGTCCTGTTATTTACCAACCAATACCAATTAAATTAAATTAGAAAATACTCAAAAGAAGACTACATAATGACTATAATCACTAGCTGCAACTCAAATGTATCTTATAGCAAATTAGCTAAAACAGGGGAAACGGTGCTTTAAAACTATGATAGTTTATTCTCAAAGACAAATACAACAGCGTAACTGGAACTCCAAAGCTACTAGATCAAATGTAAAGATGCAGATTCTCGCTAACAATTCAACAACGCAAACCTCCAATCGATTCATTTTGAAGCGGCGACCCAGAGATGTCGGCTGAGACACGGAAACAAAGTGGAGCAGTGGAGCAGAAAAGAAAATGGAGATGCTTTTCCACGAGGCAACACAACCAATTTCAGGTGACATTTTACATCAATGGCAGACAATCGTGACTGTCGGCCAGAGTGCAGAGATGTCAGCCTGTTTGGCCAATATGTCTGATCACACTGCAGGAACCAAAGCGAAAAAAAAAAAGAAAAAGAAACAGGGTTATATTTTTTCCCGTAAGAGTCCTGCAGTTTGTGCAAACCTGGAGAATTTGTGTCTGCAGCGAGCGGGCCTGGACTTCGACCTGGACCTGTCACTGTCTTGACAGTGAATAAATAACAAGAAACGACCGGCCAGAGAGTCCTCTAAGGTTAGGACTCACACCGGGTCGATGCATGGAGCTTACTGCGAGATTAGAGGACTCTGTGGTCACGAAAAGCCCAGTAACCTCAGAGGCGAGATCATGTGCGCTGAATTTATCTTCGACCCCCACGCGAGTCGCTGGAGAAATGTTCCTCCGGTTAAAAAAAGGAAGGAAAATAAGTGAGCAGTGGCTGTACAGCATCAAACATCTTTTTTCATGGCTTGCCCCTCGTGATCAGATCAACAACATGGAATAAATGGAGTGATCCGCCTGAGCCATCGACTGTCGTGAGCAGGAAAAAAGGGCTGCAGCAGAATTTTCCGCTGAATATGCTGTCATTATTTACCTGAAAGCACCTACTCAGATTACAGCACTCTCTCTTTTTCTAACAGGGTGGCGACCTGGCGTAGCATAAAACCACCCCGGCCATAACCACTTATCACCCAAGATGTTGCCCAAAAGGATGAAGCAAAAGCAGCTCAAATACTCCCACTTTAACTCCTAACAACAAAGAAATTACATCAGGCAGGAGCCCTGGAGTCAGATTGGGTCAGATAGAAGATCAAATGTCCATCTCCCCCGTGGAGCTTTGTAAGCACCACATCAGCACCACTTTTCACCACCAGCTAATACACCTAATGGACCCCACCATATAAAGGCTATTCCCTTGTGACTGCATGTGTGTGTGTGAGTGGGTGTGTGAGATGAACAGCTAGATAGGTAGGGACGGACAGAGGAGACAAACAAAGCGTGCCGCACAGACAGCTGTAACGTGGAGATTTAGTTTGCTGTCGACACGACGCAGCCCTTGAGCACATTTAAAATACGCCCTCCCTTCCACCAGACAGGGTTAGTCGTGATGATACACTGTCCTGATTGACTACGCGCAAGCTGCGATTTGTACATTAGATCACTTCCTCTTGTTAATTTTGTCTCATTCCACGCCACCAGTTTTGCGAGCGCATCTGTTTCCACTGTCACCACTTATGATCCGTGCCTAAGCAATGCCCTCATATTTCTCAAACAAAGAGAGATCATCCACCCACAGTTTTATTTCAACAAGTTTTAGAAATTACTTTCAAATTGCACAAGAATTTACAATAAAAAAAAGATATGATTGGATCAACAGGCAGAAAATTAGAGAAACAAGATACGAAGTGTTAGTGAGTTTTAGATGCGCCCTGTGGCTGATACCTTTGGGAAGAGCCATGCTAGCTGTTTCCCCCTGATCCCAGTCTTTATGCTAAGCTAAGCTGGCTGTGGGCTTGTAGTTACCAGACAGGCATGGGAGTGGTATTGATCTCCTCATCTGACTCTCTGCTAGGGAGAGATTTTCCAGTGTGAAACTATTTACGCAGTCCCAACGTAGACCTGATCCCCCCAAGGCCGATTGCCAACACCCCACCCCCACCCCCCACCCTCCTGTTACATACAGACGTGAAATGTAAAGTCAGTTAAGTTTTACAATTGTCAATCATCAGAATGCATGAAAAAATAATCAAAGGACTGTCATTCAAAATCTTATTTACTGTAATTCAAAGACTTCAATGTGCTTCAGTTTTGTCCTAAATGCATTTTATTAAAGTAAGTCCAAATATTAAAATGTCGGATGTAACGTTACGTGACCAAAATGCTGGAAATGAAACAAATGGCTCCCTATCTGCTGCAGCAAAATGAGTTGTCAGACCTCATCGCAAACACTGCCAGTCTTCAGTATAAAACGTCTTATTACTTCCTTCTTTCACCACTTTCTCCTCCCTCCGCCTTTCCCTTTTTCTCCTCATCCTTCGCTTGCTTTATTTCTCTTTCAGCCTCACTAATTTGCAATTGATTAGCTGTCCTCTCGCAGCTCAGTCCCATGCTCTACACCACTCGTACCCTCCTCCCTCCTGATCCCTCCTCACCCCCTCCTCCCCGCCTCCCTGCCCGTCCTCTCCTCCATCTATGAGTCAATTTCTCTTTAACGAGGGCACCAGAGCGCTTCTGTGTAAATAAAACAGAGAGTAGAGCCAAAAATCAATGGGCTTATTACCCTCAGAAAATGCTAAACAAGCAATATTAGCAATTCACTTGGTAGCGGAGGCCGACTGCCTTAATGGGACTGAGGCTCGACACCACCCCCCGACAACATCCCCGCCACAACCCCCCCACGCCCCCCGCATCTCTTCAATCTCAGCATCCACTCAACGAGCCGCACACGTCCTTTCGTCATGTCGAACGCCGCAGATAGAAGACACACATTAACGCCCATGCACGGTGGCGCACAAGTGCACACAGACACAGCCTGCACATGAAAATTGTTTGCTTCCAAAACTCACACCCACACATACACACACACACAGACAAAACATGCACACACACGGACTGCTGGCAGAAATTAGGGATTCACTCTCCAAAACTGTTTCCTGACAGAAATCATTGGGCACCACACAGAGTTACAGGCCACATTTTACCTCTTTGTATTTTTTCTCCAAATAAACACACACTCTCTCTCTCTGTCACGCACACGCACACACACACACACACACACACACACACACACACACACACACAGCAGCAGACAGCAGGATTTATAGTAGACACCCCATATTTCATCAGACAAGTCTGATTAGTGTGCCAGTAAAAAGCTGCATGTGTGTGCAACATTCACAAACAGAAACAGACACACAGACACACGCTGTTCAACAGAAACAAACACGAAGACCAACACACAACTCTAATGAAACCTCTACAATATATTAGCACATACACAATGCGCGCAAATACACAAGGAGTACACACAACTAAATAAACTACAGTGTGCATACAGATAAATACACACAAACATACAAACAAACATGTACAGTATACATACAGGCTGTTTTACACACACACACACACACACATGAACACACATGTGCACATCCAGAAAAGTAAACATAGGGTACAGATACACACAAACAGAAAATCACACAGCAAGACAAAGGGCAGGCACTCATCACTTCCTCTTCCACTCACAAACACACACACACATTTGCACACACACTGCACACACACCATTTATCTGGAAATGAGTGTGTAGCTGGTTAGCTGTGGCCCATTTAGCCTGGCAGCTGATGTGTGGTTAACACAGACATTTATGCTAATGACCTTCCATGTTTAAAAAAAAAAAAAGAAAGCAGTAATGTAAAGGCTCGTTAAAGGCCAAATCCTCATTCGCTCGAGTCATTTTTCAGCCCATTTTCTCGTTCAATTAAACTGATGAAATCATTATTCACACATGGAATTACTCCTCAGCCTCACAAGGCAACCAGACGCCTGCTTTTTTTTTCTAACCCTGTAAATATATCACCTTTCCACTATGAAATGTAACACCTTTAATACACATTCTTGGGAGGATTTTCCTTTAGCACTCACGTTTTACCATAACTCTCTAGTCACACCACAGCATCCCACAGAATAATTACTGATCTTTGAAAAACCCAAAAGGCTGTTTGATACAATTTACTGCTGTGTTGTGCTTTATTTCCAGATATATAGGCGTCCAAATTTGTTGTCAAACTTTAGCAACATATTGTCATGCCACATTATTTAAAAATACATAATTTTGGAAAGAAACATCAATTCAAGCCAATATTACAATACAAAGTAGAAATTTTGGTTGACTTTGTACAAAGTGAGACATTTGTTTACAGCTGTCTTTGTTTGGATTGATACACAGATCTCATTTAGCATGAAGAGGGTATAAGCAGCAAGTGTCCATTTAGGGGATTTTTAGGAGACTCTTATCTCTGTAGCTCAAATGTAATGAACGTAATGAATAAATGACAAGCACAAATCGGGGCTAACGTAGAATATCGCTGCCAGATATTCATTAATGAAGAAAGGTGAAGACGGTAAAAAAAGAATAAATAAAACTTTCATATTCTTGTAGAATTTTGCACAACTATAAACTGCAGTCTAGAAAAACATGAAGACAGACATATTTTAGTTTTACATTAAAATTCAAAACTGAAGTCAACTGACTGCAGTTAGGCCTCTGACATAACCTTTCTACTGATAACCTTGTAGCACTGGTGGTGATGAATAAATGATCTCGAAATTCAGGAGCTTTGGCCGCTATAAATACTGTAGAATTCAACAGCGATTTAAGCCCCAAAACTCATGTCAGTCCTCTTTACCATCTGCTTTCCCACCGACGCCTACAGTGCTAAAGTGTGGTTTTAATCACTTCTTCTTTTCAGCATCACAGTGAAATCGTTTCCTACCTGTTTGTGCATCTCGATGTTGAGCCCATATGACATTTCATAGTACTGAAAAAAACACAGATCAAAGCAAGGTCAAAAAAAAGGTCCTCTCTGT
Source organism: Amniataba percoides (assembly GCA_037176925.1). Lineage (NCBI taxonomy): Eukaryota > Metazoa > Chordata > Actinopteri > Centrarchiformes > Terapontidae > Amniataba > Amniataba percoides. The sequence goes on from JBAJHX010000076.1 coordinate 16,146,846, forward strand.
TCCTCTTTCTGCCACACTAAAAATACTCGTGCATTCATGCGCATACACCACACACACACACACACACACACGTAGTCAATGAGGCTCACCATGACATAGTGTCTCTGCATCTCAGTTTTCTCACTGGCCAGTTTCTCACACTCCAGTTTCAGGCTGTGAGGCAGAAAGAAAATGTTGTGTTAATACATGTCTTGATGAAGAACACACACACACACACTTAAAAAAAAAAATATGATACCGTACGTGATTCGTCACATTAAAATAAATTAAGAAACTTTTACAGACCAAAAATAATTGAAAATGTTGAAAGTACTGCGCCTGTTGGCGACTACATCCTGTTACTTTAAATTTGCATCTCTGAATTCAAGTGCAACAAGGAAAGAAAGAAAAAAAGAGTTTGAGTCGCACCAGTTTCCCCTGCAGACGCAGACACTTACTCAGCAGGTACAGTGCAGTAATTAATGGATCAATAGACGACCACGCAAACCTCATCATATATTCTTACAATGTGAGTGGATGCCCAAACTGCACCATCAACAAAAAGGCGACCATATAATGAGGATCCATTTTACAACTGCGGTTACACAAAAGCTGAACTCTTTCAAATGTCATCTGTTACTGGAAGGCCCCCACGTATTACGACAGTGAGATTTTGTGCATGTGTTTTATGAGAAAACTGGCAGGTGTACGCAGTTGTAGGTAAAGTTAAGACACTAACATGCCAGTTATTGACAAATTGAGACATTTTGGCTTGTTACTGAAATATAAGGTGAAGAATTTGGCACGACAAGATCATCAATACATTATGATCAACCTGAATTTAATCTTGATCATGATGCATTTTTTCACGCAATCACAAAATTGTGCAGTTCTTCAAATTAAACAAAAAAGGTGTAAATCAACAATATGTAAGTCAATAGGCTGAGCTTTTTAAGAAATCTGAAATGATGTTATGTGTGACAGCAGGTTAGTGCTAAGCTCAAAGAATGTTTCATTTTACTTTTTTCCAAATAATGCCTGACATACATAAAAAAACATGATCTATATTCAGCATGTTGTATATCTGGCCAATCCTCGCTTCCTTTTTTTTTTTACCAAATCAGTGTCTCCCTGCAGTTAAAATTTCATGCGCATGCAGCAGTTCGATCACAGTATTACACCTGCAGCAGCCTCTATCCTCGGTTCATCTCATTCAGATCCAGGTTTGGCCAGCAAACCGGACCGCCGGTTCATCTCACTAGGTGATTGAGCAATAATTACGAGGTGGCCAGAGGTGGGCGATTATTATGCATAGGTATCGTGCTTATGGTTCTGCCCCCCTAAGCAATGTATTTCACACTTCATCATGTCGGGTAAAAAAGTATTTCACACCACTTGAGCCTGCAGAGAGAGACGTGCATACCAAGGTTGATGGGGTTTACCTGTGGTTAGTCACCAGTGATAGATGGACCTGTGACAAACGCACCAGCAGGAGGAGGTCTGAGGACAGTCATTTCATTGGATCTCCGGATTTTTTCTTCGAACCACTTTACCTCAATCAGCTCATTGACTAAAGTCAGCGTCCCTCTTGTATTTCGTGTCATTGCATCACGCATTTCTCGAAAAGTGTTGGTCACACTGTGTGATTCACACATGAGTGCAGTATGGGAGGTCAGAGAAATGACCCTTGTTCTCAGATAATCAGAGGGGGGCGGGGGTCAGAATATAAAATGGCCTAAGGCTGCAACTCATTTTTATTGTCATTACCGAACAATCTGCTTATTATTTTCTCAATTAAAGATTTGACCGATTTGACTGTCAGAAAAGTGAGACGAAATGAAAGAATGAATGGATGAATCACTGCAGCATGGACCCAGATTGACACACAACTCTGCAACCAAAAGAAAGAACCATTTTGCACCCAGTTTTTGCTTGATGTTTCCACGCAGGAAACACCATGCTCCATCCAAACTCTCACCTGTGATACTGGGCTTGCAGGAAGTGGAACTCCTCCTTGATCCGGTCGCAGGACTCGGTGACGGTGAACTTCAGCGGCTGCCCCGGCTGGTGGGGGACCTCGACCCAAACCAAACGGCGTGGTGTGTGTGTGTGTGTGAGGAGGGGAGGAGAGGGGGGGGAGGGAGGGGAGGGGGAAGAGAGGGAGAACTGAGCCACCAAAGTTCAGTGTCACGACGCACACACACACACACACACACACACAAGCAGACGAGACAGTAGATGACAATAGGCCTCTGTGGTACTGACGGCCTTTTGGTTTCACTCCCGTCTCCTCACACGTTAACCCACGCACACTCGCAGGCGCACGCATGCAGCTGCAGCAGCCCTGACAATGAGCGCGATTGTCCGTGCGAGCGCGCGGTGGCACGGAAACTTGATCTGAAGTGATTACGCATCAGGCGCGCCGCTGTTAATCTGACATACTGCTACTGGGTTTTTTTTTTTTATGTCTGTGTTTTTTTCTTTTAAACTTACCGGATGCCGCGCCGGGGGGTACATCTTGCTCAGGTCTCGAATCATCAAGAACGTAGTGCAAAGTTCATCCACACATAAACAAGAGAAAGAAAAGGAAAGAAAAAGAGAAGAGAAGAGAAAAAAAGGCGAGAGCGCGGATCTTTCACTCTCCGTGCGTGAAAAAAAAAATAAAAGGTCACTCAGTTGCCGGTTTGCGCGCTACGTGCAGGTTCCCCGAAGAGTGGAAACATCCCCAAACCTCATTCTTTTTGAAACGCTGTCTGAAAAAAAAAAGAAAAGTCCACTCAGGTGTGATGACAAAAGCAGGAGTTTGTCTCAGTCTTCTCCAAAACAAAACAAAAAAAACCTCCAGCTGCCAGTGCGCACTATTTTTCTCTCTCTGAACTAAACAACGGATCCTCTATTTTCTCTGAATTTTTCCCTACAAAGCGTCTTTTTTCTCTCTCTTTCTCTCTCTCTCTCTCTCCCTCTCTCTCTCTCTCTCTCCGTGGCGTCCCGTCCTCGTCACGCAGCAGCCCGTTAATTTCCAGCAGCCTCCGTTCACGCTCGCAT
>JBAJHX010000076.1:16149969-16160577 GCA_037176925.1 Amniataba percoides
GTGTGTGTGTTTGAGAGAGAGACATACAGGCAGAAGGGAACATATGGCCCAGAGGTGTCTCGTGGTTTTCCTGTTATTTTTTAATTGAATCGCCTATTAAAAGAGTCTGCTGTGATGTCCGCAGATTGCACTTGCAACCCTGCAATTAAATTCGCACTGAGCCTCCCTTATAGGCGCCTCTGTTTGTGTAGGATGTCAGTCACGAAGGGGCAGACAAAATATTGTTAAAGCTCAATGAGCTTAATTTTGAATTATTACTTCTGCTGCAAAGTTGGGTCACACTACACTGATTGCAAATTAGCACTTTTCAACCCCTTCTGTCTTAAAGACATGTGTTGGAAAATACTTTTAAGGTGTTTGAGATTGTTCCCTGTCATATTAAGACTTTCTTTTTTTATGTTGTCTAATGTTTTTTATTATCCTCTTCAGAGCTTTCGATATTGCTTTAAAACACACACAGCCAGACCATCATTACGGCCAGAGGTGGTTACAGAAGCAGAAGTACAAGATTATTAGAAATAACATGTGTTTGAAATATCAAAAGTAAAAGCCCTCATTCCCCTATATTGTTATATTGCCATATCACATTTTACATAATCGGATTATTGTTACTAACAGCATGATGGCCAGTCAAAGTTGTGCTCATTTTAACTCATTTATGTACTGTTGGATAGTTGAATCCTCAACAGTGTCAAATAATCATGTAAAGTACCAGTACTTTAAAATTGCAGCCATTCTCTCTACTCAAGTAAATGTTATTTTCACGGGTTATAGCAGTAAATTGCTTGTAGGCAGAGGCATTTAACCCATTATGACCCAACATTATTGTCTCAGTCACCCTTTGTAATCTCATGTCTCTGAACACATCCTGTGCAATTCCCTGCAACAGCAAGACAAGTCACTGCTCATATTACAGTGTACATATATGCATGCACACATGTACTGTACACTTGGGCAATAATATGCACATAATCTTATTTTGTCAAAAGCATAAGCACACTGTATATATGCATTTATACTTTGTAGATGCGTATAAACAGCCTCTGTACACTGTACAGCACATGGTTCCTAACAAAGGGGTCGGCATCCCTCCAGCTGGTCAAAAGATAAGATGAGGTCATTGTAAAATGATTAATGGACCAATAAGAACAGTGGTGTTGTCTTCTGGCTTCAGATGAGAGATTAAGTTAAAGTATTTAAGTTCAGAAAGGAAAATAATTTCTGGGTGCAAATGTTGACAACGACATTTACATTTATTTGCAAATCTCCTCCTGTGGGACTAATAAAGGGTTATCTAATGTCACAAGGCAGAGGGGGGGGTTGCATGATATAAAAAAAATAATAAAAACATAACGGCAGAAAGAAGCTGTAAACACAAATGTAAGTCCAATACTCTCTTTTACCTCTGTTGTTGGTCTCAACCAACTCCTGATGGAAATAGCAGGTGTTTTAGCTGCTAGATTTCCATCTATGTTTAACAGCTAGTTGCTAAATCTGTCTGTTTGTGGTTTGGTGCTGAGTAGGTAATATAGTTGCATTTTAGTGCTTTTAGGCTACAAACTGCTGCCTAAAACAGCTTGAGCCTATCGTACAAGAGCTCTGAGAGCGACCCAAGACAGTAAAATTCACAGACTGGACAGCTAAACAATGAACTGAAAATCGCACCAAAGCTGCATAAAGCATACAAGATTCAATTTATCACTACAAGCGACCTCCTTCACATTGTCACATTGTTTTCCTGTTCTTATTTAAAAAATGATTGTAGCCACACCACGTAAAATGACTGATGTGAAATCTTTGCCTTATTTTTCTAGTGCTGCAATCCATTTAAATCTGATTATACAGCCTAATTTAACTATGACTAGTACTCTCTCTCTTTCTCTTGCATGCAGACACACACCCATTCAGTGTGAGTGTATATGGTATGCCTACATTTGCAGCTGTGATGTTTAGTGTGGGTAGATGAAACACACTGTTGCTGGGTCAGCAGCTTGCTTAACCACTGTGTTCAGTCATTTAGCTGCACTCCCTGACTGTGTTGAAAATCTTAATCATCTTCTGCTGCACTAGACTTCTCCCATTCTCTGATTTTGTTATCACCTCTTATGGCTACAATTTAGGATCAGATCTGTTATAATTTGTCGGCCTAATTGTATTTTAAAGCTGCTATGCTAGATAAGGGGGGGTTCTATCATCATTATATGTTACTTCTTTTATTATTTTTTTTCTCACACACAGACAGGCGTACCAATGGTTATCCACAATATGACACCACATCAATCCTCTCTCCTCTCGTCAGTCTGTCTGCCTCCGTCTCTGTCTTTCCTGTTGTCTCTGCATCTCCCTCATACATACACAGGATTGTGCACACATACACACCGGCTCAGCCATTCAAATACACATCTCTATCTACCACACATACAAACTAATATCTCAGGTAAGCACAGGGCCTAAAGTGACCTGCTGTCGTGGTGCGTGAATCCACTAAGGCTCAGAAAAGGTAATATCGTGCCCTCCCTTTTTCCCCTCCAAGGGCTGAGCCGTGATGTGGGCGAGCATGGGAGGTGCAGAGGTGACGGAGGGGGGCAGGTGAGGAGGAATAAACAGATTTATTTGCCTGCGCCCCTCTCTGATTATTTTGCCCCTGCCTTTTGTTCCAGACCTTATGAAACCCAAATGTCAAGTGAGGCGAGGGCCTCATATCGAGCCCTGTCAATCACATCCCTCTGTGCACCTGAAGCCCTGACGCCGGATTATTGGCTTCAGCACAAGGGCTGCCTTTGCCGCCAGCCACGATACCTCAGACGATTCGGCGGCCAAGTTTTTTTTTTTCTAAAGAGGAACTTCATTTGGCAGCTGATGCGCGGGAGATTGCACAGGAGCGGATTTTGAGGGTAGATGGGTAGTGTGCTAGATGTGTGTGTATGAAGAGGGGGGCCGGGTGGCTTATCGGAGGAGGGGGGATTAAAGGGGTAGGGGTTGAGGTGGGGAGTGGGGGGCGAGAAACCCCGGCCTTAACATCGCGCTCAGTGCACTGATCCCGACTAGCTATCAGCTCCTGTACATATGTCTCTTAATCTCACTGCAGCTCTCCCTTTCCAGTCCTCCCTCCTTTCACTCTCACACACAAATACACACACATCACTTCCTACAGTATCTGCTTATCTCTAATATTATACTCCCTCGCCATTACTAGCTTCAACATGCACTCACACACACTCACACACACACTCGCACACACACACACACACATACACACAGCCTGCTGGTCGTAGCATTCAGTCTGTGCTGGGATTTAAAAGAGTACTCCATCAATTTATCACTGTATTCCTTTAACACTGTCAGACTCACAATGGACAGAAAAGGGACAAACATTGACGCAGCAGTACCATTAATGTTGTATTCAATCTTTTCACGTTTGGTCACAATCTTTAATGTCTACAGATGTCTGGTAAGCTGGTCTCTTTCAAACTCCACACCACCAAATTTGAAAATTTCATTTTCAAAATGACACTGACTCAAGTGACATCACTTCAGGTGATCATCTAGGCCACAAAAGGCTTCATACAACTTCTCTGACTTATGTTAGTGGTGCTACTCAAGACATGTAAACTGGTTTGAAATGTGTAAATTCAGTTCAGAGTTCCTCTTTAACTGCAAAACTTAAAGTGTTCACGTCAGCCTGTGAGAGGGTTTAAAACAAGGGGATGTAACAATGTTACCAAGGTCACATTAATTTCATCAAAGTGGCACCAACTAATGTCTGTGGAAATTCTCTGAAAATGCAGGCTTCTAGAACCAGCAGCAGTGTGATGAGCTCCAAATACAAAACAGCATTTTTCTCATAAACTGATAGAAGCAACTGTTATCACCGCAACAGAACACTGATATTGAAAGATCCAGCAAAACTGGAGATTACATTCAGTTACAAAGTTTCTCACTTTAGTACAGCGTGTGTTAATGGCAGCTGCGTAATGGTTAAGGTTAGGAGAAAATGATGGTTATGCTCAATAAAACGTTAATTGCTAATTACAGGACTCCCGTCTCCTGCATGAAAGTTGAATGAGGTACACATCCACCCCCCATCATGACCTCAGCACCCTTACTTTCCGCCTGGCTACATAAAGGACACATCATTTCCTTTGCTGGCACTGAACATTGGCATTGGACATAAATTATAAGATGAAGAATCCTCTAATATGAACGTAATCTTGACGGATACTGAGCTGATACAGTACAGGTAGATTATGTTAGCATGTATTTCACATTTCACAAATGAACAACTTGAATCTCCTGTCATGTCACATTGTCATGGCAATTTGATGAGGCCATTTTGTGTCACTGACCTTTAACTGGGCAGACAGTTTATAGCATCATTCAAATTCATCTGCTGGCATAAGATTTTCTTTATTTTTGTCTGCCATATCTTTATCTTGTTTTTTATGTTACCAATACAGGTTGCCAAAGTTTGACATTTTCTAGTTCTACAAACAATGCCTTCTACACCATGGATAATTTCAGTTTCTTACAAAGCCATAGGAAAGTCTGGTACGTGTCTTTTAAGAAGAAAATTATTTGCCTGGTCTGTGCCTCAGTTCACATCTATTTTTCACAAGCCACCAAGCTTTTTCAACTGTCGTTTAGCACTCTCAACAGTTTCACATGTATGGAGAAGTGCAAACACTCTCTACTTCATGAATATAACTAAGCCACTCTTTACACTTTCTCTGTGATCTAAGATATTGTTATCACTTATTATAGGTTTATCATTGTGTCTCACAAGTTTGAAACATTGCTTACATCATGACATGCAAATTAAACTTTTGAAGAAGTAAAAGCCACAGACACACAGAGAGAGAGCTCATTGTATACTCATGGAAATTTGAGGTGACATATAGTACAAGACTTAAAACAGAAATGTAAAGCTTGGAAACCATTTCAAAATAATGAAAAAGGATAAAATGTTGTTTATTTACGAGATTGGTGTGAAATGTGGACTCTCTTCGTGCTGTGACAATGATCCTCTAGGCTTATGCTGTTGTCCCATAGGTCAGCTGGGTTACAGAAGTGTATTTACTATAAAACAAACACAATGTTATCGTCCTTTTCCCCACCACACCATCCTCTGGGTATATATCCATCCATCCATTTCTAAGGGAGCGCACAGCTATCCTGCAAGGAAACTCATTTCAGCCACTTGTATCCACAATTTTGTCCTTTGTCCTTCGGTCATTACCCAAAATTCATGACCATAGGTGAGAGTGGGAACATAGACTGATCTGTAAATCAATAGCTTCACCTTTCAACTTAGCTCCTCCTTCACCACAATAGTTCCAGTCCACCAACCACATAACTGCGGAGGCTGCACCAATCTGCCTGTCAATCTCACGCTCCATCTTTCCCTCACTCGTGAACAAGACCCCAAGATACTTGAACTCCTCCACTTGAGGCAGGACCTCTCCACCAACCCTGAGAGGCCAAGCCACCCTTTTCCGGTTGAGAACTATGGCCTCGGATTTAGAGGTGCTGATTCTCATCCCAGCTGCATCACACTCAGCTGCAAACCACCCCAGTATCTGCCTATAGGTCCTGGCTGGATGAAGCCAACAGGACAACATCATCTGCAAAAAGCAGAAATGAAATCCTGTGGTTCCCAAACCAGACTCCCTCCGGCCCTTGCCTATGCCTAGAAATTCTGTCAATAAAAGTTAGGAACAGAACCGGTGACAAAGGGCAGCCCTGCTGGAGTCCAACTGTTTCCACTGGAAACAGGCCTGACTTACTGCTGGCAATGCAAACCAAGGTCCTGCTCCGGTTGTACAGAAACAGAACAGCCCTCTGAACAGTACCCTCTCAGGACACCATGAGGGGCGCGGTCAAATGCCTTCTCCAGATCCACAAAGCACATGTGGACTGGTTGGGCAAATTCCCATGAACACTCAAGCACCCTGTGAAGGCTATAGAGCTGGTCCAATATTCCCTGACTGGAATGAAAACCGCATTGTTCCTCCTGAATCTGATGTTCAACTATTGGCCAAATTCTCCTCTCCAGTACCCTGGCGTAGACCTTCCTGGGGAGGCTGAGAATTGTGATCCCTCTGTACACACACTGAACACACTCTCTGGCCCCCCTTTTTCCCAACAGACCCTCACAATACATTTGGGTCACATGAGCAAAGACCTGGCCACCAGGCGCTCACCTGCGAGCCTCAACCCCAGGCCTGGCTCCAGGGTGGGGCCCTGGTAATGCCATTCCAGGCGACATAACGGTCCTTGTTGGTCTGTTATCCATGATGAACTTATGAACTGCTCTTAGTCTGGCCCTTCACCGAGGACCTGTTTGGCATGGGAGACACTGGAAGGGGCGTAATGGCCCCAACATCATAGCTCCTAGGAGCATTTGTGCACACAAACCCCTACACCACAGTAAGGTGGTGGTTCAAGGAGGGGCCTCTGGGTATATAGAATAATAATATAGCACCTGTCTGTCATTGTCTGTGTACGTGTGTGTATGTGTCTGTTGGGGGTACAGTGTCTAACTAATCATACTTCAATGAGCACTAACCACCGGTCCGTGTTCTTAAATCTCCTGTCCTTACAGCAAGCTGCGTCTAAATCCCCCATGCTCGCCCCTTTAACACGTCATTAATCCCCGGCGGCCGCCCCTTTGAACAGGGAGCTTGTGTGAAGGGATAACCAGGCCTCCTCAGACACAGAGACAGAGAGGCGGAGGCAGCGCTGGATTTACTCCGCTACCAGCAGGTTAATCCTGCCTCCACACTGAGTGAGCGAGGGGGGAGGCGGTGTGTGTGTGTGTGTGTGAGTGAGGAAGTGTGTCTTTATTGGAGACAGTTAAGGATCGGCTCCATCACGGTAACGACTCTGGGGGAACATCAGCATCTGGTGCTCAAAGTCATCCAGTCCCCCAAAAGGAACATACAGATTGCTGCCATTTCTTTATTAGATTACAAATGGATGGATGCAAGTGTTTGCGCTGATAAAAACCGAAATAGCATGGAGCAACCAGATGACGAACAGACCGAGACGCTGAGAGCAGAGAAAGGGAGACAGCCCTAGATGAAGAACAATTAATTACCAGGAAAGTGGTGACATCAAGAATGGCTAAAAAGAAAGAAATCCAGAGGGCCGAAATAATGCAGCGAGCTAATCAGAGCTACAACATCCCAAAAAGTACATGACACTAGTTAATGCAGAGATTTAAGAGGAATATATCATGCATGTGCTTACCCTTAAGTCCCCTACTGAGTATTTATAAGCAATAAAACATTTCATCATGCATGTTTTACAGCATACTATAAGGTAGTTATGGGCAGATATTAGGACATTTTAGTAATATACTGTATTTATCAACAATTATAACATCTAAAATGGATAAAACATTTATACTATTATAACTGTGTGTGACTACATTATCATTCATTATGTGTTAATATACCAGCTTCCACTTATGGGTGCTAATTTGAGGGGTTATAGTTGTTATAGTTGTTATTCTATAGCATGTTGTAAACCATGTCTCAAAAGGTTTATATAGGTTCTGCTTTGTTCTGTAAGTGCTAATTATGGGGGTGTAACATGAGGATAAATGCTGCCTTAGTGTGCTTCCTAGTACAGTGGATTGATGTCTGGTGAAAATACAAAAAAAGTGAAAATGTGAACTTTTATATATTTTAAACCTGGAGGAAAGGGCATTTGTCTGTCTCAGACAATCAACTCATTTTGCTCCATTGTGATAAAGAAGCTCCACAAATGCATGCAAACTCATGTATAACACTGATATAAAGGTACTGATTGTTCAGTTTAGTGTATCAAATTCACAAAGCAACAATGAGGCTGCAGTATAAAAAGGCCTTTGTCTGCTGTGCAGAAGAGTCTCAGATAGGCAGTTGGACTTTTAACATTCTGTCTCCTCTTCAGTCTAAAAGACTAATCAGCCACTCTGCAGGGCTCTGGCTGCTAACCAGGACTAATTCTGCCTCCTGCTGGCTGGTGACACACACTGGGACAGCCATGATTGGCTGTTTAGCACCAGGGGGTACACCTCTGATTGTCTGCTTAGCATATTTTCTCCCCTCATTCTGATGGCACACACTCACTCTTCTCCTCACTGCACAGCACAATGCAAAAGAAACAGTGAAAACAGTAATATATTTATGTGTGTGTGTTTTGCATTTACATTGCATGCCACAAGAATGTGTTCGGAAAAACAAAAAAGCCAAACTCATCACCAAGCCAAACCTCCTTCCCCTCCTTTCCGCTTTCATTTATTGTTCCCCCTCCTTTCCTTTCTTCTTCTCCACCGCAGCACAGATCAGATAGAATGTCACCTCTACAAACTGCCGCGAGCTAATTAGCTGTTAGCCATGTTTGTGTTCTTGACTGATGACAGGATCATTTACTCTGGTCTCCAGCTGGCTCTGTTTGTCGGAGCCATCTCATTAGCATGGCAAATTAGTCCCACTCAGTCAGGGTTCTGCCTCGCCCAATGAAAAGTGATTGGAATGCAAATCAATCAAGAGGGCGGGGAAATGGAAATGACTAAATTGTGATGAAGAAGGGAGGGGTTGGGGGGGGGGGGGTGAGAATATTGTGTTAACTTTTATTTTGAGATGAAAAACAAATCTAATCTGATTGTTTGCAGGAGAGAAAAAAGTAGAAAAGGTCAAGACTGAGCCAATTTGTGATGGGTTTGTCACTAACAGAAGTGGAGGGTGAAGAGTCGTTTTGGCCAAAATCAGCGGCCTTTTCCTGAAAGAAAAAAGCATTCAAGGATGGTGCTTTGCGCTGTTGCATGTCATTGCTGTTAGTCTTAAGTAATTGAAGGAATATTACTTTGAATTTGTGAGTTTAATTTCCTTAAAAGCTCAGCTTCATTCCCAATACCACAGCATAGATTTACTCAACAGCAGCAGTTCATCAGCGCCAGGCCAGCCAGGTACAGTATGTCTCTAAATTAAGTAAAATGAACCAATCCTTGAAAAAAAATCTATCAATACATAAACAAGGTTCAGCAAATTAACAAGCACCATTGCCTGGCAAAGGAACCTTGTTTGTCATCATTGCTCCGTAATTCTGCTAAGTGAGCCGTTAATACATTCCCGGCGTAAAACAATCTCTTTAATTTAATATTCTGTCATCAGGTTTTTCTCCTCATCAGCAGGAAGTTATTGATCATGCTCAGGGCTGCTTTCACTACAAGACAGCTGCATTTACTCTGCACGTCATTCAAAGCAGAAGGCGCATTTCCCCGCTCACGTAGCCGTGATTCATTATTTGACTGAAGTGGAGGAGGAAAGTTTGTGGAAAGCATATAGCACATGTAGGAACCTGCAAGGAACCTCCACCGTTTTTTTTTCTTTTTCGGCCAGCACAGAACAATAGATGACTGAGCCACTGGGGTTTTCTAGGTACATTTATGTTGTTAGAGGTGCAGGAGCTCTCTGTCTCGCTCTCTCTTTTCTGTGTGTGTTTTACTCCAAGTCAATCTCTGTGAAGCTGCCGCTATCTCCAGTTTCATTTGTCGACAGGTCTGGCAGCAGGGAGGGAGGGAAGGAGGAGAGGATGGGAGGGGAGGTGGGGGGGGGCTGGTGGCAGAGAGAAGGGTGGAGGTGGAGAGAAAGGGTGGGGGGGCAGTAATGTAAGAAAATTGGAGGATTAGACGGCGAGCCCTCTTCCTGTCTGCCGCAACCCCCTACCCCCCTTCCTCTTCCTCCTTCTCGTGCCTCCATCCAACCCTCAGACTATAATAACACAGCCTGACATACTGAAGACCAGCAACCTCCCCACCACCACCACCACCATCCCCACCTGCCTCCTCCCCTCTCTCCCTTATCCCTAACAGATCTGTCATACCTCTTCTTTCTCCCTGGCCTCGTATTTCTCCTCTTTTGTTATTTATTTATTTTTTTTGCAGATGTGAAACCTGGACTTTCTCCCTCTCACTTTGTCTTTTTCAGTTAAAAGCAGGATTACGCTCTGTTTGTGTCTCTCTCATCCACACGTCCTCTTTCTCGCTGTCATTCTCAATCACCATCATCTGCTCCTGTAATCTTTACCAAGACCTGGTCCACACTTTAAAAGATGTGCTATAAAGATCTGTATATCTACGCTTGAGGCAGATTTTCATAGCCACTGTGTTTTTGCATGGTAGTAACAGAACGTAGAGCAGTGGCACTGACACGACACGAGGCATAGAGGTACTGTAGTATTGGTGGTGGTGGAGGGGGCATGTGAGCAATGAGCGAGAGTTTCAGAGTATACATGGAGGGGTCTGAAAGGGCCTAAATGGATCTGCGATTGGACTCTCTGAGGTCGTCATCAACCCAGATTGGAGGCCATTAGGGCCTATTTAAAAGAATTACTTCCAGGATGCAATCAAAAACCCTGATAGGTAATCAATGGCAACTAGATCAGGGCACAAAGGCAGTCCATGTGTCTCAATCAGCCACCATTCAGCAGGACAGGGAGATCAGTATTGGCCAGAAACTGCAGTCATTTTTTGTAGCGCATGCATGCACACAACCGCTGCGCATAATATACATTCACAAATACCTGAGACACATGTACGCATGCATGCACGCAAATACACAC
>JBAJHX010000076.1:16160677-16220316 GCA_037176925.1 Amniataba percoides
GCACACAACCGCTGCGCATAATATACATTCACAAATACCTGAGACACATGTACGCATGCATGCACGCAAATACACACCAAACACTTGCACAAAAGTGTACAGTCACCAGGACAGTATGCTGCATTGCCAGTAAAACCACACCTATACACACTCACACACACACACACACACACATACAGGACAGTAAGTTGATCTGCAGATGGCCATGTTACTCTGACCTGCTCCCAGACAGTGATTTATCAGGAGGCACATAATGCCTCCAACACCACCTCCTGAGCTTTAAAAGAAGAATTACCGGACATAAAGGAGAAAGATGGACAGAGCGATCAGAGGTAGAAAGAGAGAAAGAAGGAGGAAAAAGATGAGTGGGGAGGACAGAGGAGTAATGGGGGAATAGGTAAGAGCAGAGGAAAGGAGGAGGTTGTGGACAGACAGGTTGATTTATTAGACCTTCTAGTTAACCAAGCCCTCTGCACAGGCACATACTGTACACACGTGCACACACACACACACACACACCTGCAGCATCCAGCGAGAGTGATGAGTGGGGAGAGGTTGGTAATGCTGCTCAATGATGCGTGTGGCGTTTAGTTCAGTCTGAGTGCGCCCGTTTCTTCAGCCGTGCAGGCTCACAATATGCCCCAGCAGGTGGACAAAGAGAGAGAGAGAGAGATGGAGGGAGAAAGAGAAGAAAGAGAGGGAGAGAAAGCGCCAAGGCCACAAATTGGGTCAATATGCCTGGTTCATAAACAGAGCAGAACCCCCCCCCCCAAAGCAGCCCGGCACGCTGAGGGGCAAAATTAGCACCCACATCTGAGCCGGTGGGACTTCAGGGTGCACGCAAACATGCACACATACATATGCAAACAGACACAGACGCTCAAGAATGTGCAATAACTCGATTTATTAGGTTATATACACCAGCGCATATAAATGCAGAAACACATATACCAATAGGAACAATAATAGTCCTGACATGATAAAACACCATCAAGAAGGGGATATGAAACACACTGCGCTCCCTGCAATAAGATTACAGGCTATCAGCCCTCAGTAGATTTGCCAGCGGGAGTCCCCAGTATAATAAAATCAGATTAAAGGACAATCATATTTATTTCTAGTATATACAATATATCAAGGTTGCTCAGTAGCTCTTATTGTGATAGGCTGTGAAAAGGCGAGCCTCTGTGTACTCTCCTTCTTCTAAGTTGACGTTAGGCTGTGTTTAATGAGCTTCAGGTGTCAAGGAGTCGGGGATGTAACAGGATATGTTGGCGAGGCTTATTGATTTATTGTTTTTCAAAGAAGTTTTTGTACTTTTGTTATTGCCTGGCTGTCACCGGTAATGTCATTTCAGAATCATTTCAAGTGAATAAAAGTTGAGGGGCGGTGTGTAAATGTGAGCGTGTGATTGCTCTGCAGCGGGATAAAATATTAGAAAATAAGATGACTCCGAGAGGTTAATATGACTTCTGACACATAAACAGATCTCCCGCTGTGGGAGTAGGAAAAAGTGTGTGAATGTATGGGAAGATTTTAATTTATAGGGATTTAGAAAAGAGGCAGAGGCGTAAAATATGTAATGGAACAAGTCTTAACTACTTAGTTTTACCTCCATTATTGCCACCAGTGGAACTGCTACTATCAGTTCTGCTTCTTCTATCAACACATATAGGCACTGGAAGTGTGGAAGTTAACAAATCATACAATAAAACTGCTTATGTTAAGGAACAGATAGTCACGTCTGTTACACAGGCGTTGGAAATGAGAAAGTGATTTAGCAGCATTTAGTACACTCTTCTAAGTTGTTTACAGTTGTAGCATGTATGAATAGTGAGTAAAATGGCTTTTGACCCAGACGCTCTTCAGTAGGAGGTAAAACAGTCTGCGCAGGTGTCCGTCCTAATTAATTAAAACTTCAGTTTACCAAATCAAAGTCAGCCACATTAGCAGAAGATAAACACAAACCTAGTGGACACATTTTGCTTACACATTTGCAAACCCATTATTTTATAGGTGTAATCCAAATTTATGTAAATTGATCTGCAAAACATTTAAAAAATGTAATAACCATTAACCATTAACAAAGTAAAAAAAAGAAGAAGAAAAGAACATGCACACAGATCACACGTTTGTTGCATAAGTGCAAGACAGATATACAGCAGGTTTCCTTAAAGCTGCTGTATCAACCTATATATCAATGGAACAAATGATTATGGGAATATAGGCTGTACTGTATGGCAAGCACAGTTGCATCACAACATACAAACATACATAACTTATCAAAGTCCAGATTACAACAAATGAAATACACATGCTGATTATTATTTTCAACATAGTGCCAGCATAAAGATTTGCCTTTAATTTAGATACTTTATCATGCTTTACAGTATGTGAAGCTCTCTCAAAAACCAAAAGGCAGGCCGTTAATGTGAATCTCTAATGTGAATGTGGCGTTAATTTGTCTCTCTCTCTCTGCACTCCAGGTTTTGAAGTCACTTTGCACCACAGTTTCTACTTAATTTGGTACCTGTCTCCGTACTTTTGCCTCGACTGAACAGAGGCTCCGTGCACTCTGCGCCCAGCCAGCTTTGTGCTTATGCAACCAGCTGTTTGTCTGCCTTGCTCATCCTGTCCAGGGAAAGCAACTGTCTAAACAGCACTTGTATCATTGGATCGTAGAGGCTGTTATCAGAGCCTGATTACACAAAGCCGAAATAGATTTGACTGATTCCACCAGAGGCTGGGCGCCTTCTTGTGCGCTGTTTAACATTGTTAAAAGGAGTCATCTCTGCAGTATCCCCCAACGTCTGTCAGATTTTGGTGTCCGTGTAAAGGACCTCAGCTTGGATGATAGTGCGCTATCTGCATGGTCTTGTGGACTGGAAATAGACAACACAATGTCAAGAAATGAGGTAACAAAAATGTGAGACACAGATAATTAGATGATGCAGGGTCGTCACACCAACAAAAGGGTGCTTAAGACAATTTTACGACACCTCTTGCAATGTTCACGTGTTTCAGTATCAACCTGAAATCACTCTCATGAGATTCCAATGGCAAGCTATTAAGGTAGTGTGTTTTCATTCCCACGAGGCCATTCATCCTCTAAACAGCTTATCATGTTTAGGGTCACAGAGGGCAGCTAGCTTTAAACAGCTAATCAACAGTCTGTGACAGAAGGAAAATCTAATTAAAGATGCATCAATTTTTTGGGGAGGGGATAATAGAACAAGATTAAAACATAATTTACATATTATAAATGAATTTGGTGAACTTATTAGCAAACAATCTGACATTTTAATACATCTGTCTGACACAGAGGAATAATGGTATTCATCTGGAGTTGTGTTTTTGGCAACCTTTAGATTATATTTTTGACTCTGTTTTGGTCTCCACCAACTACCTCAGCTCTTCATCTGTGACTGAGGCTTGACGTTGCTGCATCTTCATTTGAAAATATGCATTCTTACTAAAGGCTTTAAAATGTTATTTTTTCGAGTAATTCAAGTCCTTCATTTCAATTTTACCAGCATTCTGAAAAATTATATTGTTTCAATCTCGAAATACACAAGAACCATCTTTATATTAATATTTGGGATCAACTTTTTTTTTAAGCTCAGAGTAATTACAACTGTGCCTAATCATTCTTAAATAACAGCCTAAAATGCAGAAATGGAAGGCTTTTCAGAGGTCCACTCGCCCACACGACTCAGTGCCCCTTTCCTCTCCCTAAATGCCACACAATTATGAGTGGCTCGAGGTTTGGCAGGCCAAGATGGTTGGGGTTGTTGAGGAGTGAGATTGCATGTGTGAGTGCATTAGCGTGTGTGTGTTTGTGCATGTGTACATTGTGTGAACAGAGAAGTCATCTTATTTACCCACCTTGGTGTTAGGGGTGGCCATCGCCCGCCCAGCTAAATGCCATGCAAATGCTGCCGCCGCCGTCAAGCTGCCAATCACGCCGGTGTTGGCATTCACGGCATGCCACCGGAGCATTTACAGCGTCTGTGATCTTTACTAAATGAGAAATAACCCTAGCCTGTCCAAGCTGGCCACGACGTTTAAACAACGCTATCCCCAAATTCCCATTGGAAAAATGCTGTGAAGTGAAGACATCGTATTGTGTCAGAGGAATGATAAAGAAAACAAAGGGGGTGGAGGGGAGGTGGATGGATGTGTGGGTGGTAAGGGAGGTGTTTTACTCCCACAGTACAGCCTCATTATGATGATGTGATTTGCTGGAATGGCAGCAGCGGCTCTCGTCACTAATACCAGCTCCCCTGAGCCACGAAACAGCGCTTTATTAAACTTTATGAAAGGCTTAGCTGTCCAATTTATGAGCCTGCCTGCTGAGGACATGAGCGTGCAGAGACAGAGGAAACACTGCAGCACTACATCAGATGAGATTACATAGAACAAAAAGTTTTACCCCTGACAGCACTTTTTCTCTCGCTTTATTCAGAAATGCAAACACAAGACATTGTGTTAGATTGTTCTTACAAGAAGCTCGCAAGACGAAAATACATTCCTATTATCATACGTCCGTGGAGACACTCAAAATTCAAGATTTCATCACAGAATTTTGATGTGCTTTTTTTTCCGAGGCAGAATCAAGATGAAAAAGCATTAACAAGCATGATTTCCAGGGGCTACATTATCATCATTTCTTTAATCCAGAGATAATGATATGTTTTGTGCTAAACAGTTTTAACATTAAGAAGAATTATCAATCAAGTAAAAGTCTATTCAGAAAGACGCATTTGGTTTTGAGGTAGACAGGGACATAATCATTCAGTGCTTTGTAAATTATCAGTTGGAAAAGCTCCAAATATTGCAACATGAAAACATGATTGAGATTTGTAGGTTAGGCATGAGAACAAGAAAAAAAGTGATTTTGTAAATATACTGCAAAGAAGCTACATTTTTTAAACTGCACAGAAGTAAAGCAGTACAAATGGTTGGATGTCTGCAAAACAAATGAAAAGCTACACTAAAATATTTGTAAATGTAAACACAAGGGGGCCTAAAACAGATTGAGGATGACACCGTTCTTCCTCAGACTGTTGTCAGGTATCAGGTGAATTTATTTTATAAAATGCCAACATATGAGCTTCATCAGCCTTTTAAAATGAACCATTTAAAGATGTAGTGCATGGCTTCCTCTTTAAGTTAAGCAGATTCTCACGGAAGTTACTCTCATATTCAGTTTTTTGTGAGCAGTTTAACATGACATGCAGCTTGATTGAGTCAATGTATGACAAACAAGAAACCTAATGAGTAAAGTATAATTCTTACTTATGTAATTAAAACACAATTTGATCATTATATTTCTGTTTTAATTTCAATGATCAACAGTTATTTCATCAGATAAATAACACATCTCATCTCCTCTGGACCTAACATATACATCACCATCAGTCATTTAATGAAACAAAGTTTCAAAGCTTTGTACTCAAAAAAGCATATCATAAACCCATCATTATTATCAAAATATGCTTATAGTAATAATTACTCAGTCAGGAAAGCAGGAGGTTGATATCATTCTTTCTATGCTCTGATGAACGATGTATCTGCAGGATGATATGAACATTATGTTTGGGGGGCTGATTTATAGTTTACAGTACCGATAATGAATGTGAGTACACGTTCTGATATTCTGCAATACGGCTGTACAGATTACTCATGACAGTCAATATTATACATGGAAACAGTGCCCACTGAGCTGTGTGCGCCATGTTCAATCTACTCCTGGTGGCGAAAAAAAGCCTCATTAACTCCTGTGTCTTTACTGACATTCTGTTATCACACACTGACAGACACACAGATAAACACTTGCATTAAATATTCAGTAAAGTATTTATTTTGGCAGGAAGACAGCCAGGCAAACACATACGTGCACACACTCGCGCACACATGAACGCTTATCCCCAGGCAGCAATTAGTCTTGCCCCATAAGAGTTCCCTCCCTCATCTCACTTAGCTGTAGGTGCAAATTAAATTTGTCTTAATGCACTGACACGGGTCTCTCATCATACATGAATATGTCAGGGTCACACAGAGGCAGAGACAGGTGCGCTCACTCACGGCAGGATTTTTTATTTCCCGTTGTGAAAAATAGAATCTCAAGAAGACAGCTGCAGAGTTTTAATTTGATTTCTGTGTGTCGGGATCCGACAGTGTCAGATTAATCACACAACTGAGCTTATAGGGAAGCTAAAGGGTATTTTACGGAAGCCCCAAGGGGGAAATGAGAAAAAAAAAATCTGTTGATCCATTTTCTAGGTCTGAGCTATTTTTTTTCTCCCCTGTGTTTATGACTTAAGAACAGGTGAAAAGTTTTTGCAATCAATTTTTTTATGCTTCTGTGAAAGCCCTAAAAGAAAAGCGAATGTTTTTGTGTGGTGGTTTCTGTAATACTAATTCCAGCCACTGAAGCACCACTGCTCCATGTTCTTAATAGGATTCATATTTATATTTTCTGCCATGTGAGTTTTAATCAATTTGCCTTGATTCAATATAAACTAAGGAATATGTTTTGACATGTGGACATCTCAATATTCAAAAAAACGTTTTAGAGGGAACTAGTAGTAGTATTTTACTGTTAGAATATATTAAAACTGTGTGTTGTGTTTAGAGTGCTTGGAGGTATTAAAAGTCACGTGGAAGAAAACACGAATGCTTTTAGTCTGAACTCTTTGCCAATTTACTTTTTTAAGTCATAAAGACAAAAGAGAAAGCTATTTAGACCAGATTTATGAAATGGATCACCAATTCTTTTCTCACTTGCCTCTCAGGGCCTCTGCAGTATTTTCAACACACGGACAATTATAGTTTTAGCATAAAATAAATGTCTCCTCAAGATAAAAGCAGCTCATGAAGTTGAGGTTCATGGCCAAGGGATGCAAGCTATTGTTAGATGAGGTCTGCAAAGTTTAGAAGCTCACTTTATTTGGTTTCTTCAATATGAACTCAAGGTGAATTTTACTTTCATGCCAGTGTGTTACTGTACATTAGTGAAATGGGTCCATCCAACGGGTCCAGTACCTTAGTTACAATAGCATTTCAGACACTAAAGTCACTGAAGGTTGAACCAATTTAATCATCTCATTTCATTTCTTTCTTCTACCTGCACATAGCGACAACATGTCAGCCTTCTCTTTAATACAGTGTGCCTGTAATTTAAAGGTGATGACCTCAAGACAAAATATCTACTGTGAGAAACTTGGAACAGATTCAGAAAACTGATGAGGTGCACTGCTTCAAACTGTGCAACAAACATTAACAGGAGCTGAAATACTACAATAATCATGTTTTAGCTTAAATTAAAGGTCTTAAATTAGATGAAAGAAGTGAAAATCTGTAAATTTGTTTCTAATTTCGTGGAAATGTTTTTGCTGATTTTGTTCCATTCTGGAAAGAATTATTTAATTTTCGTAGAAATTATAAGCAGAGAAATAGGAATGAAAAGAAACATTTCATTTAAGTTAAGTTCTGAACTTTATGCTTACCTACAGACATATTCAACATACATAATTGCATGTGTTTGTGTATATGACTAATTTCCTTACTCATCTTTCCTTACTGTCCTTTCTCATCCTAGAAATATTGCTAAATTAAATCCTTTTTTTCCAGGAAGTTTCTTGAAGGCTTAAAGTGTATTATGTTCAAATGTCGTACTTGTTAAATACTTAATCATAAATCATTTCCTTTTTTCTTTTCTTCTTCTTCCATTCCACTTAAAATATGAAGTCACCATGTTTTGTGACTAAGCCCACATGAAAGCATCTGATCAGAATGTTCAAGTTGTTAAGTAATCCGATTATTCGAGGTATTTGGCATTAAGCAGACTTCTAACTGAAATGTCATACAATACTAATAAAAGTGTTGATTGCATTTGAGGGCAGTGGATTTTTTGTGAAATTTGGCAGTAATGAGATGATTGTTTCAAGTTGAAAATGTCAGCTGACTCAGTTGGATGCCAGGAAAGGAAAAAAAATATACATGAACACAGTAAGCATGAAGATCGTCTCACTGAGCTTAATTTCAGTCAGGGGAGACTAACCGAGAGAAGCATTAAAAATAATTAATAACCTGATTTATTTGACTGACCGTGCAAAATTGCAAAAGTTAAAGAGATATGTGAGGAGCCTTTGGCCTCCACCTTGACACAAAATGGCGTCTTATTCGTTTGAGTTCAGAATGGATTTCAGAGAAACCTGGTTAGCGCTGGTAGATTTTAGTTCTTTTATTTAGCAATGTAAGCCCTCGGTCCAGATACTTTCTAGACGTAATCTAAACCGAAGACACTCACATTAACCTGGTATGCATTTGCGCGTCAGAGCCCAGGAGGGATCACGACAAAATAAATGCAAAACAAAAAGGCATTACCTGATTTCTTGCATTGCCACAAGCTTATTTATCGCAGCAATTTCCTTTGTAATTGCAGTCAGTGACTCAGCTTTAAAAAAACAAAAAACAGGTATGCAGCGGTTCCATGCCACGACTTCATCGCCTGACTAAGTTGAGCACACTTGTACCACGGCGCCGCTGAATGAATGAGTGTCAGCGGTGGCAAAATGACAACGTAGCACTCAAATCAATGGCCCTCTGCCGCTAATGAATGACAAGGCTAATTGCGGGAACGGCTTGTTGCTCTTTGGTTTAGATAAATACTCCGACAAGTGAAGTGCTTTAATTATCCCCAGTGTGTTTGTGCCTGAGCGCCGCCGCCGCCGCCTCACTCGAGATGCCTGCCGAATGAGACAAGCTAATTAAGAGTGATTTCCCCGCTCCCCACTCATTAATAACACAACAGCAATTAAGAGGAGCTAGCGGAACATGGCGCATTTGGTGCTAACAAGATTAGCCTCGTGGAGCAATGGGTTTACGAGACAGACGGGCATGTGCGCGCGGGGTGAGAGAGAGAGAGAGAGAGCGGGAAAGCCTGGAAAAGAGATTCAGCCAAGGGAGAAAGACATTAGAAGGTGTTTGGAGGAAGGAATTGAGAAGAAAGGTGGAGGAAAGAGAGGTAGCGGTCAGGAAAAAAGGCAAATGAAGTTAAATGAGGAAGGGGATGACAAGGAAGGTGTAGAGAAAGAGGGAGAAAGGGCAGGGTAGAGAAAAGAGAGAGAGAGAGAGAAAGAGAGAGAGAGACTGTGTGCTTCTGATTCCAACAGACTTTTTTTTTTTTTCATTTTCCTGCATGAATCACCAGAGTGGCCTTTAAATGGGCCGTTGCATAAAGGACATTTAGTTTCATGAGCTTGTCGAATAATAACAGAGGCAGGGAAGAGAGCGCGCACCTCTGAGCGTGACAGCATTTAATTACCAACAATATTTGAGCCTGTGTGAGAGAGATTATAGAGGTAATATATAAATTCTGGATGTAAAAAAAAAAAAAATACATACATACATACATATACATATAACGTAATAAATAAATGCAGCATGTAGGCCGTGTTTACTCCCAGGTACCGGTTTATTGCATGTAGGTACAATCAGACACATGGAAGTAGATCAACAGTGAGTCACATGGCGGCGGTGTGCTAAGAAAAAAAAAGAAAAAGCAGGCCGACTGGCTTTAAGGGGATGCTTTACTACTAAATTAAGTAATAGGATCAACTAAATTAGGGGTCTGAGTGATTTGAAGCAGTAAGCAACTGTTGCGGAAGTGGATCATGTTGGCACAGACAAACAAGGGTCCACAGCCACGCTACCCATGCAAGGCGCTTTCAGCTAAATGCTAATGGTGCACGTGCCAAAATGTTCCCAATAACATGCTAAAATGCAGATGTACAACAGGTATAATGTTTGCCACATGCAACACTGTAGTTTACTGTGTTGGCATACTAGGATTAGAACTAAACACAAGGTACAGATGAAATTAGTTTTGCAGGTATGGGATTACGTCAGGGGATCAACAAAGTTATTACTGTATATCCTCAGGGGAGCATGAATGTCTGCACCGCATTTTGCAGCAGTTCGTTTAATAGTTGCTAAGACATTTCACTGAAAATACCTATTTTTTCATGATGGCGACAGAGGGGAAGTCAGGGGGTCACCAAAGTTATTGAGATTTATCCTCTGAAAGACTTTCTCATGGTGATTTATCCAGTAGTTAGTGGAGGCCCGACCAAGTGACCGACCTTGCCATGTTTTAAAAGGAGAATGACATCAAGTTTTAACATAAAAATTTAATTTTTGTTCATTACACCAGAGTCAGAATCGGAGTCACTTGTTTGGCTTTTGCAAGCCTTGAAACAAAAGGTTATAAACAAAGGGCCATCCTGGACTTAATTTCTATGCTGTTCATGACTGATACAAGTTTACTGTGCTTATGGTTCTGCAAAAGCTTGTTTGACCAATTAAAGTTGTATTCATTAAGTTTTTTTTTTAATAAAATAATCAAATTAACAGGTGTAAAGCGGAAGAGGAGCTCATACAGACAACCCCACGGAGAATAATCACCCGACCCTGCAGTTCCTCTCAGCTCTACAAAGCATGCAGCCATAAAGCTCTCACAAAGCCACAAAAGTACACGTGAACATATCGGAGCATTTAGCAGAGTGGCCTTCAAGATTTGTTGAAGATCAAAACGCAACTCGGCCAAGAGTGGTTTTTGTTTGTCCAAAATAATAAATTGCTGCAGGTTTAAGGATCAATGCAAACACTGAACATACATACACATATTTTGTATATGTGATGTGCACCAACTATCATGTCAGACATCATACACTTCATCCACAAGAAATCACCATTAAGCACTTAAGCATCTTCCTGTGTATCTCCTGTATGCAGCAGTGTGGTGGGAGAACCACAATTATTCTTTCTTTTTTTTTGGTTGGGGGTGTAAAGTAAATGCTCTCTAATGCAGGCTGAGCATTTCAAGGGAAAACTAGTTCAGGAATAAATGCAGAATTTGGTGAAATTCTTTGTGCAGACAGTCTATACAGTATCTATAGAAAACAGATTTGGAGGCAATGCAAACTGTGTGTGAGTGTGTGTGTGTGTGCGTGTGTGTCTGAAATAGACTGTATAAAGGATGTCAGTCACAGTAACTTTTCATGCTGCAAGCATGGAGCTCTTGACAAGAGACTCAATCAGCAGCACTAAAGCCTGCCTCTGCCTCCTCTGCCTCTGCCACCCCACTTTTGTGTCGACTAATCTCCACTGTAGGATGTAGAGGAGCCATTTGATATTGTCTTCCCCGGTGTTTTTCATTATCACCGTCTTACCGCAGCCTGCCAGTGGCATTACCACGACATTAGTGGGCTTGACAGGACGAGAATCACCACACAATCCTGTCACAACCTCCCATCTCTGCTGTAACCCTACTCGCATTTCAAAGCCCCTCTGCCTCTTCTTATCTTTCACTTCCTTCTTTTTTTTCTGCTTTAAGGTGGATCTGCAGCAGGGTCATGGACAATATTTTTGGGAAAATTGCTGAGAGGTTTGGCAGTTTGTCAGAATCCAAATTGCATTTAGGCAGAGAGCAGAGTATAAAGAACTCGTCATTTTACACCTAATAGAGGCACACGGGCAAAATATCCATGGGAGACATTTAAAATGAATAAATCTTTATATTATTTTTCATATCTCTTTCACAGATGAGCAGTTGAAATGAGCTTAATTTAACATGTTCTTATAATCATTTCCCAAACATGATCCTTTTAAAAAAAAAAACTTTTATTCCTGTATCACTTGACTGCCTTACATTTACACTGCACAGTCCATTTCACAGCCACAAACACAAACAGCGAGGTTTGTTCAACACAGTCATGCTCTTGCAAACATGCACAAATTGTTGACAGGCTCGTTCCAATTAATGCATGACTGCTATTAGTTATTGCGCCCCCCAGTGGTTGTTCTAGTCCACAGAAGGCTTTTTTTTTTGTTCTACGGCTTCATCGTCAGTGCTTCTAACGAGTGATCTTAAATCTTAATCTGACATCTTAAATGCTTGTCAGAGGGATTAAGTTTTTCCTCCCACCATCTCTTGTATTTACGTCTCCTGATTTGTTCCAGTTTTAATTTAAAGGTCTTTTGGCATTGCAATAAGATATTATAGAAACAGAGACACTTAGAGGAAAGAGCTCACACTAATCCTTTTGCATCATTTACTGTACTTTATCTGCCTCAGGCAACAGTCAATCTTATTGTATTGCACCTTAATTGGAGGTCAACACCTAATCACGTGGACTTTAAGCTTAATCATTGGAGGCTTGCATAACAGTATAGATTACCAGGTCTCCTTTTTGAAGCTAAATCAGCAGAAATGTCTCTTTAACCTCCACACCCTGCATGGGTACAAGAATCCTGATTCACTTACAACTTACTTCATTCTCTTCTGCTGTCATTCTGCAAGCGCTGTGGCCCTCTCATCATCAAAATTAGTCTTTTTTCAGAAACTTTGAAAATCCATGCAAACCTAATGACACTCTTGTCAGCCTCAGCTGCACTTGGTGTTTCCTGCTAAATATTTCATTTCAGCACGTTAATACACTAAGCCAAGATTCTGAACATGGTAAACATTATTCCTGCTAAACATCAACATATTATTATCATGAGCGTATTAGCATACTCATGGTAGTGTTAAACCCAGAGCCACCTGCCCAAGTTTACCATCACCATTACCAGAGATGCACTTCACATCTATCCAAACACAGAATCGTAAATTGTCACACCAGCTTCTTGGACATTGTCACGATAGACATCATCAGCCTTTGCTCTGAAGTACCACGGCTATGAAGTGTGTCAGGAGACATTAAATAAACCGGGAGCTGAGCTAAAAACACACACAGGAAACAGCTAAAATAGCAGCACCTTCTATGAAGATGCAGCTCTCAATCTGCAGAGAGCTTTGATACACTGAAGATGAGCCACCAAATAAAGCTACAAGCTAAAGATGGAAGTAAAAGGAGCTCAGATGTGTGATTAGGCTTCTGTAGCTCCACGGAAGTTGCAGGTTCACTGATGACTGGACTAAAATGAGCCCGATGCCAAAGCTCCTGCAGCTGATGGAAGCACTTTCAAGGCCGCCGTTGAAGATGACCATGAACAATGATGAGTTGGTACTGAAAGATTTGAGCATCAGAAAGCTGCAGATGTAAATTTAAAGAAAAAGTCTATTGTACTGACACATAACTCATCTGGCTTAAAGCAATACCTCACTCTGGCAGAACATTTTTACCTTTCTGCACACAAACCTTCGCAGCAGGTCCAACATCTCCAGCCCTGGGGATCCACAGTCAACACCAGCATTCAGACTTTCTCCCCTGCTCTTGGTATTGATATTTGCTAACAGCCAAAATTACTTTTTGGAAAGAATCATCTGGGATGTTATATAAAATAATAACTCCTGGATCAACTTTACCTTGTGTTTCATTACATTTCAAAATGAGAGTAAGATAGCTTGTCGCGTTTTTTTGAATCATTATTATTATTATTATTATCATTCTGCTTTCCTCTGCATTCAACTCAGAAAGACCAAATTTCTGACTTCATGATCACCTGTCATCTGGATAATTTTCAAAATGGTAAATTAAATCTGGACAGGCAAAAAAAAAAACCTCAATGGGGTGTTTCAGTGAAAAGGATCCTGCATCTACTAAACCAGGCTGCAGCATAATACAGATGCTGAGCATGAAAATGTGTAAAGAGGCTACGAGGTTAATAGTTCAATCCTCACTTATTCCACCCAAACGACCATTCACGCACTGATAGACTTGTAAAGCATCAAAGATAAAAGCACTGACAAACCGGTGCATCTCATGCTCTATTAACACTGTGCCCACTCCACATTAATAGCCTTTTATATAAGTTGACACCAGGATTAGGATGTGTTCCCGTTAATCACTTAAAATATCAAGCTCCCGGTAAGTGTAAGTGAGTGTAACGTCAATAACTGTAAACAACATGCCTTCCAGTATCTAAAATTGATTTATTTTTTTTGTGGGATAAATTCTAAGGATTGATAGAAAGTGAAATGCAATTATGACGAGCTCCGATCATTTCGAGAGTGTCAAAACATTATGAAGCAGAGGTGTGTATTTTTTTTGGAGAGGATACTGATTTTGTTCTTTAGCTGAGGACCATTCGCCTGTGGTTGTGAGTTGAACTCGTCAGAGAAAACCACGCAAATCACACAAGTGTTTGTGTATATTTGTGTGTCCATGGACAATAAAAAGAATTTTCTCTCTTTTTTTCGGGCATAAGTTGTTTCAGTTGATATTTTGTTAATCATTTTTCTGCATTAATTACCAGTAATCTATTATTGGATCCTATTATTGCTTCATTTTATATATTATTTGTGATATGCTGTTCATTGCACATGCTCGGTCAGTGCGATTTAATGAAAACATCCTACCAATAAAGATTTATTTAACAAGGTGTACAACATCAGGCATCACTGTAGAAGGCAGAACCCTCGTTTCTTTGTTTCTTAATGAACACTTCCATCTAGAGGTCACTTGCAGTAAAACATCCTATTTCAGTCGTCTGTATTCTGAATAGACTCACCTACAAATCTGGTTGGTAGACTCCATCAACCCCACCACCACCACCACCCCGCACAATCTTCACCATCTCGTCTTCTGTATAAACATACACCATCAGAAATAAGTAGTATCAGACGGACAAATCAAACATGAATAAGTAGCTTCCATTGAGTCCAAAATTGCTTCACAAAAATAAAGTGAAAATTTTCCCTCAAAAACTGTTTCACTTATTATGAACCAAACGTACAGGATCATTTTGTATTTTTATCAGCCTGACAGAATATGTTACGTCACTGATCCCTCTAATGAAATTCTCTTTCCTCTGTTGCCTGTCCTCGAGGGAGGTCAAAGGTCAGGTTCGTGCACACTCCTGGTGCTGGCACGGCAGCTGTGTCTTGCTGGAGAACAGCCTCTGCGGGGCGAATGCAGCAGGGAACTGGCCTCTGGACATCCAGATGGAGGACGGTCTCTCTCACCGTGAAGCCGTCCTGCTGCCCTGCTGATGTTATGTCGACTTCTTCACTCCTACATACTGAACTGTTTTTGCTGTCAGCAGGCAGTGAAGTAGTGGGAGGTGACGGTTTGACCTTGCAGGCTAAAAGCCTGCTTGTAAAGTAGTTCTGTTGCATTTTTTAAAAAGAGTAACTTAACACCAGGCTGAAAAGCTATTTTTTCGCTGCCCTCATTGTGATCAGAAGTGTTCGCTGTTACTCTTGTAACCACACCTACTGCCAGTGATGTAACAGTGTACTGACACGCCTCAGAGTACACAAGTCATCAGTGCAGCCGGTAAGCAGGAGCACGTCCAGGGAGGTGGGACATGTCAAGGATGGTTGTGATTAACAAATGTATCTTAGACTTCCGTAGCATCTGGAATTTTTTATTTTTGGTTGTTTTTTTGTTTTTTTTTGGTTTGGAGTTTTGTATAATTTTGTCAACACAATATTTTGTGTATGCAGGCTAATTAGGTGCCCCAGCTCACTTCTGGAGCCCTGTTGTTTTGCTCAAATTTTTCTTCTCATTATTTTTCTTTGCAGTGTTCAGCAGCAAAAAGCATGCAGTGAAAACTGACACTCATTGAACTCACAGTGGCGCTGTCATGAAGCTGGTTATTAAATTCATAATGTTTTCATGGGATTTCAGCTATGTGCAATTCTGCAATGTCTATTTTTAATTCCTTTTTAATTAGTATTCTGCAGATCCACAATTGCATTTATCATCATTTATTGTTGATTGCGCCGCTGCTGTAGCAAAACAATTTCCCTAAAAGGATCAACAATGTGCATCTATCTGTCTATCTGTCATTACCTACCACGCGTCAGACCTGTGGCCCTAATCAGGGATTTAAATATAACTTTTTGTGAGATCTCACTTGGCAAGTGCACAAAGTGAAAATGTGAAAATGAGACCTGTTGTCAAATAGCACTGAAGACAAAGAAATGACACCGCAAAATGTA
Source organism: Amniataba percoides (assembly GCA_037176925.1). Lineage (NCBI taxonomy): Eukaryota > Metazoa > Chordata > Actinopteri > Centrarchiformes > Terapontidae > Amniataba > Amniataba percoides. The sequence goes on from JBAJHX010000076.1 coordinate 16,176,633, forward strand.
AGTATTGCCAAGTTAGATTTATTGGAATGTAAATATATCTTGAACAAGTAACAAGAATTACCTACAGTATGTACATCAAAGCACTGTTAGCACAAATTCATTCAAACAGTATTTCTATGAAACAGTAATTAAGACATTACTGGCAACTGTAGTGGTTAAAGTTTTCTGGAAACAATGAAAGGTTGTTAAAAAACATCTAAAGGTGCACCTGCCAGATCCAACATGGACCTCCACTAGACGTAAACGAGAGATTTGCTGGAGAAATAAAATATGTGGCACTGTGTGACGTCAGCTGACTTTTTTTATGGCCCGTTTTACTGGTGCTGCTCCAGGAATTCTTTCATGTAGGCGGCTAAGGCCTCAGTGTCCTCCACTGTTACGGCGTTGTAAAGAGAAGCACGAATCCCTCCAACTGACCTGCAGGGGGAGACAAACTATCATGTTTGAGGTATAAAAATGGAGACAGTTCTGTAACAAGAGTCATTACGCACCTAACTGATGTGCTTGTATGTCCTTACATAACCTTACTTTTCAGGATCTTCTATTTTCTCTGGTAACTCATGAAATACAGCAACAAGTAGACAGTAGCAACAGGATGCATGTGTTGAGCAAACCTGTGTCCTTTCAGAGAGATCATGCCACGTTTGGCTGCGCCTTCCAGAAACTCCTTTTCCAGGGCCTCATCTCCCTCCTTCTTCCCCACACGAAACGGCACATTCATGCGGCTTCGACATGAAACGTCTACAGGGCACCTGAACGGGTGAACACAACAGTAAGTGAGTAAACATAAATCAGTTTTGTCACTGTTGCTTCCAATGTGCACTTGTTAAACTGTTATTATTTTCTATTTTCTTATTTCTCTCAGTTGTATTAGGAAGGAGAGTGGTTATTTTGTCTTGTATGGTAAAATGAATACTGAAGATGGCATGAGAATGTCATTATGGTAAAAGAGTCTTTTAAAGACAAATGAAAAAGTAATATTTTGTGTTTTTTTGATAAGTATAATCAGTAACCAGTATTTTGGTTTCATATTGTATCACACATTGAGTTTTCATTTTAAATCTGTGATTTCAAGTGTGATATGCTGGCAATGATGGTTCACAGTGTACCATCAGTCTAAATGTCGTATTTTAACAATTTCCCCTAACTTTTTGTGATACTTACACATAGAAACCATTAGAAGCGTTGATCAGGTCATAAATCATCGCAGACTTCTGCTTGTTGAGCGTCTCCATGGCGGCGCTGCCTCCATTGTTTTTAATCCACTCCAGGACCAGGCCCATGATGTAGATACTGAACCGAGAAAACACAATCAGAGTGAGAAAAAATACTGTTACTGTTTGTGTTTTCTTTTCTGGAATCAAAATTAAGTTATCAACACATGTTTACATGATTGTGAAATGTTTTTAAATATCCTTAAGGAACAGTTCAATAATATTAAAATTAAATACCACTTTTGAGCCTGTAAGGCTGCATAGCCAGAAGCCAATTAAGCAATTAGCTTAGCTTAGCATACATCTCATTATCAACTTGTTATATGTCATTTGACCAGCAACAAACATACAAAAAAAAACCTGACACTTAAATTTCAGTTTTTTGTGACATAATATTTTTATTAGCCATCTTTGGACAGAGCCAGGCTAGCTGTTTCCCTATTTACAGTCTTTACGCTACACTAAACTAACTAGCTGTTACATGTAGCTTCATATTGAACAGACAGATACAACAGTGGGATAAATTTTCTCGTCTAACCCTCGACAAGAAAGCAAATACTAGCATCACGTGGCAGGAGCTTTTAATGTTAAACCAGATGTGAGTCTGTACCTGAAACATGGCGGCGTGTTGTAGAGGGAGTTCATTTCGGCCTGCACCTTGTAGTCCAGGACGATGGGACACTCGTTCAGCGTGTGGCCTAACAAGTCCTCTCGCACGATGACCACAGTCACCCCGGCACAGCCCACATTCTTCTGAGCCCCGGCGAAGATCAGCCCAAACTACACAACGCACACAGACATATTACAACTCCGCTGTTAAACCTGGCCATTTTTACACAAGTCAGTAAGTTTATCTCCTGTTGGCTCCACGTTGTTCAGACTTTCCTTCTTCATTATGCTCAGTTACGCTTGAACTCAACAAGCTTTCTTAGCTCTACTGTTTTTCTGTTACTATTTTACTTCTTTCTGACATTTTATCTTATCATAACTACATATACTGTTTGTTGTCTTCACTCTCACATGGGTGACAAATATTTATGGGTAATTCTCACTGAAGCCCCAGAAATGTGGAAAAGTAGCTCGGAAACAAACAAAAAAAAGAAGTATATTTTAAACATTATCACTTTTGTCCTCACCTTCGACACATCCACAGGCCGGGACAGGAAGTTGGAGGACATGTCGCTGACAAGGACCACCCCGTTAGTTTCCGGTGTGAAGTTATATTCCACGCCGTGGACCGTCTCGTTGCAGCAGTAGTACACGTAGGAGGCCGAGGGGTTCAGGGTCCAGCTGCTGGAGTCGGGGATTTCTGTAGAGAGCCACGACAGACAGGGTAGTTAAACCAGGACTGCACATACCGCTGACCATGCTCGCCATCTCAGCAAGCATGCGCACTTAAGCTAAATATCAACTCACAAAGTACACAGAATTATAATGCATCGTTAAAGAGTTAAAGACATTACACTAGAAAAGGATGGAGGTGTATACTTTTAACTTTATGGATCTTTTTCATTAAGTATTTTGCTCCACTAGCCAGAGAGACCAGTGGGACGAACGTGCCAGATGACTCTCAGATGACAAAACAAACAAAAAAAACTTTGGTTGAAAATGAGCAACCTCTCTGTCTCGCAGACTGATATTTAATACAAACCAGCCTGTCTGAGGATGGACAGAGGGGGGAACATTTTTGGATGTTATCTTTTAATCCACTCGTGTGTTCAATGAAATTAATTTTACATTTTCCATTAAATGTAACCCGAGCAAACTGTAAACCTGCCTCCAAATATCATCAAAAAGAACCCAGCTGAAAACCCCTAATCTGACACAGCCATGTGGAAGAGGCTGCTCGCATACCACAGTCTTTCACTGGTAGTCGGCTCTATTGTTTGTTACGCAACAGCCTGGACTCACAGCCAGCCTTTGCAGAGGTCCGTCCTAATGCAGCGTGAATGACAACGACCAACTTTGTAAAGTGGTGCTGACTATTAAACTGAACTTTAACACAACAAATACATTTTTTTCGTGTCATCAACAATCTTGTCACTAGTCCATGCTTGCTGTCGTAAAAATGGTGGTGGTGGCTTTTTTGGAGTAGAACATTATCATTCTGCGCTCATATGGATGCAAGCAGCATGAAGACATTTACATACGCGCACAGACTTACTTGTGTAACTATCCAGCTTCGGGTGGACGATGTTGACTTTGCCGTATTTCTCCGCTTCTTTTGCCGCCTTTGCCGACCACGTGCCGGTCACCAGGTAATCGGCACACCTGTCTTTTTTCAGGCCAATCAGGTTGAGAGGAACGGCGCTGAACTGTCCGGACCCGCCGCCCTGCAGAAACATCACCTTGTAGTTGTCTGGGATATTTCTGTAAAGAGGAAAATGTTATTTAAAGTGTTCAACAACGTGTACAGAGCGGACCGACCGTACAAATATGAGTATTTGATAAAACATGCAGCTCTGTCTCGTTATTTGATAGTTAAACTTTTTGGTGCATCCGGTTCAAATGGTAAAGCAGACAGAGAACTCACAGAATTATTATAGAATAGAATTATAGGATTGAAAAAAATGATTAAAATTGACTGGATGGGGTTTGTTTCTTTAAGAATGGCTTTGAAAAAAAAACATACAAGATCTGGTTCTGTCAGTTTAACGTGTAAAATGATGATAGAACTACATTTCCTCTAATTACAGGGGGAATTCTTAAAACTCTTTGACCTCTTCTGATGAAAAAGACCTACCTTTGTTAAATGAATAATGCTTTAGTGTCAAAATATATAGTATAGTCAAAATACAATAATAGCATGCACATTTTTTATGTAATTATTTGTGGTATTTTGCACATCCAGAGTTGTATTAAAATTTGATTGTAAACTTTGGGTTATATGCTATTCAGTATGCATTATAATGAGTGGAGACTGTTAATAAAAGGACTAAACGATTTGAAAAACATTAGAAACAATATTCAGGTAATTATTAATGCGTCAGTATCATCGCTCCAGTCCATCTACATGTCGATTAATGTTATTTTACTCTGATATTTCTGTTATTTCTGGTTCATGGTGTACAGTGAAGTTGCTGCACTGTTTATAGGAATGATGGTGCATCTTCGCATGTTTTCAAAAAAATACAATACATGGATTGTAAAATGAGAAATAAGGGAATCTGATTCGGAAGTGTTGTGACGGTGCTGCAGGACAGAACGAGCTGCTTGCTGAAACAACAAAAGGCAGCACTTACAACAGATCTCGCAGGAGACTCTTCGTTTTGTCAAGGATTTTGTTGAAGTCTGATGACCGGTGACTCATCTCTGGTTTGAGCAGAATAAAAGAAAAACAAATTTAATCACAACGTCACTGACATTTACCCACCTTTAGCAAACTTTGGTCATTTCTGGGTCATGTTATACATCAGGGAAGCAGGGAACAGCTATGAGTCCCTTAAATGCACGGTGTGTATGAAATCTATGGACTTTAGATATGCATAAAACAACTAATTCTTTGTATAGCGCACATGAAAGGACAGGCTCGCTTGAGTTTTCAGGTCTGTCTTAAGCATTGGTAAGATGCCTATGTATACTCAAATAGGTTTTTCATGGTTTCATGTCATGGGTTTTTCCTCTTGTTCATTATGGCTTTTAAAAGATCCTTCCTCAAGCCAGCGAGGAGGGTCAAAATCATATTTCCTCAAGCTTGTGCAAAACTACAAGAGTTTATCTGAAATGAATAGTTAGGGGATTTGTACAGAACTCACCAAGAACACTGATACCAGTGCTGCTGAAGTTGAGGAGCTCCTTCTGAGCTTGGAGCAGCACCTGAAACATTCAAAGTATTGTTTTTAGGAGGCTTAAAAAGTGTGAGCAGCAACACGAAGGCAACGCTGCTGTTTGGTCTTTAGCAGTGATGATACAGCAGGTCAAACGGGAACATCTGAACACAGAAGTCAATTATAATGCACTGTTCCTCTCATTCAAAGTGCTCTTTATCTCATCCATTTAAAGATTTGACAGATCTTAATGAGATATCCAGCGTGGCTCACTAAAATACTGTGGAGCTAAGTGGCATGTGGCTCATGGTGCATAAATAAAGAAACTACAGCAATGCATCTGCTAATGTGCAGTAATTAGTCAAATATCGTGCAACAACATCTATCTGTGGATTTTGCTGCACTGTAGATGGGGAGGATTACTCATCACTATGTGAAAAAGTAAACTGACCTCCAAATCTTAAAAACAATCCTTCATGTCTCATTTAGTGTAAAAACCAATGAGGTGCTGTGTTTCATGAACAAAAAAAAAGAACCAAAACACTGCAAACCAACTGCAAAGAGATTATTCTAACTGTGCAGGTCCTTCTTTTTCACTTTGTGTGTGTTTTGAGCATTAAAGTGTTCTCTGGTGAGGCTCTGCCATCTAGAGGCTGCAGCTGCTGCCGGCGGAGCACAAAGGCAGCAGGTTTCCACATGAATGAATGAGGCTGATGCAACTCAGAGCGCTGTTTTCATCCTGCCAGGGCAGCAGCAGCAATCACTGTCCTGCACGAGAGCCTCTCTGTCAGCATGACGGAGGGAGGAGAGAATAAGGCCAGCCGATTTTTAATGCTGGAGCCAAACACGTTGTCAAAATGATGCGTGCATCTGCAGAAATCTGTGGATGAAAGTGCCATTTCTCATCGCGGCGGTTTACTTGCTGCACTTTTTTTTTTTTGCAGCTATTGTTTTTGTTTGTTCACACAATATTGTTGTTACACAAGCGAAAAAAATCAGCATTCAAACTTACCGATTGCGGGAGTTTTGCAGGTCCGGCGCCGAAGTTGATGGTTTGTTTCTGCTCCATGGCGCAAAATGACTTCCTGTGTTCACCTGGTGGATGTTTCCTTCGTCTGATTTCAGCGCTGTGAGTCACTTCCCTCCTCCTGAGCCTCGACTGTGTGAGTCTGCACTCTCCGGCTCAGATGCCAATTATCAAGCAGTGTGTGAAATGCTGCGTTCAGGCTCCCCGCAAAAACTCCGACACTTGTGTGCTCTCTTTACAAAACCAGCTAGTGCTAGACCCCTTATATTCTGTGCGAGATGGTTATAGACAGTACATATAGTGCCATATACAATAAAAACACATTTAGCTTGTTTGATATTGCTGGAGCTGATACTTACTAATAATTATATTAATAAAGTAGCTTTTTTTGCATATTATCAAGGTATATTTCTTATATGTTGTGTATATGAATATATGAAAGCAAACATAATAAGAACAGTAAAACATGTTTAGCCTCGTTTATTTAAAAAACACATCACTGATAATGATGTTACAATAATAGACAGGATCATGTTTCATTGGGAGGATTTAGACTCAAGTTTCAACAACACGTACACACAGTCCCGGAAACAATGTTCACTAAGACACAAGAGGACAGCAAAGCAGAACAAAGATGAGCAAAAATTAAATACACATTCACAGAGAGAGAGAGAGAGAGAGAGAGAGAGAGAGAGAGAGGTGTCATCACAACTGGATTTACCTGTTGTGTCATAGAGCAACAAAAATTCCCCATTAAAGGTCTTTAATCTGTCATCACACACCCAAAGGTCATTTCTTTTATTCATACTGGCCATTAAAATGTCCCTCTCTAGCAGTCCTTTGTCTGTGCAGAAATATATTCAGAAATGTATATATAAGTTCATATGAGACCACACAGTAAAGAAGGGAAACTTTCAACAACTTCAGTGTGTCTCACAGTTGCTTCAAATAAACTGTGGGAATACAATTATTGTGGATTTTACTTATTTGATTACTGCAAGCAGTTATAGGTTAATGTGGAACTTGGCTAACCGGTTCACTTTACCCAGATAATAACTGTTTTTCACATTTTGCATTGCATTTATTTGTTTATTTGCGAGCATTGTCTGTAAATACAGATGTTTTTGGCATCACTTGAAGGCACCTTCGGAACCCAAATTCTCAAGCGGCCATTTCATTGGCTGGTGTCACATGTCTGTTGTATAGGCGGCTCTGATTGGTTAATATGGAGGCGATGTGGGCTGATTGTCGCCAAAGTCACGCCACTAAAGTGTGACATACAGACATACAGACATACTGACCACTTCAGAGAACACAGTTTATAATTTTCGACTATTAATGTCACAATGTGCATTAAAAGGAAGGAAAAGCTTGTTTAACACATAACATCCATTAGTTTTCTTGTTTATAGTCTCCCATTGTGTAAAATAAGTCTAAGTAAGTATTTTTGGTAATAACACACAGCAGCTTTAACCTTTGGCTGTTCTTTCACAATATGACAATAAATCAATGGGCCCTGCAGGGATTTGGATGCATTTCTAAATCAGTAAATTAAAGCTGCAGAACACTTCTGTAAAGAATCACACTGACATCTACACAAAGTGCAAATATACCTGCAGGCAGGTGTAGACTCACACCGTTTAGGCTTAAGAAGTAAATGTGACATGTCCCACTGTTGTGCATGTTTTCCCAACATGCACCAGAGGACTGAAAACCATGAGCCTGGAAACAGTGGTAGGCGTAAAAGTATGAAAATCACTGTGAAAATACTCAATGTACAACAAATCAAGTCTTACATCACTACTTCAGTCAAATGCTGTTGTCTTTAAATGTGCTCTATAAATAAAGTTGGACTGGATTGGATAGCAATTGCTTCTTAAGTAATAGTGCACATGGGAAAATGTACTTAATGCATCAAAAGTAAAAGTCGTCTCTGACTGTCACTGTTACAGTTGACAAGGAGATAACTTTAATATTTAAGGCTGCAACTAATGATTTTTTTTTTTTAAATCAGAAGCTCTTCATACGTGTTTTGTGTGTAAAATCAAATCTTGATTTGTGAATTATTTGATGTCAAATAAATGTAGTGGAGTAAAATGATAATATTCAAACAAATAAAGTATGTCAGTACACCAAGTAAGGTATCTCAGATTTATTCGGGAGAGCCTGAATAAATGTACTTTTACATTTCACCACTGTCTAAATAACTGAATAAGAAAGAGATTTAAACAGTGAAATTGGTGTGGAAACGTGATTAAAATGAATTTAGATTCTTACTGAAACTGTTTTAAATTATTATATTCAACAAGGCTGCTGTCCATAAAGGACGCAGTTGTTTATAGGTGCAGTGATCGTCCTGAACAATCTTCCTCACCTCCTCCTGAGAAATTGTGAAGAGGATAAAACCAGGAGCTCCAACGTTTTGACATCCAGTGAACTGATTGCATTAGTCCGGATCAGCCAGAAAAATGTGACAAAGATAATTGTATTTGAGCAGCTCGAGGAGATCACGAGAGGCATCTGACCGGTCTGCCCTTTTTAAAAGATCACATGGCCACCTTCCTAATGTGTGTGTGTGTGTTTGTGTTTGAACCTGTCACTTACTGGTGCTCGTAGTATTCTCTACACTCCACATTGTGCCAGGATTATTAATGTGTGTGTGTGTGTGTGTGTGTGTGTGTGTGTGTCCATCCACATATATACACACCTGGGTGAGTGATTTCTCTCATCTCTAGAACAAACTATAAATAAACAATGAGTACTCAGTGTCCGAACGCCCAGCGTGGCCTTTAGGACCCAGATGAAAGAAAGTGCATCTCTGCTTCTCCTTTGGGTGCCTGGCGATCCGTCTCTCCCCCGTCCTCTGCATCCGTGTTTCCCACCCTGACTCTCGCCCTCGTGCGCCACAGAAAGACGGCAGGGAAGGCGTGCTTGAAGGCCTTTCTGAAGTTGTTGCCCATGAAGGCGTAAACCAGCGGGTTGACGGAGGAGTTGGAGTAAGACATGCAGTGACCCCAAATCTTCAACTGCGAACGCCGAATGAAGACAGATTCAGATGAAAGGCATCAAACCGCGTCACAGTTTTAGAAGCGATTGAGATATTTTTAGATCTGACTCTAACGATAAGCAAAATTTGTGTAGTTTGTGGTAAAGTGAGTCCATCGGCTGACATGTGCAGGGAGCGTAGTGGGCGTCAAATCTTCAGATTATCCAAATAACGTACACATATTTGGTTGCACCCACGACTACATGTACACCTACTTTCATTTAATCAGACTTGATGGAGTGTAAGTCACCTTGTACAGAATGTAACTGCGGAGGCCGAACGTTTGCAGGAGGATGCAGACCTGGATGGGGCCCCAGCAGATGAGGAACAGGGCCACCATCACCACCACCATCCTGGAGACTCGCGCCCGCACCGCTGCTGCTCGTTCTGCCTGAGCCTGGAGCTGAAAAAGTGTTTGAAATTATTACTCTGTCATCTATTCATTTAATACAGGCAAAAAAAAAATGGTATCTTCCTTTTACCTGGTAGCTACTGTCGATGGGATTCACGCTGGCTTGGCCCATGCGCTTCAGCATGAAGGCGTAGCAGGCGGTGATGGTGAGCAGGGGCAGCAGGTACACGGCCAGGAAGCTGTAGATGATGAAGGCTCTCTGCAGGCGGGCCGAGGGGAAAACCTCGCTGCAGTACGTCTGAGGACCAAACCAGTAGCCCGACTCCAGGCGCTGGTACACGGCCACAGGGATCGACAGCAGCAGGGAGCCTGGACGGGACGGGGGACGCGGCAGAGGTGTTCGGAATAAGATTCCCTTACTGCCACAGTAAGTTTGATTTGTTTCCAAAAAACAAAAAACAGGCCTGCTCTCTAGAATTAGAGCATCTATTTTCATTTCTTCTAATGTGTGATTTGGGGGTCATTTTTAAAAGCATGGTTGCATTAAGAAGATGTTGTGCCTTATCATCTTTCTGATTGGCAGCTGTCTATATGCATGGTTGCTGCTTGCAGGTCTGATCTACATCCTGTTCTCAAAAGCTGAACCATATGACTCCAGGCAACTGTTAAAGGAGGATTAAACCAAAATTCAAAAGGCTAAAAGCAACCTTACAGACCTTACTTTCTTTCCTTCACATCTGAGGGGAGAAAAAAAAAAGCTTCTTACCCCCTATCTTATCTGAACTGATCACATCAATAAAGTCAGCAAAACCAGAACCTTCAAGTCCGGGGCCTCAGTTTAATGCGGTAAATAATCAACATCACAGTGTGCGTGTGAGGTTGGGAATCTGTGTGTGTGGTGTGTTTGTGTCAGACCTATCCAGATGGACACGGAGATGGCCAGAGCCATACGTGGGGTTCGGTGTCGCAGTGACTGCAGAGGATAGACAGTCACGTAGCAGCGGTCCACACTCATGGCTGACAGAGTGATACATGTGGCCTGAGCAGTGACCTGAAACGCACTCACATACACACGGCAGAAATATTTCAATAGTATGTGCGTCAGAAAGAACACATAAAAGCATTCAAATAACAGCATATGCATCCATAATATGTCGTTCAGTCAACAATTTTTATGACATACAGAATGCTACAATGTTTCCAGGAACAACTTTTTTTTTATGATTATTGCAGTACTACAGCTACAGTTCTATGCTATTACTTGTGCCAAGATGCTATATGATAACCATTACACCTGAGAAGAGATCGCAATAAAATTAGTTTCAGGGCCATTTTTCGTAGTATTAGAAATGCCTGTTGTGTGTATATCTCACCTGCTGAAGGTAGTTCACCAGTCGGCACATAAACTCTCCAAAGATCCAGCTGGGCAGCGGATACAGTGTGGCGGTGAAAGGCACGCAGCACACCAGAAACAAGATATCAGTCGTTGCCAGGTTTACTGCAAGAGAACGAGAACAGTGATTCCTAAACAGAGAAACGGAAATCTGAGCATGTCGGAGTGAGATGCATTCAAAGGAGCAAAAACACCACAAATAAACTGCATTAATACAAATTACATTGGTAGGTACTGAAGTTTCTGTCTTTCCACATTCACCAAAACCCTCTGTTATTACTTTTTATTAAAGCATCCATCATAATTTTATCAATCCAAAACTACTCACTGTCATCTCATATATTTTCTTATCCGATTGTTTGTTTTTAATTATAGGCACCCAAGAATTCTAGGAAAGTAGATTTGAGTGGATTATTCTGGTGAAATAAAGTGAACTTTATCAGCATATGAAACCTAATACAGCTTTTCACCTGATGCATTACCATGAAAAGTTACAATTTTGTCAGGCATTTCCTTTTTGTACCCAAGCAACTCTTGCGTGGGCCACGAGGCTTTGAACACACACTTTTTTTTAATGTCACTGCACTGAAACAGGATCCTCCTCAGAAATGTTACCTATGTAAAAGTTGGTGACGGTCTTCATCTGCTGGTGCTTGGTGACCACGTGGATGACCAGCGAGTTCCCCACCAGACCGACCAGCATGATGAGGCCGAAGAAAGTGGGGACCAGCCAGGCGTCCACCAACGCCGGCGGCCCCTGGCCCCCAGGAGCCACGGACTTGTTGCACACAGACCCGCAGTCTGAAGTGAGATCAGCTGCTGATTCCACAATCATCTTCACAGATAAATATTTCTGTGGTATATGGAGACCAGAAGAGAGTTTGGCGGTATCTCAAGTGATGTTACAGCTGTCTTAGACCCCACCAGTGTTTCTCTAACGACACCAAGCAAGTGCAACACAAAAGAATGACAATATCTGTATGCAAAGAATGAAATAAATCAAAATAACTGCAACATAAAATATGCTACATCCAAATATGTGCATAATGTGTAAGTATGTGACCTGATTTACCTGATTTGCCTAGTGCATTTAAACGTTTTTCCGTATGATAAGCTTCTCTTACCTGTGTTGTGCCTGTTTCTGTCTCTGCAGTGTTCTGCTCTCTCAGCTCGGTCAGTGATGGGCTGCTGTTCTGCTCGCTGCAGGTCCAAGATGAAAGCACGGTTATAGACCACGATTACTGGGAGGGGAGGGGGTGCTTGCAAGAGAGAGAGAGAGAGAGAGAGAGAGAGAGAAAGAAAATCTGCATCATCACCTGTAATTACCCAGGACTGAGTGTCCTGAAAAATGACTGCAGCTGGATTCACTGTTCTGTGTCGTCATTAACACATTAACACAAGAAGTTGTAGTCAGTGTTTCCTTCAGATCAAAGTGCAGCTGAACCTGGCTATTCACAGAACAGTACAGGCTCCACTGTCCAGGGAGAGTGTGCTGTTTGGCCTAAATTTTACAAATGACTTTTACATGTACAAAGATCAATGATGTTGTCAGACCCGCTCTAATTGTCAGATAATAGGTGTCACATGCTGAGTTTAAAAATGCATGTCAGTTAATTCCCACCACACCCGCAGCCTGCAGGCAACATCTGTTTTATCCACATACTTAAAACAGGAAAAATCATAATGACTGGTACTTACCTACAAACCAAAAGGAAAGAGAATGGATCGAGGTGGCCGGGGGGTCGTGGTGACAGTACAACTTGATCTCAGCCCACTTTTAACACAGCAAGCACTTTTTAAGGCTGTCATTACCTCCGTCATGGCCTTTGCTGCAAAGCACAAAGTGGCAAATGGTGCCAATTGTGCATTTAAGCGTAAACAGGGTGTTGCTTTTGCACTTGCTGTTTCACATATTCATGCTGGCCTTTAAAACACATAAAAATCCTTTTGTTCTATTGTGATGGATCGAGATGAAATCAATGAAAACTGACATTTTACATAAATTGTGCTTGTGTGACTTGTGTGTACTGTGACAATGATCAGTCTGTGACTAATGGACATGATGTAAAAAAAAAAAAAAAAAAAAAAAAAACAGGCTATCTTTGATGGTTCCAGTTGGATTTTATCTTTTCTGTTTCTTTGATTTTATCATCTGCTGGCTGGCAGAGTGGTGGATTCTGGTTAGCTGCCGTGAGTAGTTTTCCTCGCCGTCTCAGAGTGTCTCAGGACTCCGGATTTCTTGGAGGCGCCTAAAAACAGCTTCCTCTGGAGGTCCGGCAAGTCCTCAAAGAACCATCCACTGGTTGGTCCTAGATGAGGATCAAGCATAATAACAATCAGCGAAGGATCCACCATTAATCTTATGATTGAAACTCTGTGGCTTTCTTCTGCTCACACTTGTTTTTGTACTGATATTTGATGCGCTCAAGAAAATATCATTTAATTGAGACGACACAGATCATTTCAGATGCCAAGCTGGTTCTTGTTATTAAGAAATAATCATCCCTCACCCCACCTCTGGCTTACTGCATGTCAGAGCGGGGGAGCAGTTATGAAGCAGCTCTCCTGCAGCTAATGTGTCATTAAAGGGCCCCAGTATAAGTCATCCCCCAGCAAGGATGACTAGTACTGATTTACTGTCAAATGGGGCTGAAATCTGTGACAGGCCATTGACGCTATGAATCATTATTCTATTATGTCCCACTTTTTTATAATAATAATTTATATCTTTACAAAAAACTTGTAACAGTTTTATTGATGTTTATATATTACCTATTGATGCTTTATAGAGCTGTAGCAAAACATGAATTACCTTTGTCATTACATTTTTTGACTGAATATGAACCTGAAAAGTTATCCTAATCAAGCATTTATAGACATTTATAAAGCACTTAATTAATAACTTGTGAATCCTATAAAGCTTTATCATCCCTTTGAAGTAAACCTTCAGAAGGGATCTATGTGCATTTGTGAATATGAGGAGCAAATGTTTATTGACCTGTTGGAGGTAAATGTTCAGGAGGCATCAGCTGTGGATCACAGGCCTGCACACTGAGCTTTTTATGCTGCTCTCCAACAGAGTCAGAGTGAAGCATCTTCGGCTTTTTAGCCAAGTATGCAAGTACGCCGGGATGCAACCGACCCTCCTGAGCTGAGGCTGCTGCAGCGGTGGTGTCAGGAAAAGCCTCCGTGGCAGGCAAGCTCTCTTTTAGGTGATCCCGCTTCTTGTACTGAAACTCGGAGGACCACCGGCTGATGCTTTCAGGGAGGACGGCTCTGGATCTAAAGGACCCGTGAGCGTTCTTCAAGAGGGAGAGGGTGGTGCTGATGTTCCGTGGGTCAATGCGTCTGCTGGAACGCGGCGGTGATTTCCTCTCAGCCAAAGCCTTTAATAGCTCTGAAATCTGAGCAAAGCGGCAGGAACGGGCAGCAGAGTTTCACAGAACACCAACACAATGATGAAATACCTACAGTGAACACAACTGATGTACTGTATGTATACATGACATGAATCAAGCTTTAAAGGCTTTAGAACTACACATAATGCACTTTGTGACACAAATAGTCAAAATAAAATCAAAAGGAACAGGTAAGACATACACATTTGCTGAAAAGGACAGTACAGTTAAAGCTGCATTCATCAATATTTTTCTGCTATGAGTGGATTAAATTATGAGTAATGTGAAAGTGGTCTCTCATATTAACGGACACAGAATCAACACATAAAACATCAACAATAAAATTCTGACAAAGTTAGCGAATATAGTGGAGTTTTTAGCTTCTCATTACCTTCAGCCCACAAGACTCTCTGCTGTCAGAATCTCCATCCCTGTTCTGATACATGACCCTAAAAGTACCTTAAAAGAAATCACGCCAAGTTACTTCATAAGTCGCTTCAGGTTTCATGTTAAAAACAGAGAACAGATTAAAATAAACTTCCCAACATGACCATACCTCCCTCTCCGTCTGCCTGAACACAAACAAATCAACAGAAAAGATGATGGGTTTGTCTGTTTCCATTCGGTTCTGATAACTGATCAATCACCACGACAACCAAGCTACCTCCACGACAACCAGTCCAGGTTTGTCATCTCAGTTATGAAGCTCATCTCACGGTCAAACGACATAAAACAGCAGCCACACACACAATCATATTACTGGTTTTAGCTATTTATTATATCATATGTACACAGACATATTGCACAGGTTACAAATCTTAAGAGCACACAGTCTATACAAACTCCTGGCTTTGATCAAGCAAAAAGAATCCAACAGAAACTCATGTACTCATGTGAGGGATACATGTTTTTTTTTTGTGCGTTTGTGTGGTTCAAGGGAGCTTTACATTCTTTCTATTTACACACAGAGATAAATATACACTTTACAAACCGATAAAGCAGTTTCAAGACACTCTTCCACCTTTGCATACTGCCGGCACATGACAGCGGATGACGGTGCGCCATCTTACAGCGTGTTCATCAAACAGCTGATGCTGAAAACAGAATACTTGAAAGTATAGTGCTTCATCCCCCCAGCTTCACCAACAAACCTGCTTCAGCTTCAGTGTTCGTGGTCATGTTGTACCATTTCTTCCTGTATACAAGCGATGGTGAAATTTGAGAGTTTCTGAAAATAATGTGCGTATTTGTGTAAGATGGCAGCTGGTCACTGAATTAAAAAAAAAAAAAAACAACAACAAAACACCTTGCATCTGAGGTCCTTCTAAGGTTTGTTTTGATATAGAGCCCAGAAGTTTTTTTAAAAGCGGGTGTCAATATTAGAGGTATGTGAACCTAAAAGAAAAATCAATATGTTGAGATGGTTTTGCACACATTGATTGCATTAAAACTTTCCTCTGAGCATGAACATGCATACTTGGGCTTCACCAGTGTGCGTGTGACAGTGGACTGCAGGAAAAGCAGTGGTAGGAGTGCAGGCACGTACACAACTCAGAGATCTCAAACTTCCTCGTCAAGTTTCAGTCTCTCCGTCTGACCAAAGGGTGGGGATGGGGTTTAGAGGAGGGGGGAGGGGAACGGGCGGGGAGGACGGAGGCTACATGGTGCTCAGATGTTGAAGCTTTCTCCACAGCCACATGTTCCCTTGATGTTGGGATTGTTGAAGACAAATTCACTGGACAGCTTTGACTCCACAAAATCCATCTCGGTCCCCAGAAGGGTCAGCTGGGCCTTCTTCTCTATGAACACCCTCACACCTGTAAGAGAGTCACAGTGTGGCTGTTGCTACTTTCAAGTTCCTGATATTTCAAAAGGAATTTGATTATACATTGCAAACAGTGAAGTGGCACTTTTTTTATTACAGCCACTGTGATTAATTTAAAACATTAGCACCCCATAGTGGCATTAATAAGAAGTTACAGTGAGAGAGAGCAGTGCATGCTTATGTATTTGGTCTTTGTCCTGCGTTTCATAACATTCAAAAAGGAGAGCAGAACAATAAGACATTGTTTACCATCCTGCAGCACTTCCTCATCAGATTTGTCTTTCTCCTTGGTGTAGTCCAGTGTGTAAGTTAGTCCATTACAGCCACGTGTTCTCACTCCAACCTTCAAACCGATCTAGAAGGAGCCAAACATTAAACTAGTTTTATCAATTTTGCCACAAGATGAAGTGTATATGTGCAGGACTACAAAAGGATGAAATGCAGATGTGTAAGGATTGTGTAGCTTTAATAGAATGAGTTCTTTAAGAGTTGCTGGACCATGACAGAAATCAAAAGTTGTTCCAAACTGCCACGCAATTTTTCAGTCTCTCTGAGACTGAGTACTGAGATTTCAAGCTTGGTGTAGATACAAAAAAAGCACTACAATCAAACAAACCATTTCTAAATAGAGAGGGAAAACAACAGATGTTTGCAGTGTTGCATTACTATAATCACCTGCCATCTAATATTACAAAAGTTTGACATAAATCTTTCTTACAGAGTCTTAAAATTTCACTGAAATCTGTTGCCTAAATCGCAAAAGTGGTGGTGTGGCCTTATTGGGTAAAGACATGTCCTTCAATATCAATCAAAGTTTACTTTTTATCAACTCAAAATTAGATAATTATTCATTCTTTTGACAAAAACAATTTCTGAAAAAGTCAAACTCAAAACAAGATAACGATAAAGATGTGGAGATGCACTGTCTGTTTGATTATATGATGTTTCAGTGAGCGTTGGCCGTCTACTCACATATTCCGGCTTGTCCTGCAACAATATTCTGATCTTGTTCACAGCTGACGGAGTCTGAAGAAAAGACAACAGGTGATAAAAAGGTTATGAACATACTGAGCAGAAGAACAACAGAGAAAGAGGCTACACTGCTGGTTTTAGTTTCTGTGGCTGTTTTGATTCTTTTCCCTCCCCACTGAGACAAGTTTGCATGAGCTCACACCCCAACTTGGCTGAAATAAGCAGGCGCCTACAGTATAATATGGGTGTTGGTGCAGATAAGGGAGATCCCAGTGTTTGGACTCTCACGTGGAGGCATTTGGGAGGCCGAGGTGAACTACTTGCTAATCCCCTAAAGCCGGTGTGTTCCTCTGTATGTGTGCAACCTGTGCTGCTGATGCCAAATGTTCAGTACATCCCAACTGTGTCACAGCCTGGACTCGTTTCGTAACAATACTGTCAACAACGTTCAGTGGATTTTAAATATGCAAGAATGGCTGCATTCAGCTGCCAATTATTATACTAATGTGTGAAGTTAACCGCAGATGGGGGATGAAGTAACAACACTTGAATGACATCTGCCTCAGTGTCAAGGGAGGAGCCTCCACTTTATGTTTACTTTACTCCGCTTCTTTTATCAGCTCAGACACACACATTATCTCGCAGCAGCTTAGCAAAGCTCGTCAGGCTGATATTCACCATCACAAAGGTTTTAATCCCGCCCAAACGAACAAACCATGACTTATGATTACAGTAAAATTGGGGTGGATGATAACATGCAAAAAATGTCTCAGTGTGGTCAATGTGAGGACGAGATAGACAGAGAGGGGCAATAAATGAAGGGACAAACCACAATGGAGTATTTTAGTGAGGCATTGGGCCACCACATGCCTCGATTATCATCAATTAGTGGTCAGTTGAGTCGAGGTCTGGACACTGTGTAATTCAGAGAATATTATCCACATAATTTTCACACTCATTCAATCATTCAGTGAGACCTCATGTATTTGGATTTTGCTATATGGTATACAATCCTGGACCTCTGGCGTACTGGAGCACCACTTTCCAAACATTCATATATGATACGATGTCAAGCTAGTACACAATGTCCCCTGACCGGACACTTCATTAAGTACACCTGCACAATCTAATGCAATCCAATTTTAACATTTTGCTCTCCCTATTTATAAACCTGAGAGAGACAGATATTTAAAAGGATACTTCAATATCTACTATCAACTCAATTTCAACAGATGAACAATAATACTCGTTACGACCTCAGTAATAAACTAAAATTATGAGTTTTATAAACACAGAATAACATGTGATGAATGAATAACTTCATCAAATGGTTCACTGGTGTATGTTGAATGATGAAAGTTATTTTTTGTTTCATTTGAAGTCTCCTCCATACACACAGATTGAAGTCTTGTTTTTTTTTCTCACATAATGAACTGTTGTGCAATACGCTTAAGTTATATTCAAATACAACAATTGTAGTCATAATGTGCCATGTCCGAACATGTAAATTTAAAGGAGAAGTTTTTAAAGCTACAAGGGCCAAGATGTTAAAGTTACTGTTTGCATAATTATTGTTATTTGGGAAATGAGGTGTAATATAGATCTTTGTCATATTAAACAAATCATTTTATATGAACTTTTATGTATTTTATAACCTCTCTTTATAGAAAACCTGCTCATTTTTACTGTCATCATCCCTTCTTACAATTCATATCTCGTAATTTAGGCCTTTTTAACTCGTGGACTGTCTTCATAATTGCAGTAAAGAGTCAGCTTGTCATTGTAATGTTTAATAATGTTTTCTGTATGGTGTTTAATGTTATAAATCCCTTAAAGGCCCCTAAAAAAGGAGCCGATCAGTCGATGGCGCAGCCCCAATCAACAGCTTAGTTTAGCACTCTGCCCTCAAAGCGAACAACTTTAGCATCTTAGCTAGTAAAACCCAACATCTGACGACCGGGCGACACACTTATGTAACCGCCCTGTGATGTGAATCAGCCACAATAAAGTCATCAAAGCGGTGAAAACTGCTGAAGCTCCGTGAAGACAGAGCGAGTTGTGCTGCGTTCAAGTCCCGGCTGGTAAGCTAGCTTAGCTAACTTTCGATCACGTAACGTTAACGGTCGTTGCTGTAACCGTCACACTTTCTCCATTAACACGCAGTTAGCGGACAGGGGAGTATTTTACGTTACTTCTCGACTGCACTGCGTGACTCACCAGTGTCAGCGCGGCTCTTGTAGGTAGTATCTTCCTTTTGCTGACCGCCCGGACGGTCGCTCGCACCATGGAGGCGGACATGTTTCTGCACTTAAAATCACAACAATCAACTGCGCAAGCGTGGGAACAGAACTGAGAAACCGCCCCAAATAGGCGATCCGTTCGATGATTGGCTCATACGGTGACGGACGGGAGCGACAGCCAATGAGCTTGCGGATAAAAGTTTACCCAGCTTCTGTTACGCAAGCTACTTAAATTATTACAAAAGTACAAAAGTTGAACTTTTCAATAAATGATTCGTGCTTATTTGGGGACACTCTGATGGGGATTATTTCGATTTCTTCATGAAAGTCTTCATTCTTCACGATCAAATTTAATACTATGTAAACATATACTCTCGGTTCCTTTACTGGTTTTATCTAGAACTTTCAACATCGTTCAGCTTTGTTGGTCAAACCACTGTTGCCAAAGTCAACAATGAACTTTCACATCCTAGTGTGCTAAATTTCGTGTGGCAAGATTTTCACAGACACTGACACAGCTTTGTCAGTTTTATTACTAATGACACTTGGTTTGTGTGTGACAACTACTTCTGGTCACAGTTTTGGGTCATGTAGTTTCTAATGTTCTCTGGATTACCTCAAATAGATCCTGACAGATTGCTGACTTTACTGATACATAATGCTGTTTGATGCTCTATAATGTATGTGCAGGAAAGAAAAAAAACTTTTCAAATAAATATTCCACACTGGGGTTACATTTCAATTTAATGAACTCTTTGAGACACAAAATGGATTGCAAGCCAACTCTTCCTGGCAGGATCAGGTTCCTTGACAACAAACTAAACCTCCGATATGAGTCCAACAAAATAAATGCAATAAGGCTGGCATTAAAACAAAGCTACTTTAAAATGAGAAATTTGATTACAATACCATCAACAACACTTTTCTTTTTGATAAGATTCAGCCATATTTAGGACAACAATAAAGCCAGACAGTCAATTTTTTGAAGTTGAGTGATAAGCAGGTCTTTGAGACATTAACTAGCAGCAACAAAATTTAAGGGGCGTGGACCCTCACAGTGCAGCTACCAATCTGTGGCACCATTACAACAAAATGAAGCCTTTGTGGCAAATAAATACATTTATCTCTCCACTGAACTGAGATTACCTATAGGTTAAGGATTACTGAACAGTGTTTGCAGCAGTGTACGCAATCAGCTGGACCAGTCGACTGGTTCTTCAATACCTTACCACCACTATATGTTCTTGCTCCATAGTTATGACACTTCCTAGCATGTGTGGAAAAAGATACAGGCCAGGGTTAGCAGAGGAAGTACAGTTCCGTACCGTCCCACCGCTCACACTTAAAAGGTAGTATGTAAGTGAAAATGGAGGATCAAGCAGTCTCTAAAAACAACACTATAATCCTGAACAAATATCTATAGGGGAGGTTTCTCTAACACAGAGACGCACAAACATACATACAGACATAATGTAGGTTGAGCTGCTTCCAGGGTTGAGAGAGACAGACTGATGGACGTCAGTGCAAAGGACAAATTAAAAATGGATAAAAAAAAAAAAACAAAACAAAACTGATAAAAAAAAAAAAAATGATTCTGGCCATTATGAAAATGTACACTGCCATTCAAAAGTTTTTAAACAACCTACATTGTAATTCTTTGGGGTAAAATCTCATAAAACATAATTGTAAATCCATTCTAAAAACCCTGTAATTATAAAATTAGGAACAGGTGAACTGATACTTTTTAGTTTTAACTTCACATAGCCTTGACCTTATGACTAACTGACCACAAGTCACTGAAGACAACACACCATACTATCTCACTGTCCATTTGTCTTATGGCTGCAGCTGTGTTTACGAACACTGGGTGGTACCTGATTGTGAGGACAGTTTAATTTGTACAGTGTCAGCATTAGTGTTAATATCAAGCATAAGACAAATAACCAATATGCGGTCTGCATTGTTATGGTGATCAAGATCTAAGCCATTTACTTTTAGTCATGTTACAATTTCCACTTGCTTACATTTTCCAATTTAAGAGATTTCACACCAAATCTGCAATGACCTTGCCTGAAATGTATCAAGTTTAAAAAAAAAGAAAAACTTGACTGGCAGTGTAGGTAAACAAACTGGTGAGGTGCACAAATAATGGCTTGTCTTGTTAAAATGAAAGCTTTAAAAAGCTTCTCTGTGTAAGAGAGCTTTGGGGAAAGAAAAAAAAACAAACAAAAAAAAAAAAAAACAACACACATAAAAAGGCCCTATTTGGCTTCAAGTCAAGGCGTCCTGGCTTTGGCTTTTAATGGGCTTCAATTGGCCCAACAGTCCCGTTCAGATTGAGGGATCTCTGGACTTTGGGTTGCTGTCTGCCTGGACAAGAGTAAAAACCTTCTGGTTTGTGTAGCAACAGCTGCTGCTCATTCCACTGGGCTCTTCCTGTGACCAGAGCGACCCACATTTCGGCAGGCCAAGCTACCTGAAACAAACAAGAGTGCAACTGTCAACATTTATTCCAAAATATGTTTATTACATGCACAGTCCACTTTCGTATTGTAAAATAAATAAACAAACAAATACCTATCTTATCAGCCTGCAACAGGGCAAATTGCCTCATCCTGACAAACTGACCACTCTATTTGCACAAAATCACTTCAGGTTACAAATACAATCAGTCAAAGAATATGTTGCTGAACTGTGCAGAAAATAACAGAAAAACAGGACCAAAATGCTGATTGTTAGCCAGGACTTCAGCAGGCATACTCTCATGCAAAGAAAGATTAATCTGCTGCAACCATTTATTGCCCTTATTCTCTCTCCACCCCAGCCCTGAACTAAAACTAGACAAATTTTTCTGTGGAAAGTACACAAAGCACCTCATCATAAACATATTTATGGTTCAAACAAGTTGTTGGGTTGGGGCATATTGGGAAATGTACTCAAACAAGGGCAGAGACTTTGGCCAGAAGAGGAAACTGACATCCTTAAATTTATAAAAAATAAATTAAAAAAGTCTAAAAAAAAAAAAAAAGGTCTTTGGCAAGATTTTATGATATTATACTTGATGTTAAGTATTTTAAATTACTATTTTGGATGAAGTACTTTACAAGAATTACATTTTTTAAAAGACCTATTAAAATTAGCTATACAATGACACTGACAATAAGTATTTGTGACAGTACATTTTCAAATGCTGTAAATTTCAATACCTGCTTGTGGACTTAATATCACATTTTGTTGCTTTCTCTTCTTCTTCTCCTCTTGTATGGGTGAACCCTAAAAAAAGACAATTAAACAGGAGTACACAG
This sequence comes from Amniataba percoides, assembly GCA_037176925.1. Classification (NCBI taxonomy): domain Eukaryota; kingdom Metazoa; phylum Chordata; class Actinopteri; order Centrarchiformes; family Terapontidae; genus Amniataba; species Amniataba percoides. Next base: position 16,199,172 of record JBAJHX010000076.1, read on the forward strand.
GTGTAGCAGTGTACATAGTCTACTAAAGAAAAAACAAACAAAATACATATATATGTATTTTTAAAAAGCATTTTATTGACTGTGATCACACCTGTCTCTCCTTTTCTCTCAAATTCCTCAAGTGGGCTGAAGAAGGGGAAGCAAAGTTTTCCATCCTCACATTACCTGTCAAATGACAATCAAAGATTAAACAATGGATTATTACTTTATAAATAACAATCCCTAATCATTTTGTGTACTTCATCGTCTGAATGCAAAACAGACAGTTCTGCTACAGGGGTTATTTATTTATTTATTTTTTTTACATCAAACTCCATGCAAACCTGCAGGGCTTCTGTACAGCTGACAGTCCTTCTTGATGTGGGCACTTGATCCACACAGGAAGCAGCAGCGCATCTCCAGTGCTCCATCTCTCTTCCTCCAGTGCTCACTCTTGTGTCTGCCCTGATCCTTGCCGTCCTCTGCCCCATCCATTTTATCTCGCAGGTGATCTGGCCTTCTCTCAGAGTCCCTTCTGTGCTTGGACCTGGACCAAAATAATCCACAATATAACAAAAGCATATAGCATGACTTCTCTGACATGTTTTTTGCGATTATACCTACTTCTTGCGCATGGGGCAATCTTTCATGAAGTGGCCGATCTTGCCACAGATGCGGCAGCAACGGTCGTTGGGAGCCACTTCTCCCTCAGTGAGGACTTCAGGATCAAAGAAATACTCCTGGAACAGATGAAGACAAGTCATAATTTCAGTGCTTTCATAATGCCACCTAAATACACAAATGTGTCTGTGCTGCAAATACTAACCATCTGACTGGGGTACACTGAAGGGAAGGCTTTAACTGGTGTGCCAAACACAGTTCTGCCATTGATGAACGCCTTCATGATGAAGTTCGTCACTGTTTTGATGACAAAAGTAGACATGGATGTGAGGAGACAAGAATACATTTTACCAAGTCAGTGAGACAACAGGTAAATACAGATGGAAAGAAATTATCATACTTTTCCTGGACAGACCAGCACCGAGATTATGATTCAGGTCAAATGGATCTGTAATAGGACCAAGAGAAGAAAAAGAGACGTCAAAGCAGAATTTAACAATTTGAGGAATAATACAATCTATAACTAGATAATAAATGTCTGGACCATAAGGTTGTCACACAACCTTCAATGACGATGTATTTGGACGTCCACTGCTTGTTGAAGGTGGTGAGGCGGCCGTGCTGACGGATGCAGACGACGTGCTCTCTGAAATCGAAGTCCTCAGTATAAAAGCGGAGCAGGCCGAGCCACAGTTCCCCCACTGTCTCTGTGTTTTTCCCGCATTGTGGCCAGCGACTAGACTGCAGGTGGAACACATTGACAACCAGATTAACAATGCTGCGTGTAACATGAACATGACAAAATTTACAGTGGTACACACACAGAGTGTATGTACAAGTAAAGAAAAAAAAACCAAACACTCACTAATGTTTTTAAATCATGAAAGAAGTACACATTCCAGCCATCAACTAGCACCTCTGGCTTCTTCTTTCCATCATAAATCTGCAACAAATAAAAATGTAAGAGAAGGTCAAAATGTGCAGAGATCATGGCAATATCAATAGATTAGAAATATATCCATGTATAGATAGTAAGTTGATCTTAGATAACGCAATGTCCCAACTGAAAAAAAGCTAAATCAACCAAGTTCCAGCTTTTCATTCAAAAACATTCAAACATGTTTAATCTTTACTTTATTTTTTTCACAAAAACAAAACATCTGATTTGTACCTCTTGCAGCACAGGGATCACTGGTGGGTTTCTCTGCTGGAGAAAGAACAACACCATGAGGGTGTAAGCGTAGGATGAGAGGCTGCCACGAGACGCATCACCAATGTCGCACATCTGTGAAAGGACAAAAACATATGATGGTAACACAGCACAATGTATAGTATAATAATATATTGCAATGAAAACATACAAAGACACCTTAGCTATGAGCAGACTCACCTTGGCAAAAACCTTCATGACGTAACAGAGGATCTTCACTCTTCTGTCAATGGCAGCGTACGAAGCGAGAAGATGTGTGTTGTGAAGGGCCTGAAAAGACAATAATTTCTTAAAGCAGGACAATCTATGATGAGTTAAATTAGTGGCAAAATGCAACAATAAAACAATTAAAAACACACTGGGGGAAACAAAAGCCCTACCAGAGTGTTGTAGAGGCTAATGTCTCCCTCCAAGCCGGTGTGGACATGGTAGAACTTCACGATGGGAACTTTGGCCGTCGTGATGGGCAGGATGTTCTTCAGACCTGGTGACAGGGTGCACATGTGAAAACAGGTTTGAAGGAAAGGGACACAATGACTTTTTGTGTTTTATAAATTTTAATTCAACAGCTCTCTTTGCAAGGAATTTAACAATCATTAACTTTTCTTGATATTACATAGTAAATGGAAACAAACAGAATGGCAGCAAAGTGAGAAACTATCAAGAATCTCCTGTGAAGCAATGAGAGGACGTGAATGCTGAATCTTCAAATCTTCTAGTTATTGGACAAAGTTATCAGAACCAAGGGTCTAAGGGTAGAGGGCACAGTATGCTGCACAGAGAGTACATCTGCCTTGACTTTTTACTAACCTGGATGTTTTTTCAGTAGTCTCGCCAAGCTTTCAATTATAGTGATGCAGGCAGCATCCTGTGGGAGACATTAATGAACCAAGTTACATTCTATGAATTAAAGATCAAAATGAATTACGCTTACAAACTGCCATTACAAATGTCTCATGTAATCCCCCGAAGACTGTAAGACAAACACTAAATACCAACAAATAATTGTTAATTCTATTGTTCATCAATGAACTAAACTCAGACAGTTCTGAATAAGAGATTAGATTTCCTCACAAAGCCAAACTTAAATGGCTTTCAAATGCACCATACAAAAAATAAACAAATCTCAGTAGATTGCATATTCTAGGATAATGCTAAACAAGAGCATATGACCACCAGATGAAAGCCTCCCTTAGGTGACTTTATGCAAATAAACTTTGTAATGATATTTAAAAAAAAAAAAAAAGTTAACTTACATCTATGGTATCCTGCCCCTCAAGCACCATACAGATGTCAAGATCACTTTGTCTGAAGCCAAAGCCATTTTTGGATGATCCAAATAACTGTAGTCGAGCTCCTGTCCATGAAAAAAAAATGATTTGTCAGTTTAACCATATATATATACTAGTTTAAGTTTTAAAAACTAAAGATGCTCAACAGTTAAAGTTTTAGTTTACTTCACCAGCAAATTGTCGTCTGACAAAGATCTCCAGGTCTTGAAGGATGTGTTCTCTAACACCCATTTCCAGCTCATCCGGAGCAAAGTCGGCTAAAAATAAGCAAAATAAAATAAAATAAACACACCCATCCTCAAAGCTGTAACATCATACAGTTCATTCTAATGATTTCCTAACCATGATAACATTCCCCTTTATAAAATGTTACCACAATAGTGGTCAACATGAAGTAAGTAGTAAGAAATTTAAAAGAAGAACTGATTCTGTATGTATACATCCCGACCTCTGCTGCTGAAAGTTACTTTAAGTGGACATAAACAATACCAAGGGTTCAGTTACAAGTGAAACTGGGGTCATTAGCTCTTTAACATTTTGACTTTATTAATACGTTAACAAAACACTTGTGCAATCACACAATACTCACTGTAACACTGCTCACAGACTCTGTTGAGGACACTGAGAAACTCTGGTGTCATTGGGGGTAAAGGATCCAGCTGCATTTTCTTGAAATCTTCTGGACAGTCCTTCTTCAGATGCCCATCGCGCTTGCACAAACTGCACACGACCATGTGTGACTAATGAAAGGAGTGTAATTTAGATGATGCACGCAAACTTACTTCCCACAATTTATTGTTTGTTGCCCCCTGCAACCCCATAATTACCACTTTATTTTAAAATGATCACTTCAGATTGAAATTGCTTTCCTTACAAATAACAATTAACAACCTTTGCAAAGATGTATTCTGAAATACTGCACATAAAGTGAACAGAAAAAAAAAGAGGTTACACTTACTTTGCCTCTGGTGAAAGCTTGCTTAGTGAACTCATAAGAGAGTTTCTTCTGCTTTTTTGTTTTATTTTCTGGGGTGTCATTTTTAATCGTGTCTTCTAAAGGTGGAGGTGAGAGACTCACAGGTGCCAACTCCACCTCTTCCTCCTCATCCTCCTCCTCTTCCTCCTCATCCACTGAACCAGGTGTGTCCAAATCTGGACCTTCCTCATCAGACAGAAGCTCCTCCCCTGAGATCTCATCCACTGCGAAAATATCCTCATCCTCTGTGGTGAAGCTGTCCAAGTGTTGCCTGTTGTGCATGTCCACATCGATATCCACATCCTCATCCTCGTCATCCTCAGACAAACTGCTTTTACCCAGGTCCACTTTTTCCTTCTCTCGCTCCTCATCGGAGTCGCTGTACTCTTCAACTTCTTCTTCTTCCTCAATGATGCAATCAGAGTCTTCAGGGCCATTTTCTAAAGCCCTTGACTGATTTGCATGTTGTGACTGAATGCCGAGCTCAGCAAAATCTGACACAATCTCTTCATTCAAAGCCTTCAGATTTGCCCCTTTAACTTGTCCGCGCTGCACATCGGTCTTGTGACAAGCAGCTGGCATGTTGAGTGGCAGTGCAAAGTACTTGTATGTGGTTTTGAGGCAGTGAAGGATGTACTCGTACATTTGCTGGCTGTTCAATGTTCGGGCCACATTTCTCTTTACAGCAAATGGGTCTGAGCACAAAAAGAAAGAAAATCAATCAATAAATTTTGTTATGAATTCAAAAGAAATGTGATTATGTTCTTTTTTTTTTTTAGTACCACTGAATTGAATGTCAGCCTACTGACAAAATATCAAAATACCACAGGCAAAATAAACAGCATTAACATGTCCATTAATGGCTGGGATTTAATTAATTTTCAGTAAGAAAAACCTAAACTTTTTTTCTATTTCATTATTTCATTGCTGCACTGTATTCCAGCTCAGTAAGACAACACTAGTCAAAACTAAACAAGAAATTAGTGGCAATAGAATAAATTCCCAAGGTCACTTAAAAAAACAAAAATGCATGAAAGTATTTGTGGTTGTTCCATTACCCAGAACCAAATTCATACAACAAATGAGAAAGCTTCTGACCCTCTACAGCGATGCGTTTCTTTGGCCAGTCTTTTATCTCTCGTGAGAGGACAGGACTGGTCCGCACACTGATAACATTGTCCGCCAAGTTGAACTCCAGCGAGTAGAAACGAAGCATTTCAACCCAGAGAAGCCCAATTTCAACAGGCGGATGAGGCCTCTGAAACACCAGAGGAACCTGCAAAAAGAACACATCAGACAGCACAGACTTTCAGGTATCGGATAAGACGGTGGATAAAAAACCGAACTATGTATGCAGTAGCTCCTGTACTAAATCACATAAACAGATTATTATTAAGTTCCTACCGCACTTCTAGATGAGACACAGGCGATCGTTTCATTAAGATCTACTTTTTCAGCTTTGGTTGCTTTCCAAGTATTTTTATTGTGGTGTAAAGGAATTAAAATGTCTATATGAAGCACTTTTATCGCAAAAACTAATAAATATCACCATGTCAAACTGGCAGTAATAAGGGAACTACACACTGTTAAAAAAAAAAACATTAGTTTCATGATTACCTTTCCTTTTATAGAGGCACCATCTGCTGGCTGTGCTGACTCTTTGGAGGAAGGGCTGTAGACCCAGTGTATATATTCATCCTCAACATGCGTGAGATTGAAGTCTGGTAGCCTGCTGAGTGAAAACACCTTGATCTAAAGACAATCAGATTATTACATTAGTTTTGATTGAAAACAAATACCAAGGATCAATACTAAAATTAATGTTGTACCAATCACTTCAGGCTCAAGATGAAAAGTAACATTTACCTCTTGATTCAGGTAGGTAGGCAAGAGGGACTCTTTGCGCTGCTGTAAGAAGTAGATAACCATGAGGGCGAAGACATATGGGGGCAACCCACCTTCCTCTGCACGGTCAATCACACAGATCTAAGCAGTAAGCAGGAACAGCATGTTAAAAAAAAAAACAACAACAAAAAAAAAACATGTTGCCTGGCTAATGTGAGTAACAGATCAGATCTAAACTGGAAAACGTACTTGGGCCCAGCGTCTGAGGCCTACAACCAGTGGGAGGAGGAAAGGCTCCCGAGTGGACAGGGCAGAAAGATAGGAGGTGGTCTGGAACGCATTTTCATTCCCTGCGCTTACTTTGCAGATCAGGCCACTGTTGAGAAAAACAAGTTTGAGTTTCCATTTGTTGTTTCCGTCTCTTGTGCATGCTGTAATGTGACTCTGATATGACCAGATTTTTCTCGCTTTGCATGGAAGTTTCACATCTTGATTATCAATACCCTGAACATCTCAAAGTTAATAACTATAAAGTTTTTCTAACTCGTAAGAGTTTGATTATGAAATGTGACACGCAGATAATCCAGTAACTCATCAACTGCTGGAGACACCCACCTCTTTTTCTCTTTGCAGATGACCACAGGCACCCTGGCATGAAAATCAGCTTCCAGCTCAACGAAGAGAGCTGTGGACACAACAGGATATTGTTAAGCTGAAAACATTCATGACAGTCCAGCACATGACATTACTTTCCAATAGAGGAATTTCTAAACAAGACGAAACAAAAATTGCAGTTGAATGAATAAGAGGTGACTCACGGCTCACAGAGAGACTCTCCTTGACCAACAACAAGACGTCTGGCTGATGCATCTGTGAATACATTCCATTTCAAAGCCTTCATACAACATAAGTACAATATAAAAAAAGAAATATGAATGTGGTGTGTCCTACAAACACAACATCCACAAAGCAACCACATTTAAAAGCTTATAATATAACACATGCAACATAACTGAAAATATTTTGTCAATATATTGTCTCATGTGTCCCAAGAAAGTCATACTGGAGCAGATTCAAACTGAACAGATGTGACAGACAGTGTCTTATCAACTAAAGTACTTTTTAAAAGTATCACTGCAATATCTGGATAGCTGTTTATGTTGCATCTTCTTTCCTAAGATGCACATTTATGGAAAAGTGAGAAAACCCAATTTAAAAAAGAAAATAAAAAGTCACACCATCAAACTCACACTGGGCTACTCACGTGAGGTGGATACTGAATGTCAATGTTGACATCAGAATCCTTAAATCCAAACTTAGTGCAAGATGATCCATATAGCCTGAGCCTGATTTCTGTAGATGAGAGCAAGATAGAGGGAATAATGTTACTAACATTTAAAAAATAGAAGAATAATGAAGTGACGTACAGCTTAAGAGACGTCAGTCTGTCTGCTATTAAACATTGTCACTGTCAGGTTGAATCTAGGTCACAGCGCAGTCACCAAACGAGAATTTCGTCCTTGGGCAACTTACCAGGCAGGACGGATAGAAGGAGGTCTTGCATTATGGTGACAACAAATTGTCTCCTCTCAACATCCTGGTCACTCATCCCGTGGTCCCGGACAACAGCCTCCAGAGCAGCACTGACCGCACTGATCTGCTCTGGACCAGGAGGCAGAATTTCTGTCAGCATCACCTGCTCCTGTCTCTCCTATAAACCCAAACACACACACAAGCAAACAGAGGTTAATCATGTTTTTTTTAATACATTAAGACTATCACTGCACATTAACACTATAGTAGCATTTTATGTTTACAGTTATCAGATAAAGAGCAATTTGCATAATAAGATTCTTTCTCACCTTGACCCTCTTCTTGTGCCGCTTGTCTCGGATATGCCTGTAAGCATCAGACACAGATTCCAGGAGAATATTGCACAGGGCGCAGTTGTAAAGTGCAGCAGGGTTGCTTTGGGGCCTCTGAAGGAGGAGAGAGAGTTGTCAGACACAGTGATGTATGTTCTTAATGACAGCCTTGTAGGCTTGAGAACCATAAAAAGCCCTATTAAAACAAATTAAGGCTGAAACAACTGTTTATATTTTCTGTTTCAGCTGTTGATTTATTTTGACAATTAATCTATTAATCACTTTGTCTGCAAAAGATTAACAACAGTGAACAGCCAACAAAATAATGTCTTTGAACGGTCTGAAAGGTTTTTTTGCCTGACCAGCAGTCCAATAACCAAAAATACTGAATTTACTGTTACACAAGACCAAGAAAAACAGGTATTTTTTCCCCTTTTGATAGAAATAAGTTGAAACAATTGATCAATTATCAAAATATTTGCCAATTAGTTTTCTTTCAAAGAGGCTAACAAATTAACAAACAAACAGTTGCAGTTTTACATGAGGCTGTACATGTGGAATACCACATTGAGAGCCTGTACCTTCTTCAGGTAATAGATCTCCTCTCTGTTAAGCCGCCTTTCTGCCTGCTGAAGGCTGCGCAGCTCTGTGGCTGACAGTGTGGATTCCTCAATGCCCCTGTTCTCTTCAGCAAATGTTCTCTTCTTGTTTTTGTTTCTCCGTCTTTTCCCTTTTGAAAGAGGACATATAGTTATGAAAAATATGTTTTCATTCAGACAGCGATTGCATTTCATAGATGATGGAGCACAGCCAGTTCTTACAGTCAGACAGGCTTGTTCCACTCGTTCCTCTGAGTCTGACGTCCAAATTCTCACCTGATTTATGAGCACTGCCATCGGAGCCGTCTCTCCTTCCCTGCTCTCTGTCCTCATTTGGACTTTCTCCATGGGTACTTCTCCTCCAGTGCTGCTGCTGCTGCTGCTGCTGCTGCGAGCGCTCTCTCCAGTTATCTTCTCGACTCCCACCGCTGTGCTCTGGGACTGAATACCACCGGAGGTCATCCCTCTGTGAGGGGCTGTGTCCTCCTCTGAACCCACCGGGAGAGTAGCTCATAGGTCCAAGTCCTCCCTTCTTTGGACTGGCCCGGTAGGGTCCACCCTGGTTCTTGCCCTGCTGACCTCGACCCTGGTCCTGGATCCTCCAGCTTTCTGGCTTGTCTGCCGCCGCTGCCGCCCCTCCCCTCTCCCAGCCACCTTGCCTGGCCCGATACGATCTGCCCGAGTTTTCCATGGCTCACTTTAATAAACCTGAAGGGAATATTAAGTCAATTTGCAAACAGACCTTATGTTATTAAAACTTGCTTTTACACCCACTGTACACAAAGGGGATATGTCCTTTCTATGAAGCAACAGCTTTCCATTTTGGATGACTTTGACTTCCTTTGAAAACAAAACTTTCTCAGCTCTAAACTTCACATATAATTCACACTGTTGTACAACTTTGCAGCTGAATAAATGACAGCCAATGTTTGTACTCGATATCTCACAAAGCTGAGGGAGCATTTGTATGTTACATTTTGTTTTCCTGAATCAAACTCGCTCGACTACTGCAAACTCGTTAACTACTTTCATTGCCTGTGGACATTGTGACATGTTCCTGCACTAACATGAAATGAACATTAAATTGATTACGGTGACGGTGCGTAAAGTTAAAACCAACTCAAGTCACCTGGCTGACTGCAGCAAACTAACCTCGCTTAGCTGACTCCAGAGGGTTGTTATGGCATGGTGTTAGCGTTAGCCAGCTAACTAGCTCCAGTTAGCTGCAGTTTGCCTTCAATGTTACTTCTTCCTCTTTTCTGAGTCAAAAGGGTCTCGCTTCACCACGCCTCCAGCTAACACATGCAAGTGTTAAGACACCACCTTCGACGTTACCCAACTTGTCACGTAACCTGCAGCCCTGCTAACGATGCACTTAGCTAACGTAACTGCTAGTTAGCATGCTAGCTAGGACGGCTAGCCCACCAGCTAGCAAAAAGCTAGCTGTTTATTTTTGAGTTTTTGTTGAGGTGTTCAACCTGCAGCTCCGGAGAAGCAGCCAGCAGTAAAACGCCAACAATAGTTATCCACATAGACTATTAAAATCGTTAAAATACCTTGCGTCCGTGTACAGAGGACATATTTGAAGCCTTGCTCAGGTCTGACTTGGCATGATCGCTTGTCTTGCTCTGGAGTTTGAAAGGTGACGTCTGTTTTTGTAGCCGTCAGCGTTAAAGTTCCGCCCACTGCAAAACAACAGCACAGTTCACTTTTATTATGTTACACAAAATCATCCTCAAGATATAAAATAATGCGAACTGCACCTACGCAGTAATTTGAAACAAACTCAGCAGAGGAAACCAAACTAAAATTGGAGCTTTCTTATGGATCAACAATGACATATTCTCAGTCTCCACCAATGACTGTAAGACTTTGTGTATTATTACATACAGTCTTTATCCTCCACCCATCTCCACTGGTGTTTTTTCATGTGCCAGTGTTTTGAGACACACCTTAATTTTGCATAATACAACACTGACACATTTCTTATAAAAACAGTTGTATACTGCATATACCCCCACAAATAATCCATTGTACTGCAACACATATGAAGCTCATTGTTATATAAGAAAAATAGCATTTCACATGTGAGAACTCCACATGTGTGTTCATTCAGTTATTTCAGGTTAAGCAGTGGTGGTGGCTGTTACCATTTAAATACTGCTTTCAAAATCTTAATTATGAGCATACTTAAGTATGTATAAAAGTACAAACCTATTACAATCACAACATATTTAAAGTATCAAAAGTAAAAATACTCATCATGAGGAATGACCCATTTCAAAATAATATATGCTTATTATATTATAGGCCTAAAAACTGTGACCTACTAAAGCAGCTAGTAAAGGTGAAACTTCACAATATATTGGACAGCCACAATATGCAATATTTTGAGATTGCAATAAGTATGTACGTGTGTTTTATGTATAATATTTATTTTCTTATTTTATTTTCATAAAGCTTTTCTACTGTTCTTTATTGTTTTTTCTACTTTTTTTTACTGTTTTATAAAAGCCTTCCTTTTTCGTTGTACAATGTACAATGCCAATAAAGATCTGTTCTATTGTATAGCATATAATGATGTATTAGTTGATTTATTGTTTGCTTTTTCATACACTGGACTTGAAGAATGACTATAAATAGTCTACTAATGTACAGGTAGTCTACCTCAAATTGTTATTCAGTATTTATGTACAGCATATAAATGTACTTAGTTACTTTACACCATTGAATGTAATATGTTTGATGAATTCACCCTGGCTGTGTGAATGAAAAACAGTACTTCATTCATTCATTCATTCATTCATTCATTCATAAGGCTTCATTTAACACGTGAAAACATTATATTTGCATCCTTTCTTTGGACATTCATGTATTTATTCAGTCTCGTGAAACAGGCCTGCAGACGCCCACCGGTCTGACATATGGTCCAAGCTTTTGGGAAACTGCTCTAATTAATTCCTGCATGGGACACGTGATTGTTTGGCCTCGGTTGCCCCGGGCGACGGGAGAAAGGTGAGGCGCAGGAGCGCGGAAGACCCCGGGAAAAGTGACGTCACCGGCCGGGACTCCCCTCCGCCCCGCAGCCAGGAGCGTGATGCTGCGGGCCTCCGCTCACTGCAGCTCGGAGATGGTCCGCAGGCTCACGGCCCGCCACAGAAAGCAGACGCTCATGTCCAAGCTGAGCGACTCCGGCTTCGAGGACGACTTGGTCTCCTCCCCGGTTCCCTCCCCGGCTCGGGTGGAGGCGTCCCCGCTCCGCCCGGACGAGCCTCCCGCGGCTCGGCCGTCCAGCTGGTACCTCCAGTACGGAGACATCGGCTACGAGATCCAGAGGGACAAAGAGGCGCAGTTTCATCCCTGCAAAAGCCTGGCACGGCAGCCACAGGTGAGAGAGGCTTCAACACACACCACAGAAGGTAGAAATATGAGTGACTTTAATTTATGATGTTTGTATAAATGAGGCTCCCTGTCTGCCAGTTTGTTTTACTTGTTGACCACCCATAATGTTACATACTTATATTACACTAAAATATCTGCTGCAATCCAAAATTATGGTTTTATCATCTTAAAAAAAGTTTCTTTCGCACCTCTCACTTAAATGAAAACATTTCTTTTAGCCTTTTTGATAACTGAATGAAGGTACAGCCAACATTTGTAACATTTGATATCCATGTAGCTTTTAAATTTGACCAAAATCTAAGCAACAGGTGAAAATTACATTAAGTAGGTCTAAGTAGGTACCTGTGGATGAATGCATCAATGACATAAAAATACTTTGTGAAACCCTGCATCCTTTGCGAGACGCAGGAGGACAAACACATGTCATCTTTAAGTGATTATCACTAAAATACTCCTCTTTTTTTTGTCTGTTGTATTACTTTCAGTCTGCTGCTTATTCAAATGGATTGTCTGTTCTGCTCTCAGTTGACTGCGGAGGCGCGGTGTAAGCTCGTCAGCTGGCTCATCCCCGTCCACAAACATTTCCGCCTGTCGTTTGAGTGCTGCTGCCTGGCGGTGAACATCATGGACCGGTTCCTGGCGTCCACGCCGGTGGCCGCTGACTGCTTCCAGCTCCTGGGTGTCACTGCTCTTCTCCTGGCTAGTAAACAGGTATGTCTTCAAATGTTGGTGGAGATGCTTGAGGGGAAAGTGGATTTCCTGCAGAATAACTCCCTCCCTCTCTCTGCCTCTCCCAGGTGGAGGTGTGCTCGCCGCGGATCAGTCATCTCCTGTCGTTCTGCTGTGACGCCTTCACCAAGGAGCAGCTCTGCAACCTGGAGTGTCTCGTCCTCGTCCGTCTCAATTTCCGCCTGGATGCGCCCACCCTGGCCTTTTTCTTGGACTATTACACCAACAGCGCTGAGCACCAGCTTGTGTCTGAGAGTGCAGATGATGACAGCCCTGCAGGAATGAATCCAGACGTAAAAAGACTCAGACAGTGCAGCAACCTCGCACGAAAGGTGTGCGAGTTGAGCCTCGCAGACTATGCTTTCAACAAATACCCTCCATCTCTGACTGCTAGCTGCGCTCTGAGGCTCGCCATTGAGTTGCTGAATACCGAACTCGGGCTTGTTGAGCACGCAGCCTTTCAGGCGCTGGATGAACATTGTACCCATCCAGCTTCCACTCAACCGTCTGAGACCCTTCAGCTTTCTGAGGGCGACTCTCCGACAGTGGAGGGCCACTTCCTGTCTGTGAGTGAAGGGAGCTACGGCCACAGTCTGGCCCGGGAATGCAAAGACAACCTGAAGCTGCTGGTGTCATTAAACCGAGAGACAATGGAAGTGATGTCTGCCATGTGACTGCAAGTGTGCCACCATTCAGATGTCGGCACAATGCCAAATTCCCCTTCACTTTGGGGGTTATATCCTTGGGGTTGTTCTAGGTTGATGTTCAGAAGTGATGCGTTTATGCAGAGCTAACCTCACATATACCTCATAGGCAATCTGTCGATTGCAACCACCGAATGTTTTACAACTCAGCTTAGTTGTTTTATATTTATTGAACTTGTTGTTTATCAATAAAGTATATTAATATATTCTGTTAATTTTTTATTCATTTTATATCAAAGTCATTATGCACTGACTTGCTGCAGGTTTATGAGTTATGTTACTGTTGCAACCTCTTAAATGAAGGACCTGGAAAAACAAAACTCATGTATTTACTTGATCTTCTTTATTATGAAATAAATTCAAATCAGTTAACTGAATCTGTGTTGATCTCTGACTCAATAATGTAAACCATCATTCAAACTCAGCTCATGTTTGGTGGAAAACCAAATGGCCTTTAACTTGAAGTGAGTCTGACCAGATGTAATGTAATCTAATGGAGATGGGGCAGTGTTAATAATTTAATACAGTTAAAAGTTGTCTGTGTAAGCAACTTTATCTGGATTAGAGAGGCATTGTGTATTGAAGTGTTTGGACTTTTGACAGCTGTGTTTGATAGCTGAAAGGTAGACCAGTGGAGCCAGACTTTATTTTTCAGAATCAGGATCAGCTTTATTTGCCTAGTGAGTCAACAAATTAACATATTTTTTAAATTTCTCTCAATCTACAAAGCTAGACAAATAAAGGTAATGCATAGACAGGACTAGTGTGTACACACAAGTATGTGGAAAAAATAAGTGTTTTAAGACACATATACAAATATATATTAGAAGCACCAATGACCAGCAGCATAAATAAAACGTCAGGTGATTCTTTGTGTTTTAAACAATACAGATATGAATGATGTACTTGGAGTAGACAAATGAACTTAATATGCAATTATATATATGTTCAACAAGCAATATTCATACTGACAGTGAAAGTAAATGACATGTATAAAAAAGCAGTGCATATAAAACAATTAAACAACATAACCTGAAATGGAAAGAAGGGGACAAGTTACAGGCTTATTGACTCTGACTGATTCAAGTGTCCATTAGAGTGATGAGCTCTGGGAGGAAACTGCTGTTGTGTGCCAGAAAAGATTTTGTGGCTTGTGAACTATTGTAGCTGCCTGGAGGTCAGTTTATCCGCATCTTTACTTGCCGTTGCATCATCACTATGCACTATGTGAACTGTGCCAACACAGCCCGGGTGACTGAGGGCCTTTCTCCGATAATCCATTACGCGTGGCATCTCGACCTGCTGACACAGTGTCGACCACACAGGTGCATTCAGCGTTAAGGGCCAACAAGGCTTACTCGTGTTTGTTTACTAATGGGGGCATTTGTCACTAGTGTTTACTGAGCTGTCTCCTGTAATACCCCTTTCCCACTTCGCTTTAAATGTGCCAACAGGCCATGACGTGGTTTGGATAGGTATTTTGCGCACAGTTGGAAAGAAATTACGCACGAAACCATGTGTGGATATGAAACAGAGAATTAGTGATAATGTCATAAATAAACTAACTGCATCGACAGTACCAACGGGCTGATCTGCCTGATAAAGACAAAAGCTTAGATAAAACAGCCATGGTTGGAAAAAATCGTGCCATAATGTACATGCGCCTCTCGCAGTGCGCATGGAAGATTTGGCTTCAGGCGGAGGGAGGGCAGGTCTGCTGAAATGGCGCCGTTATGCGCGGTAGCACTTCACACTTCAGACCAGAAAACCGTTAGTCTGCACCAATTTAATCTCCGAGGACGCTGCTAACTCCCTGGAGACCAAAGAGGTGCATGTGATTGGGCCAAAACTGCGAAGCCGCGGCATGGAGAGACATAAACCGGGAGAATTTGGTCTATATGAGCTCTAAATCAAAAGCATGATCCCGCAGTCCTGCAGGAAGAGCTGAGCTGATGGAGATGCAGAGAGACAGAAAAGTGTTTGGCACAATCTGCCCAAACCAAATGGGCCAACAGGGGAGGCGAGCTGAAGTGAACGGAAAGGTATTGGATCTCTCTCTCTCTCTCTCTCTGCGGTGTATCCTCACAGTCGAGCTCTGCGTAATGGTGTTAACAGACTCTCTACCTGCAGGATAAAGTGCTGATGCCAAGAAGCAGCAGTCCGGTCACTATGTACGTGGAGCTGCCCTGCATCATCGAAAAAGGTACGCGCCTCTCATTATGGCTGAACCTCCTGCACGACTTTAATGCGTGTGTGTGTGTAGAGAGAGACAGTATGTGTGAGCAAATGCATTTCATCATGCACAGACACTTCTTTTGTGTTCCAGCCTTTTCAACAATCGCATGGGATGATTTGGAAGACTGCTCGTCGGTGGTGAGACGGGAGGACTCTCAGGTGAGCACAAATGAAGAAATGCCTCAGTTTCACAGAGTTTCTATGACATGTGTTTTTTCCCTTCTCCTTCACTCAAATCCACGCGTTTCCTGCTATTTCTACCTACCAGAGAGAAATAATAGTGGTGGCAGCGCCTCATCACTTCCAGGCTGTTAATGTTTGACACGATGTGCTGGAATTCTGCACGAATGAGGCTGCTGTTTGCTCGTGACACGCAGACTACCGCTAATTGGTTGGACCTCACAAGTTATGTTCAAAAAAGCAGTGCCCCCTTTGGCACAGCTCACCGTGCGCCAAAAGCACATTTTACGCACACCACACTGACAAGACCACTAAGATGTGCTCTGCCATAAAACCACAGTATCCTGCTTGGTCCTGGTGGGATTTTCAGGTCTGACGGCAGTTCTGATTTCTTGGTGAAATGAGCTTTTAGCACATATGTGCCTTTTAATAGCCAGTTTTTCTCGCCCACAGGTGGATGCATCTGACGCAGATGACCAAGACTTTGGAGATTATGCGCTGGATTTTATGGCAGGTGAGCAAAGCAGAGCAAATCTTCTGTCATAATCATAATGTTAATCTCGTCATCATCAGCAGCCGTTTTTTTTTTTTTTTTACCAAATCCCTGGGTGTTTGTCTCTTCTGTCAGACTCCCCTGCCACACTGGAGAGCAGTCTGTCTCCAGCTGAACTGGTACCATTTCAGGGATGCGTCATACCTCCGCTCACCCCTCAGCCATACTTCTCCTCTGAGGACAGCCTGGTTTGCTCCTCCACAGAAGCAGGCAACACAAATGCACAAGACAAAGCTCACTGGAGGGGCATCGCTCAGTGCCAGAGCAGGGTTCTGGGAGATTCAATGGAAGTCAACAGTCAGGTAGAGATCTGTGAGATTTATCACGACTGTGGTACAAATTGTAAGGACATATTTATATAATGGCATTAGATGATGCAATAGTCATATTTTTGATGTGTTAGAGAAATCTCAAAGCCCTGCTGCAGCCCTTTGACAGACTGACACTTGTGACCATTCATGTCTCAGTTCTTCTTTTGTGTCAGGACTTTTCATCTTCTTGGTTTAACAGGTGTATACTAGAACTATATAATAATAGTACTGTTTACTATACTATATAAGAATTTGTGCAAGCCAGTAATACATGAAAATCTTATGGTTAAAATAACAAAAAAAAAGTACCGGTAAATGTCAATAAGAGTGGGGCTTGTGCTTGTTGCGTATCAGGTGCAATAGAGCCATGTTTGAAATAACCATGTCTTTTCATACAGTATGTAAACACAGAGATGTACATGGATTGGTCAAAAAGAGGACTGTCATCCTGAGCACTGTGTTTTCTGTCAGCATGACTGAACGTTTTTGTCTCTGCGTTTTTGCAGCTCCATGAGACTCTGCATAGAAAACAAGAAGAGATCGACTCCCTTCAGGAGAGAAACCTCCACCTCAGGCAGCTGGCCAGCCGAGCAAAGCATCTGGCCTCAGTGCTGGAAGTGAGTGCAAATATGTTCACGCAGTTTCAACTCATAATGCCTGTAGTGTCACAAACAACATCTCATCATTATCTCTGGATTTGCCCTTTCAGAAACTGATGACAGTCAGAGAGCCAAATGCAAGAGAACCAGTGCCTTGTGGTGATAAAACTTCACTGAGTCCCTGCAAGCGTCAGCGACTGGATGAAGGATATGAAACAGAGTCCTCTGACTCAGTGGAGGACATGCTGAGGGACATCAGCACGCGCTGCAATGCTGTCCTGCACAGCACTGCTGCGGGGACAAAACATCAGCAGGAATCACAGACTATACGCATGTATGGTGCATTCACAGGCCTACAGACCTCTATTTCTAAAGACAGCAGCGTGACGACGGACGAGGCAGAGCCTGAGGAGAGCGTCTCATCTTTCAGAACTTCTATCAGAGAGCACTGCACCATAAAGACTCGGGTTTTTCCACATGGACGTGCCTTCACCTCGAGGACTCAGCAAGGAGGATACCGCTTTCGTTGGGTTCCAAACCACAGCTGAAAGCAGGGATCGGACTCATTAGTGCCTCTCATTAGTGATCTGAAACTGCCATACGTCAGTTCAAGACTGGAAGGAAGTGTGGGTGGGCAGTGACTGTTAATGCCTAACTAATAATCTATAGTGATATCTGTGAATGATTAAATGATGTCTTCCTCAGGTAGTGTGTCAGCTAATCAGTCAGAGGTGGTGCCTAACAGAGGAAATAATACTGCCTGAGTTTCTGTTTACATGCCTCAAAACGTAATGATCTAGCCCAACAACAGTGCAATGTCATGTTTATTTTTACAAATGTTTTGTCATGGAAATTTGCAATGATTTTACAAGTTCACAAATAAAAGTAATTTTTTTGTAAGGCTAACTTGGAGAGATTTTTAGTTTGGAAAAAGGTGATGTTTAAACGAAAAAAAGGAAACTGTTTTCAATGTGAACTTTCCTTGTTTGCGCAGTGAAACAAATGTGACCCCGTGACCTCCTTAAAGAGGCAGGGACTTCCTTCCCTTTTGTCTCTGTCTGAGTGACTGTGTCTCAGAAAGTCCCCTCGGTCATGAAGCATTGCAGCCAACATCCTTGTTTATATCCTTCTTTTTGAGTTGATTTTTTTCTTTTCCAAACAGCGAGATTATTTATTGCTCTTCTAATTCATGCTGGTGAAACTTTGGCCACCTTGACAGAGTTTCTCAAAACTTTTTGAGTAACACTTAATAACACAGTCCATAGTGTAATTTCACTGTAAGAATCAGGTTTTAATAAAATACTTACTTCTTCCTGTTGATACGTGAATGTAGGTACAACAGAAGAAAACAAGTTTATTGGGGAAAAGGGATTAACAGTTGGGCATTTTAAAGAAAAGGAAAAAAAATATCATATTGCATTTATGTTTCTTAACTTACCTGTTACAGCATTAGGAAACATGGAAAACTAATGATGGATAATTTGTAGAACATATAGTATAAAGGAATTATACATAGCAGTATATATAGTATATTATATGTAGCATAATGTATTTTACAGCCACAATATTGATACTAAAAAGGGATTAGTAATTTATGGAAAGGACTTCAGAAAATCACTCAAAACTTAGATGGCCAGTTCACTGCTGAAAATATAAAATACATGGGTTATGCTCTCATGTTGACTGTTGCAGATTTTCACTCTTTTTTTCCCAGACTTTACAGAATTAATAGTTAAAATGCTTCACTGTTATTCCCTTGTTCCCGACAGTCTTACTTTCAATCACCTCCACTGTTTTAACAGTGGAAACTGCAGTAAGTATTGCATAAGTAGTTTATTCATATAACCAACTTTTCTCATGAATCATATGTCAAAACTTGGTATAGAAAAAAAACCCTGAGGAAATCTAAAGAAGAAGACAAGATGAACTTATCTCAAAGGGATGTGACCTTTTGACCTTTGGTATCTGTAATGTAATCTTCCTTCAGCCTCACTGCTGAGGGGCTTTAGCTGTAAAAACGAGGCAGACTGGACCAGAGGACAATGTCAAACCTCAGCTCAGACACCTGTTTAAACTTCCACAAACCTGGTTTACTTTGGAGCAGTGAAGGCATCGCTACAGCCCGCTGACTGGAAACAATATACACAACTGCTGCTGCTGCCATGAACACTGGCTTTAACAACACACATGGAGAAAAGAAGAATCTGACAGTGACATCGAAGTCTGATTAACACACACCTGCTACATCACAAAGGAAAGGCACACGTGTGTTAACTGATAAACAATTGCTGGAGAATTTGGACTATGATTTTAAGACTCCATAGTTGCATATCTGTTATTAGATCATCTTAATCTTTACAACAATGCCAAAATGCATATTTTATTGTTGGCGATGGTGCTGAAATAAAAGATTTACACTATTTCACTGCCTCTAAAGGTGAAACTGTCCTCACTTATGCCAATGTGTCATCCAAAAATGTGCATATCCTAGTGTTGTGCTGGTTAAGGTGAAGAGGAACCCCATGTCTGTTCATGTTTTCACAATAAATAAAACTTATCACACTGAAATAGGAATCTCTCTACCCAACTATGAAAATCAGATTAAATCTCTTCTGGTCTCTCTGTGGATTCATGCTTTGTGACAGATGATTGATTGGGCAATGCAACATGTTATTCAGTTTAACCTGATAGCCTGACAACACCTCATCCACAAGCCCATTTGTTCCTTTCATGGATAAACAGGACAAAAAAAAAACCCACAAAACGTATGCATGTGACCCTTCACCACTTCACCACAGCCGCGATCACCGTTAACGATTTAAACTCCTGCTGCCATCGTTGGGTCAAACACTTGTTGTCAACCACGCAAAGAAAGGAAAAAAAAACCTTCACCTCAGCTTAACTCGACGCCACTTTTACTGCAAACAAGGCCGTTTGTCACCGAGCAGAGAGAGCTTTGTTTAAGCTGGTCCTGACACATTTGACCGGTTAAGCTACCGCCAAACTGCAGAGGGGAGGGGGCGGGGGGGTACAGACACAATGAGTTTCTAAGGTGACTTAAGCCAAACCTGCAGGGAGGCTGCGAACCGAGAGTCCCGCGGGAAAGAGGGAGGTGAAAAAGAGAGGTTTGATTTTCCTGCGCAGAGATGCTGGTGTGACCACACAGCCGCAGACGTGACTGTTTCCTCCTGTTACTCTTAATGATATAATAACATTGATAATCGATAATGACAGAAACAGACTCGTGCACGCGCAGCCTGCGGGGGGGTTGGTAGAGGTTTGGAGGCGCGTGGCTGTGATGGAGCCGCTCCGTCAGCAGGTGTCAGTCATTGAGAGCACCTGTCGCAACACGGGCTCGAGCTCGTATTGTAAGAAGGATGTGTGTGTGTGTGTAAGGGGGGGGGGGGGTCTGTGAGCGCATATGGAAGTGGCAGGTGGCGAGAACGTGCGCCACCTCGGCCCACTGCGCGCGAGGAGCCGCCCGTCAGGAAGCGACGAGGCCCGCGAGCTCACTGCCTGTTCCCGCAAAATGAAAAAGAAAAAAAGAAAAGAAAAAAAAGAGGTGACTGTTGAGACGCATCAATGATAAGAGCAGTTCACCAAGAATATATAAAATAAAATACTACAAAATAATTTTGTTGTTTGTGTGTTTGCTGATTTTTATTTTGAAAATGACACTCAAATATCTGAATCATTTTATTTGGTATGTAGTATTAATATTTATTGGAGTAGTTATTTTGGTTAAGTAACATGCTTTTAATGTTTCAAAAATAAAATGAAATACTTTGTGTAAACTGTAACTTAATTTACAACTAAAACCACAAATAACTATCTAGCCTAATCTATTTTTACATAATGAACTAATAGCCTTATTAATAATACTGTTTTCCTGATTATTGGATACAAGTATCCATCTTAAGTATGCTTTTTTCCTTATTCTTGTGTCTTTTTATTACACATTTTAGTTTTTAGTTTTGTTACATTACGTATTATTCTAATTGGTATTACATATATATATATATATATATAGGCCTATATATATATA
>JBAJHX010000076.1:16220416-16250930 GCA_037176925.1 Amniataba percoides
TATATATTTTTTTTTTTTTTTTTTTTAACAAAGAGTATAAACATTTATTCCATTTCCTTTTAACTGTTTTAACATATAATCCCCTGGTCAGAGTTTGAAACTCTTTCTCTTTACTAACAGGAGTTCATCATCATTAATATAATTACAACCTAAAGTCAGATAATTGATAAGAGTCCTTGTGTCCTTGTCTGGCAGGTTAACTGATAACATGCTGATCCACCTTTACAGCAGCAGCTCGTTGCTCTTGTTTTTTTCTTTTTGTCTTTTTGTCCGCTCGTCTCCAGTAGAAACCAGGACGCGGAGGGAATCCCGGCTTAAGAAAAAGCAGCCGCCAATAGCAGAGCGGAGTCCGGAGCTTCCCGCTCCGCCGTCCGCCCGCGGACAGTATTTATGAGGCGGCCTGCGGGGGGAGCGGACAGCAGCTGCACCGGGGAGCGAGCAGAGGAGAGGAAACGATGCTTTACTCTCAATCAAGTGCTGCAAACTCAACGTGCGTCTGGAAAGTGGAGCTTCACATCACTGGGTGAGTCATTTGTATCATCAGTCTTTTTTTTTTTTTTTTTTTTTTAAATTGACCTAAAAAGGTGATGTTTTTTTTTTTTTAGTATGACCTGCTGCTACCAGGCAACCACCTCCAAACACACAACACTGACAGAAACCTGTGGCTTAATATGTCATTATTTTATGTAAAATGCTGATAAAATGTAAACTACCCACTCCTACTCTAAACAGGATTAGTAATCCGGCAAAACAAAAAACCCAATAAGAATTGAAAACTAGAGGTTCTTTTCCTGCGTTTTAGTCTGAGAAAGTTGTGAGCACCATCTTGACTGACCTTTTTTTTTTTCATCACCAGAACAATATGAGGAGGATGCTGAGAGACTCTGTAGGAAAGAGGAGACACTGTCCGTTCCAGGTAAGAGTGCGGGGGTGAAATCTGCATCAAAACACTTTTAAAAGGTTAAATGTGGCTGCACCCCCCTCCCCTTAGGTGGTGACAGTGCGGCAGTGTACTGCTGCTCGGCTGTGCTCTCTGACCGACAGCTGTCAGCTGCACTCCTCACTGCTGCCACCGACCGACCCCAAAGCCTCCCACTCCAGCCCCCACCACCACCGCCACCTACTTCACCTCTTTCACCTGTTGGACAAAAAGTCAAATAAAGTTAGGGAAGAGAAGGGATGAGGAGACATTAAGCTCTCCGCTCAGCTCTGCGTCGACACGGTCAAATCTGTGCATTTGCATCGTACACCTGTGAGTGGTGGCTGGTTGGGAGGCAGTGTAATGTTAGCTGACGGCTCTCGTGCCAGCTCACACTGCTCTGCTACCCGAACAGTTGCATTTGACTCCAATTATTTGTGCGTCGCTCGCTCGGATCAGGGCGTCGAGACGTGTGGACACTTTGCGCAGGAAAGAGCGAGGTTTATTTCTGGAGTGGAAGAAATTAGGAAGCTTATTTTCAGAGTTTGAGCTTCACAAAGAGCTAAAAAAGAAAGAAGGATGATGATGACAGTGTGGAAAAATAATAGCAGCCACTATTGCAAACAGTTTTTCAGCTCTGTTATCGTGAGCGGCTGGTAGGCAGTGTCTTGTTAGCTGGTTGATTGTGTGTGTGCCAGCTTACCTGCTGCTGCCCTCCAACTGCCCATTTAAAGCCACAGCAGCAGCCCAGAGGACTCAATACTTCAGGTCTTAATACTAACATGCCAGTTAGAGACAGCACTTTTTTGCAACCATTCATCAGATTATAAACTTTGTCACATGAAAAGAAAGAAGTACAGGATACAGAGCATTGTGTCGATATGATCTTAATCCAGAAGCTTTGAGCCTTTTTCTTATTAAAACACTGAATCCTGAACAGATCCTGAACTCATAAAATAAATGAAATAATTATGACATAATTTTATTGTTGGATGGATGCTTCACAATTTGCTGGGCTCAAATCAGTCAAAAAAGGGGCCAAAATGAAATGATGTGCTTGACCGTAGGAAATTTTAATGTAAACATTTAGAAGAAATGAAAATGAAGCCAAACTGAACTTTTGTAAAAATCCAACACTTTGATGGCCAAACAATCCTTCAGCTGCAGCAGTGGTCATTTTCAGGAATGTTCATCAAGATTGTCATTATCAACCACAGGATGGTCCCCATACACACACACACACACACACACACACACACAGACGCTCTTATTTTGACTAGCCTTGAATGACTTCATTGCCTTTGCGGCGTCAACTTGTGGATCTTCTCATCCTGCGTGTTTCCCGGAGCGGGACGTCACCCATGCGCACTCACTGGAACTAGTTTGGGGTCCGTTCGCTGTTTTCGCCGTCACAGCACAGGAAACACACCACGCAGCGCGGAGAGATACGCCTCGGTGCCCACCGACGAGCTCCATCATAGCTCCACCCGTTTCTTCAGGATGATGTCTCGCACCAGCGCCGTGGCCTCCTGCCGGACGCTCTCCATGGACTCCTCCGTCCGCCAGTAACGGATCACTTTCCCCTCTGGATTTACCAGAAACTTCCAGAAGTTCCACTTTGGCATTTTCTGCACGGAATCTGAAAAAGAAGACCAGAAAATCGATGACGCATTCATTCAGACAGAAACTCTGGTGATGCTCTGAACGTTTCCACGTCCAAACTCATCAACAAGCCACACATTTTCAGATTATTGCTGGTGCTGTAGTTAAGTACAACTTTGAGGTACTTTTACTTTATTTCCATTTTATGCCACTTTGTATGCATGTTTTTTTATGTGCTGAGAAAACTATTCACCTTCTGAAGCTAAATAAACTATTTAAAACATTTCTTGGATCAGCTGGAAAATTAATCGCAAAGCTGTAAACAGGCCTTTTCTGACTTTTTACAGATATGTGGTTCTCCGAGGACAGTGACACATTATGAGCTTATAGACCATGATGCATTGCTGTAGATCCAGATGGACTTTCAGTTGTAGTGTTTTTCCACTGTGGTGTCAGTACTTTTACTTAAAAAAAAGAATCTGAGTATTTCGTCCTCCACAGCCAATAACTGTTTCTTGCATAATTGACTGATTCATAAAGAATAAAGTCAAATCTGAACCTCAGAGCAACCTTTAGTGTTAATGTTGGCACTTTTTCACCACTCTAATAGGAGTGTGTGATATGGATATCAGCATATTAGGGACATGGAGACAAATCAACATAGCTTATATGCAAGATGACTCAACAAAGTCTGTTTGTAAATAAATGTTCAGGTGTTTAGATTCACATGAACTAGCGTATGCATTTATTGCCAGCTTAACTGTGTATTTTATGGGTCTTGGCACATAATATAGAGCGTTTTGTTTGGGCCATGGCTGTTATTTCTAAGACACAACCTTTTTTGCTGTTTCATCAGGTAAAACTATCAAATGTTTTATCCATAAACAGAATACTATGAGCCACAATCGAGCTAAGAAGGCGGCTAAAAACACTGCGTATTATGGACCAAAATAATTGCAGATTTATAATTTGACAGATTTCTTGATGATAAAAATAACATTTAGTTGCAGTCCTGTGATGAAGAGTGGTGAAAGCTCAGACTGCAGCTCCTGACAGTGTGATCCTGCAGGCAGCTATGATTATTTTAACTTATGGGAACAGGACAATAAGAATGAAAACCACAGTGATGGAGCTTGTTGGAATCTTGTTTTGTTTTTTTTTTTTTGTTTGTTTTTGTAAAATGATGAGGCCAACATGTGGTTCCCTGCCAACCTGTGAGGAACTTGAAGGCAGGGTCAGCCTCGGAGCCCATGATCTTGATCCTGCTGAAGAAGGGGAAGGTGACCCCGTAGGCGGACTTGGCGAAGGCCTCGATGTCCCTGCTGGTCCCGGTCTCCGTGTCCCCGAACTGTCCGCAGGGGAAGGCCAGCACGTTGAAGTGCGAGGTGCCCAGCTCCCGGTGCAGCTCCTGCAGAGACCTGTAGTTCGCCTCCGTCTGCTCGCTGTGACTCGCCACGTTTACAACCAAAGACGCCTGATCAGAGACGAGGAGGAGGAGAAGGAGAGGGAGAGAGAGAGAAAAACAGAAGCTTGGACACGCAACGAGGAGAGCGAGAGAAGCACTTTTTTACGCACAGAAGCGCAAACCGACGCGCTTTGGCGCAGCACAGATCTGATGATGTGGACTTACTTTGCCTCGGTACTTCTCCAGAGACACCGTCCTCCCCTTCGCGTCCTTCACCTCGAAGGCGTAGAAGTCCTTCGGCTTCTTCGGCTTCACCAGCTGGGTCTGCAGCAGGAACAGGCACCCCACGCCGACCGTCATGCTCAGCAGCACCGTCAGCCGCCGCGCTTTCGGGCCGGAGGACCTGGTCGGGTAGCCCCCTAAGGCCTCCATCATGGAGGGGGAAGATCAGACCGAGGTGGAGAGGGGGGGGGGGACTCCTGCCAAAAAGTCTCCGGAGGCGGATCGATGAGTCAAGTTGGAGAAAACTACAAGAGGAGCAGGAACAAGGAGCTGCTTCCCTCAAAATAAGAGCACGACTCAAACTAGATCTCTTAGGCACAGTCAATAATAGGGCTCATTTTTACAGTATTTGAAACCCCGTCCACCTTAAATACATTTTCTGATGTATTTGTAGCTAGCATTTTAAGATGGGATGAGATAAGATAAGATAAGATAGCCTTCATTAATCCCACACTGGGGGAAAGTAACTCATTACAGAAGCTCAACAGTGAGACGAATACATTAAAAGAGGTACAGAGATAGATATTAAGCTATGACCAATAAAAAAAGTGACATAAGGGGCAGAAGATGACATACTATGTTGAATTAAAGAGTCTTATTGAAGGACCTGCAATTGTGTTCCTTCCTGCACTGAGGATCTGTCAGTCAGCGTATTGTAATGGCTTAAGATAAATTATTTTAGCTATTTATTAGCATCAGTGATGATAAACAAATAGGCTTCTGTACCTCTATGTATTATTTTAAAATCCAAATGGTTTGTTGAGAGGATTAGATTACAGAAGTCTACCTGAGCATCACAGCAACCACCTAGCAACCCGTCAGCTGCACTATAGCAACCACCTTTCAACAAACACCATGGTAACCACTGATCAAACATAAATGACCTCATGACCCTCTCTGCAGCCACTCATTAGGTCTTTAACTTAAGTAAAACAAAATTATTTTAAAAAAAGTCCTGCATTTAAAAACTTCTGTGATTAAAAGTACAAGATTATAAGTGCCAAAAGTAAAAGTAGTCATTATGCTGAGTAGCTCTCTTCAGTATAATACATATTATTTTGATAGATTGAAAGTTATCGATGCCTTCATATTCAGATCACTTTTGAGGTGTAGCCAGATGGGGCTAATTTCAGTGACTTTATATCCTGCTGGGTCACTTATAATAACAGATCCTCACCTAATTGTTGATTATATTTTGTATTAGGTGGTACATTTAGTAGCGGGGAAGTATAAAGTGACAGAAAAAGGGGAATTTCAAGTAAAATGCAGTTACCTCAAATTGCTTGATACACTACATTACTACATTACATTACAACTATTTCATGAATCCACTTTTCAGCCGCTGTGAAGAGAAATACAAGAGTCAGGTCTTTGGAGTGTGTGTAGTAGTTTTTACAATGTCTAACTGTTGTTTTAAACTGTATGTATCTGTATTTCAGTCTATGTGCAGAAAGAGTCATGAGAACTAGAGTCACATTCGTGGTATGTGATCACATATCTGTCCAATTAAGTTAACTTTGATTTAGATTTAAAAAAAAAAAAAAAAAAAAAAAGGTTTTGCTTTGAAAGTTTTGACCGGAAGTTCTTCTCTGTTATTGAGCTGATAATAGTGAAGTTATGTGATTTGAAGTTTGGAGGTATGAAAGTTTTTTTTTTTTGTATTATAGTATAATTGTAGAGACTATTTAGGCTACCTGAACGTTTATAAAAAAACAAACAACAGAAACAACAGTAATTAGATTATTTTATTTTTTTCCCCAGGAATAAAACGCCCACCACGTCTCATACAAGCGGTTCAGGAGGCGGATCATCCAGCGGTGCAGCACCGAGGGCCCAGCTGCGAGTACTCCTCTGACCACTGGGGGGCGGTGTGAGCCCAGCTTTGAGTTGGACACGGTCTGTCAGAGGCTGGAGCTGGACTCTCCACCGAGACACAGTCAGCCAGCACACAGAGTCCCACAGGGAGATCTCAGAGGTATGCAGTGAGGAGGAAGAGACAGCGAAACTATCACCCACACACACAAAACATCCAAAACAACCACCCCAACAGTACTGCCAGAGAATGACACGCACACAGCTGCAGGAGAACAGGAAAGCAAAGATTAAAAGTTCTGTCAATTCTCTCATGCAGATATCACTTTCTCATCCTGTATAAATTTCCTGCCACTGTCACATTTTTATTCTCATCCTTAGAAGTGTTTATCTTTCATTCAACCACAGTATAATTTGAGGTGGTATAAATACAGTACATTAGTACAGTCCATTATATTTCTGAATTAACTAATGCAATAATGCCTCAAAAATGCAGAGGTAAAGAGATTATTAATGTGTCTGTATATTGTGTGTCCTACAGCATGTTTCAAATGGTTGGTTTTTAAACACCTCTCTGGATAATGGTTACTGTAAGTTGAGCTGTAAAACATTTTCCTTCAGTATTTATCTTTGTCAGTACCTCCTTTATCTGAGGGCTGATTGTTCAGGAAATACGCCAAAGCTGATAAATCTCTTATAATGTAAAGAGTAAGACATTCCAGTTAACAAATAGGCCTGCTGCGTTACTAACACATGCAGAGGTACCCAAACTTAGATATATATAATACATTTTCACCATTTTATAACATATTAACATATTTGTTCCACCTGTCAGTATGTCTATAAGATGTTCGCTCAAATGAGACAGATCAATTCATTTGAGTAAACAGGTCCTTTCTGTTTAAAATGTCTTTATCCGTGGACCTGCTTCCAAAGCCTTTGGATTACATGGATTACCAAAGTGGGCCAAAAGTGTCTTCTAATGATTTATAATTCATTTTTGTTTTGTTATAAGAATAGACAGAACTCCACTCTCTCTATGTATGTATGTATGTTTTATGTGATATCGTCTGTCCTGTTCAGACGCAGCGTTGGTGGGAAGCTTGTCTCACCACATGACTGTTACCCCCCCGAACACAACACGCACCATTACTGCCACAGAACAGGTTTGTTTAAGGAACTTGGGAACTTGTACCTTTGCTCGACAGATGAAGTTGATATTTTTTTGTGTGTCATCTGCCTACAAAAAAAAAAACAAGGAGCCCGCAGAGAGATGAAAAACTTCTGCGGGCTGTCTTTCTTTCTACTATACCACGTTAAATAATCATTTTGAAAAATGAAAGGACTACATTAAAAAGCCTTGTTTCTTTGGTGAAAAAATGCTCTACCATGATTAGACAAACTGGGCCTCATCATTGCTAATGCTAGCTCATTAAAAAATCTCAATATCAGATGTGCACATTATGCAAAAGGCTAAATCTAAAAAAAATGCTGTGTTCATTTGCAGAGATGGGCGTGGAGTGCTGCAGCTGAAGAACGTGGAAATGCTCGGCAGGCTGGTACAGCGCGAATGTTTGATATGTAGAGCGATACAGCATGATGTCATTCCAGGAAGTAGTTGTTTAAACAGTCAGCAGAAATCTTTTTCAAGCAGCTGAGACATTTGGAGGTCTAAGTTTATGAATGCTGACGTGATTGTATGATCGCGTTATCTCTGGTGAGATTATCAGATAGAATGTGACTTTTGCACAGCACGAGATATGAAAGTTTGGTAGAAATCATTGTTTAAGTTTCCATAACCACAGAGCTACTTTTGATTGTTTAATGTGGTTTAACATGTGAGTCTGTGTGTTTGCTGCAGCTGTCTGTGTGTGATATATGTGTGTTTTTCAGTTTCAGTGAGGGAAGATGAATGCAGTCAACATCATCAGCAGTAAAAGATGTTTTGGATGCAACACTTGTTTTTTTTTTTTATGCCATCGCAGGTTCTGATGAGAGGAGACGTGGTTTGCAGCCCTTCGCCGTTCTGGACGAGGCCTCTGTGAGTCTGCAGGGAAAGTCAGCGATGAAGTTGGCGGCACCGTCGCTGGTGAACGACTACTGTGAGCAAAGTCTCAAATCCTGCATTATTTTCACAAGAGAACACCAAGACCATGTTCTTTTCTCTCTGTCTGTGTATTTAGGGATAAAGCTGCAGCTCCTCTGTATCCTTATGTGTTGCACCGTGTCTCTGTAGCCTGTGACACTCGGCCCAAAGCCCATTTGTTGTTCATCTGAGCTTTAAAAACAAGTCACAAATATATTTTTGCATTTTAAACAATATTTATAACAACACCTGGTTTAGAAAATAAGATAGATAAATAAATTAATAAATAAATAAGACATAAATTTCACATCAGCAACACACATGATATGTACTTCCTTGATTGGAGAAAGTGTGTATAGGTACATTCCCATGGTAAGTTCACACTACAAAATGGCCAAGTGTGGCCCACTTCATTGTTTCTGAGTCACCACAACTGTGCTCGCCTCCCAGCGCCAGTGCTCTTTCCCAGTCAGGGGTTTACCCACTTATTTATCAGAGTGGAAATAATGAGACAAAATCATAATTGGTTGACACTTCACCGCGTCATAAGAGTGTCAGGTTGGAGCCTCGTACTGCAGGTTTTCATTGGAAGTGACTGGTAGTCTCAACATATAGTAGGCAATATCTGTAAAACGTTTGTTCTGACTCATAAACTCCAACCAAGTCCAACCAACCAAAGACCACTGGGTCACCTACATAACATTAATGACACTGATGTCATGTCTTTTGTATTTTTGTTGTGAATGTCTTGGTTTTAGCAGCTTTGGGAAATTTTAAATTCTGCAATTAAAACCGTATAAATGGTGGGTACTATATGAGCTTCCTGACTAAATTAGACTTCCTTTAGGCCATCAAAATAATGAAAGTTGAATAAGAATTTTAAAACAGGATTTATAGCTTCATGTTGGGAAATAAAAGTACCTAAGTAAAGAAAATCTGAAAAGTGGAAGACTTTCTTTTTGTTTCTAGTCCGAATGATCTGACAGTAGTGGGGGGGGGGGGGTTGAGTGAGTCCTGTCTATGACCCTGGACCTAATTCCTACCCACAAAAAAAAAACTAACAAAAAAATTAACAGTTAATATTCATCCTCTTTGTCAGTACTTGACTTGCCGGGTGCAGTATAGCCTCTGTAGTCCTTCTCTCTTCTCCATCTCTCCCCCGTCAGACACTAACCTTCTCGACTGCAGTTGTAGTGGTATGGTTGCATTAGCACTGGGCTCTTCTGTTTACCTTTGGAATTCAGAAACTCGTGCTCTGGTGGGACATTTGAACCCGAGTCCACAACCAGGACGACCGCTGGACGGTCACTCCGTCTCGTCTCTTTGCTGGAGCAGGGACGGCAGAACACTCTGCGTCGGCACCAGGCAAGGGGAGCTGCAGGTAAACGCTACAGATCTTAAAGTAAATGAGTGCACGGAGGGTGGAAACAGATTCTGTGGTATGAAGAGGGGGGACGTGTGAGGGGAAGTGGAAGAGCTACTCGAATAAGTAGGCTGACGGTTTGTGGTGTCTCTGTCTCTCTCTTTGACTCTTTAGTTGTGGGATGCTGAACGAGAGCAGAGTGTGAGGTGTCTACCATCACACCTATCTGTGGTCAGAGCTCTTTCCTGGCAGCAGCAGTTACTCAGCAGGTATGTGTTGTCAGTACTTAATACAAAGATAATAAAGTGCTTCAGTTGCCTTATTTCACTTGTGAAGCTCATTGCGACATTATGCCTTTGAAATGAGTGGAAAATGTATTATTCCTATTCTAATTGTGAATAATAAACAGAATTATGAATAATGACCTTATCTGCTTTTCACACATTCATACATAGACTATAGGGGCATAAAGGGGCATAGTTAGTGTCAGTATGAAATGTGCAGGGGTCATGAAGAGAAATTACATTTTCTTCAACCTTACAGCGGCTCTGTTCTCGGATGTATCCATCACTTTGACCCTCGGGCTCCCACACCTCTGGTGGGCGCAGCGGTCCAGGAGGACGGGATCTGCAGCCTCCAGTGGTCACCAGGAGGCGACAGGCTGGCCAGCGGCTCCGCAGAGGGCCTCCTCTGTATGTGGGGCAGTGATGTCGCAGGGCAAAGATCACGTCAGCCAGCTGCTACAATGAAGCAGCCCAGTGCTGTAAAGGTTAGTGTACAGGTAGCAACCAAATTCAATGAAACCCATCGCATAGTTGTTGAAATATTTCAATGAACGGACTTCCGTCTGTACAGCCCCACTGCTAAAAACACGACAACCACAATCATATATTCAAAACAACTGTGTGTTTTGTTGGTATGCTCAAAGCTTGAGCTGTTGTTATACAGACGTTTAAAGAGAAAACTGTTAGTTGATCCTGCAGCTATTCAGTGGGCGGTCTGCTTAAGCAACCAGGCAATCTGCTGACCATTGTGTGTGTCTGCGTGTGTATTCATTGTGTGTTTAGGCAATGGGATGGTGTCCGTGGCAAAGACAAATGATCGCTACCGGTGGGGGATGGAAAGATGGAGAGCTGAGAATCTGGGACACAGAGTCACAGACTTGTGTGACTTCTGCCAACACAAAGTCACAGGTGGTTAATTTAGTTTTTATTTAATTATTATGTATGAATATCAGATGAATTATTCCTAATGACCCCAATTGCAGATCTGTTCTCTGCGATGGGCTGAGAAGAAGAGATATCTGGTCACAGGTCACGGCCTTCCCCTGCATCAAGTCACCTGCTGGACCTGGAAGTCTCTCTCCCTCAGCCCGACCTACCAGCTCACAGGTTAACGAAACTGAAATACTATTAATACGCAACTGCTGCCCTCAGTGATGTCTGTGATGTCTTTATACACACTGAGTGATATTAACATCAGCAGCATCAGTGTGACAGTTTAATCGTTACTGCAGCCCCATCATCTTCCACTGAGGTGTTTAATAATCATTTAGCGATGACTCATTCATGTCCTTCCAGTAAATGTGAAACTGAGTTAAACACATCAGAAGTTTTAATATGATATGTGACAGTTCACCTGAGGTATTGTGAATAGTTAAGGGCAAAGAAAAACATACATTAAAAATCTATAAAGATGATTAAAAAATACATTTGGTTTACATGGTATAAATGTTATTTATCAACTGGTGATTTTTAGCCTGATAATCAGGATGAGATGTCATTTTGTTTCACTTCACTGTTCAGTTTGACATTGGTTTCATCTTTTCTGTTCGGAAAGGGAGGGTCCTTTTCAACTAATCAGTCCGCAGTGAATGACATATCCTGTATGTCATTGTGGTGTGAGAAGTTTTCACACTTCTTTTTCATTTTCATTTTTGAATTTTTGAATTGTTTGTTGTGTATTTTATGTCATGATGTACTGTTGAGACACCTGTTATATGTAGGAAAGAATGCATTTAAATGTATCTAAAGTTCAAAAATGTTTTTCAGGTCACTCCCATCGAGTCCTGCACTTGGCCTTAAACTCTGATAATACTCGGGTTTTCTCAGCTGGAGCGGATCAGCGCCTTCACATCTGGGATGTGTAATCATGAACTTTATGAACATGGACGTTGTATGTTGTTGACCCCGACCTTAAACCTTGTGTCCACATACAAGCGGTTCACTTTCTAGGTAATGTTATTGCAGATTTCCTGTCCCCTGCTCTGATCTAACCACAATAAGATACGTCTTGTACCACTCTGAAAGGAAGTGCCATCTGAGAAGAAATGACACATTAAGAATATACTCGAATTCTATCAAATGTCCTCCCCTTTTTGTTTTTTAGTACAGATGCATTTTACATTTTGCTGTTTGAAATATATTCACATGAAAATAACATTATCATAGTAGCTCAAACAACAAACACAAAGTCATCTGTTGGTCACACACAGCTTAGGCTGCTATAGCACCTTTCAAACAAGAAGCACAGAGCAGGACACTATACACATTATATACTAACTACATACCAACTGGACAGTGCAGGAAAAGCTTGATCACCTCTCATTTGTAACAGTGTCAAATTCACTGATGACTATAAAGCCTTGTGTATAATTAGCAAGACTTTGAAAACAGGTTTTACAGATTTTTATTTATACAACGGATTCTTTGTGTTTGGGCTCAAGAGAATGTTTTACTATGATTTCTGATTGCTGTTATAATAAATTTTGCAAGATGCAAATAAAATTTATGAAATAAAATACTGTGCACATTTATTTATTACTATTTCTTCATTTATTCAGAGAGTGATTTCTGTGACTTCTATTGTAAAGTAGATTGATAGTATTAATGATGTCCGTGTTTTAATTGGTGTCAGCGTTTTCCTTTCTTTGTTGTCCACACCTTTATGGTAATCTGAGACATTCAACCCAATAAAAGTTATTGTCATATGTGGTGCTTTGAACACTTCATTGAAGACTTTATTCTCGCCCCCGGCCTGTCAGTTCAAGGTTGTTTGTGTTCTGGCTCTTTCTGTAACAACATTTTGTGCTGTTACTTGACATTTATTCATATGTCAGAACTGCCACAACTTGATTTAATCCACAAAAGAAGTGCTCGTGTAAAAGTTTATTTAGTAAGTTAGGTAGTGACAGAAAGGGACAGAAAGTCCTCCTGGCAAAAACCTGGGTGTTGATGTCTTACTTACTTACAAGTGTGTGACCACACAAGAGCTGAAAGAACCCTTTGCAGAAAGCTACCAACGGTGAAAACTTCCTTTGAAGAAAAAAAAAAAAGAAAAGCAAGACCCCCCATGTTGAATGTATACTTCTTATCTGCAACAAGTTTACAGACTGAGGTGTTGAGAGTTGGTGCAGAGCGTGAGATTCAGACTTCTGTTCCTCAGACTACACCACCACAGAAAATAGAAGCACAAAGATGCAAAAGTTAACGTACTGTACAGTTGCTAGTCTGGCCGAAATACTGACTTGCACTCTCTGTCATTTATAGGACCACAGTGAACAGCTGGATTTCCTGCATCCATCTTTTCTGATTTGCTAACTATTTAGTTAATGGGATCATTTGGCTGGCAAGGACGAGCTTTTCCACATTCAATCATGGAACACTTTTACATGCAATCTAAAATCCCAGAATGCAATGCAAATGAGACACATACATTAGTGATGTGGCTCTCAGGATGGTAATGTTCATTCACTGTACAGTCAGTCCACCATATCCAGAAATATCAAATAACACCTACTGGATGGATTGGATTTAAGAGGCCAAACTTTAAGTTTATCCAATACTTTGGTTAATGATCAAATACCTAGAAACAAATTACCCATCAGTCCCTAATGTTACTTTTTTTTGGTGCTGATGCAAGTGCAAAAAATATACTAACTTGCTTAAGTAAAATGGTAAAAATGGTACAGGGTACAATGTTGAAGCTTAGAATTGTTAAATATATAACTCATAACTCATAACACATATTTAGGGTCATTAATGAATAAAACAAATGTTTTTCTGTCTTAAACCATTGGGCTACCAAGGTAATAAAACTGTGGGTTTTGTATGTTCTGCTTTGTGCTGTCTACTTTTGTTTAAGACCTAAATCTCATTACTGAATGTGCAAAAATAAATACAAAAACACTAAATCTGACAACAGCCTAAAAATGTATTAATGCATGTAATTGTGGGGTGGGGGGGATTATTTGTTTGTTTGTTTGTTTGTTTGTTTTTGAGATCCTATGTGGAGTATGCTTATGGTCTCACAGAGCAGAGGCCGGAGTCACCTATGCTCCACTGTCCTCAAATGTTTCCTCATTATTGTGTTCATTTCTACAAAATGTGCAGTGTTCTGGAAACTCATTGCCAGATTCAGATTTCAAAGTAACAAAGTGCACTGAACTTTTTTTCCAGACTGCTTGTTCTTAAAATAGAGTTCAGGGTGGAGCTAAATGTCTATATTTTTAAACCCTCCTATAAAAGCACAAGTCTTCTTTTCCTGGTGTCCAGTTACATTGGTGGCCCTGTTCACACACCTTCGTTCACCAAACTATGCGCTCAATTGTTTTATCTCCACTGCTATAATCATAAAGTAAACACAGGTCAAACGTTATGTGACACAGGATAGATTGTGCAGTAGGACAGGAGTAAAGTGACATAATGTATGTTTTTTTTAAATGATAACCAAATAAACATCCTGAAACAGGTCAGAGCGGGTTAACCTGGCCACTCCCATTTTCTCTTCATCACCTCTTGCATCACCCACATTGTGAGCTGATAATATAAACTTCCCAAGCAGAAAGTGTCTTAGGTAGATGAAGGTGTTACATGTTACAAGACTGTTGAATGGAACGGGAATGAAAAAACACATCATAAACAAAGACACGGATCTTACTGCATGTTTGCCCATGCAAAGCAGCTTCTGCAGCGACTGGCTCTTCTGGGTAACTGTTGCCAAAAGTTCTTTAACTTAGTTCAGGCTTTGACATTGCACTTTATAAGATTTCTGTTACTGTATTTAATCATTTCAAGAAATCCTGTGTGATGCATTTATACCAGTTTTGTGTTATTTATCTTAACTTTGTTAGAGCTTAATGTGACACAGTCAACTACATGATTTGACTGCACAAATTAACCACAAAAAAAAAAAAAAAAACATAACACAGGTAGTGGTAGGTTTGACAGAAACTGTTAATGTTAGCTAAAAACAGAATGAGGACAGATGCACCTTTTCATAGTAATTTAATGCTTCTTTTTGGTTATTTTGCATCTCTTTGTAGTTGCTTTGTGTTTCTCTCTGTGTGGTCATTTTGCATCTGTTTTGTCATTTTGTATCTCGGTAGTTACTGTGTGTCTCCTTTAGGTTGTTTTGCATCTCTCTGGTAATTCTGTGTCTCTTTGTTGTTTCTTTTGGTCGCTAATTTTTTTCTGTGGTTGTATTGCATCCCTAAGGACTTTCAGTGGCATTTGAAGCAGAACTCCTAGGTTCTACTGTTGGTAGAACAGCTACTGCTGAACCTTTAGTTCACCCTAGAGATGATGAGAGGCTCTCCAACTATATGGCGTCATAAACATGCGAGCGCAAATACAAATGAAAAGAGCACAGGATCAGGAATTGAGGGCGTAAAAACATAAAACTGAAAGGTTAAAAATAATTTTGTAATAATTTTGTGGCCAATACAATTGTTACTTAATGTTAAGGTTATGGTCGAGAGCGAGGAAAGGTTTCGAACAGTGAGAGCGAGCAGCGCTTCAGCCCTCATATCTGCGCTCTCTTACAGTGTTCACGCTCGAGACAAAAACTTTATTCGCCACAATAGTATTTTTAAACTTTCAGTTTTATGTTTTTACGCCCTCAATTTCTGATCCTGTGCTCTTTTCATTTGCTTCCTGTCCCACCAACTTCATACTGACACTCTGTAGAGATATTATTACAGATTATTTAACTATTCGGAAACAAATAACCAAACATCAGATTCCAATGCCTAGCTGCACACTTAGGGAAGTAGGCCAGAAACACAACTTGATTATGGTGCACTGAAGCTCATTTGTTTTTCTCTCTGTATGTTCCCTGACTCAGTGGTGTACCATGACTTAGCAGTGGGCCAGATCATGTCACATTACGCCCTTGTCCAGAGGCCGATGTCCTGGCACAAAGCCCAGGAGTTCTGTCAGAGGCACTATGTGGACCTCGCCGTCCTGAGCACAGAGGACCAATACATGTTTCTCATCAATGCTAC
This sequence comes from Amniataba percoides, assembly GCA_037176925.1. NCBI lineage: Eukaryota > Metazoa > Chordata > Actinopteri > Centrarchiformes > Terapontidae > Amniataba > Amniataba percoides. The sequence goes on from JBAJHX010000076.1 coordinate 16,236,169, forward strand.
TGCTGCAAACAAAGTCAGCTCCTGGCTTGGCCTGCAACGGCAGAGCCTCTCTGGTCACTGGAAGTGGGTGGACGGGGAAGAGCTGAGCTACGAGCACTGGCACAGGAGAAACGACGAGGGCCGTTGTGCAAGTTTGGAGGCCATGCTGGAGAAAGACAAGAAGCTGCTGGCTCGCTACTGTGAGGAGTTGCACATGTTTATCTGTCAGGGTGAGAAATGTTTCTTGCACTATTTACTGGTAAATATTGTAGCTTCATGACACTGATAGATTACAAAGTGACATGACTTAATTGTCCCATGAGCAGCTTTGTTTTGATCGCCTGTAGATGTTCATTACACGTTCATGTTAATACATTATATCTCTTTCTGTTATGGCCAGTGTGCTCAGGGTAACAGGGATTGGACCTAAATCTAGACAGTGGAAGCAGGCAGAATAATTTCAGTGACTAACTGATTTGAAGGTTTACTAGTATGCAAGTAAAGGAAAGACATGCAGTACATGACAACTTTGATGACCTGGAAGAAGAAGAAAGGGTCTGGGTCGGTATGCACATAGTGGGATTGAGATGGGAGGGGAAGCAGAGATGAGGGGAGTGAGTTGATTGCGGGGCAGATGGGAGTGGCAGGATCTGTGATGGAAGGAGAAAATCTGAGGACATCTGGTGGTCAGGTAAAGAATAACACTGAGAAAATAGAGATGTGAGTGGAGAGAGGAAGAGACAGATGGACATGACATGACTGACTTTAGCCTCATGACAAAAATCCTGACCTACCTAACCTTCTTGCTAACAAAGCATGACACATAAAAACTTTCCCACTTCTATTGTTTTATAGTACGAGATGGCGTGGTTTTATCCTCTTTCTACTTTTATCATTATGTATTTATGTTAATTCCTGCAGTCCTTTTTCATAGAATATTAAAATGGCAATTGCTTAAAATCATTCTGTGACATGTTCATTTTCATTCCTACTCGCAGGTCCAGTTTCTCCACAGCCAGTCTTGGTGAATTCAGTGGGCTCTGATAACGTGAGGCTCAGCTGGAACGTCTCTGCGTTTATGCAGATGACACCACACAGTTACAATGTGACGATCTGCAGCAACACGTGCAATGTGCACATCTACTCCTACACTAATGGTTCTGCCCACATGAACATCAAAATCTCCAACTTAACTGGAGCCACAGAGTACTTCATTGAGATTTCTTCCTTGGTTGTTCGGCCTGATGGAGTTGCTGATGGACAAATTTTCCTTCAAAGTACCCCTACAGCGTTACAGATCAAAACAGGTATGAAGGGTGATTTTTGCTATGTGAATTGTGTTGAAGTTGGTTTGTTACATTAGGATATATTCATTTTCAACAACATATGTCATTATGGATTCATTGTCTTACTGTAAATGGCAACATTTCAACACCCAGTTTTTTGTCTGATATCTGCTGTTCATTTGTACTCATTTTCTTAGAGTTGTACTGAACTAAACTGTTTATTAATTAAAAGACAATTGACAGATTAACCCATAAAGCCAATAACATTAGTTTCAGTGCTACCTAAATGAGTATGGCCTTCTACCACTGGAACTCTGGGACACCACAGATGGCTTGTCAACACTCAGACAAACCAAAACCATTTAACAAATGGATAGTCTTGAAGCTCTTGTGTGATGCATATTTGTCTTTTCTCTTCCCTAGTTGACTCTGGTGTGCAATTCAACGTCATCGCTATCATTTTTAAGTCCCTCAAACTCCTGTTTCTGGCTCCTCTGCTGTGGATGATTTATTCTATCCTGAAAAAACGCAAGTCTCCTGTCATGCGTAAGAAAATTCCTAAACTAAAATACTCCTCAAACCATTACAGACATGCAAAATATTTCTTCTTCACATGTCCTTGTTCTCTTTTCTTCTACAGATGATATCATGGAGTTGGATCGCAACATCTCACCAGTGATTCTCTCAAGTGAGGACACACTCATTGGCCTGATCCCCCAGAAAAACAGAGGAATCGGTTAAACATGAAAAAAAAAAAATTACTTTAAGCCTCCACAGAAAAAACTGTCCCGTTAACAAGAAAAAACGATTCAATACTTTAATAACCTTGCTCACAATAGCTTACTGTGATCACTATTGTAAAAATGAAATATCCTGAACAAGTTTTAAGAGAAATAAAACTTTCCAAAACTGCAAAATAGGGCTGGCAAAAAAATACACTACCCACCAGATGGTCAGTCCTTCCAGTAAGTGAGGAGAACACAGACATCAAACATGATCTATGTGTCCTTGTAGGTCATTTGCATCACTTTGCTTCAGTGGAAATTTATCACTTCCTCTGGCTGATGCAGGGTAAAGCCCCACCTTTGAGGGCTAATTTGTTGCTTAGAGATGCTGCTAAAGACATAAATTGACAGAAATCAATTTTTGGTTGTTATTTATCGATGGATTACTTTAAATAAGGGAGAATACTTTACAGCAACTGGCTATGATGATAAGAGTAAAACATTTTTTCAAACAACAGTGATTTCAACGTTCTGACTACATATTGTGATTTCTAAGTAGAATTCAGAAAAAAAAAACATTCAGAAGATACATATTTCTTTACAGAAACAAATTTAGCACAGATTTTCTTGACAGATTCTTTAAAGCACACAACATGTATCACAGTTAATATTGTGATACATGTTGTGAGAAAAGTAAGAAAACTGAACTTTTGATATGAAGATAATTCAATTATTTGCTCTGTAGGCGAAATGTATTATTTGCTCAATACATTTAGTTTTTTCTCTTTTGGAGCTAGTTGCTATGAGCAGTTATGATGTGGCTTTAAACAGCCTGTGATGACCCACAGTGTTTCCACTGTTAGTGGAAGTTTGAGGCATCTTTGTGTCATATTCATCCTTGTCATGACAATATTTCCACTGAAACAGCTCATTTTCTCACCTCTGAGTTGATGCTAGTGTCATCACGCTTTATAGTTTGAATTATGTGTTATAGCATGGAGCAGTGAACACCTGATGATTGTAGGATCAACTCGAAGATTTGCATTAAGCTCGGATATGTAAAGTGATCTTTAATATGAGGGTGTCTTCCTGTCTACGTTAATTAATGTACTGTAGGTTCTACAAAGCTAAGCAGAAAATGTTCTCTAAATGTAGTTTTATTGTTATATTATAGGTTGGTATGTGTCAGCCTGTCTGCAACTTCAGGTATAGCTGGGAAGAAATCAGTCTTTCTTGCTATTTATATGGAGATTGAAAGTATTTGCTATAGCTGTTAACTTTTTGTCTTTATGCATTAAACCTCACATGGGGTTTATCCAGTTAGTATTTTTTTTAAAGAAGTCACACAGCCAGTAGTAATTATTGAACTAAAAACAGTGTTTCAGTTAAACAATAGATAGATTCAGTAAATGATGTATGAATCTCCATAGATTCAATAAACTATGAATTTATTGAGATTTTTTTATTTCAAGTTTAGGCTTAACGGAAGACATTAATGTGAAGGTAACAGAAAAAACTGATGGTATTAGTCATATCATGAAGATGACACACAAATCTGCTGATTTTTATTTTTCATGTTTATGTTGTTTTTGTTTTTTTTACTTGTTTCTTTGTTTTTAGTATTTTGTTTGCTAAACTATTTAAAGTGAGTTAAGTTTGCATACAGCAAACATCAAGTCAAATTTTAGATTTATTTAAATTGTATTTGCAGCCGCAAATAAGTCGTACTGGTATACAGACAATTTTTTTTGATTATTCATACATAATGTGTTACGTGTTGTTGGGCCTTTGGCAATCTTAAACTGATTTGGATGTCTTGGAAAACAATGCCTTCCAGATTAAAACAAAGTCTAAACCACATGGTAATGATTTAGGTAATGAACACGTTTTATACACAGAAAATATATGTGACCACAAATCTTGCCATTGTCATGTGCTGCTTTATTTTTTTGCTTGTCGTTTATTTCTGCAGCATTTTAAGAACATGATGTAAAACTACAATCTAAATGTCTTTTGTTCTGCACTGTCTGTGTACTGTAAGCAAACTTGTTGCTTTGAATATTCATCAACAATTATTCATGAACATTGATGAATAAAGATGGTTAAGATGGTTGACATGATGACTATTTTTTGCTCATCTAAGGAAAATATAAGCAAAAGATCCACATTTTGGAATATAAGTTGAGTATTTTGATACCACCCTCGTATCTGTACATATGAAACTACAACCAGCAGCTTTAGCTTAGCATAGAGAATCACAATGGGGAAGCAACATTTAACCTGCCTCCACCCAAAGATTAAAGAATCAGCACCATTAATGAGCACCTTTAATGTTCACTTATCAAGATATCATGTCTTGTTATTTTATCCCCACAAAAAACAAAGTCATTTGGGTGTTAGTTTATTACTTTAGTTTTTATACTGAACAGATAAATGAGTAAGTTGTATAAGTTGTTAATAATGAGCAGGTGCTGGTGGGTTTCCCAGTATGTAAAATTTATGGTTCAAGGTGACGTTGAGTACCAGTTCTTCCATCGGTGAGCGCTTCCTCACCGCTGTTCTCATCTCTTCATTCATTCACCTCCAACAGTCTGGTGTCTCATCGGCTGACATGTTTCACTTTCTCACGACTCACTCTGAATCATGACATGACGCTATTAAAGACACTCAAAAGTGAAACCAACCAGGGCTGACAGCAACCTCGAGTTTTAGCTGTTCCCCACAGGGCCCACCCATGCTGACATGCCTGCACCCTGACGATGTGAGAAAAACCTCCACCACACGGCCTGTGAGCAGAAGGGTTATGATGATGGTAAGTGACATAAGAACTCTCACCGCAGGCTCCTATATGAGGGTCGCACACACCGGTTCTCATATGTGCGACCATCTTGCTGACTCATGAATTTCCACGGTCAGACCACATCCTTTGAGCTTAACGCATAAAAGCAAGTGTTTGCGCCGAGTTATCTCGAGAGACCTTCATCACATCAACAAGAAGAACCTCTGAGAAGAGATGTTTTGTCCGAGGGATTTAATTGTTTGCATCTCCTGCATGATCCTTCTCATTGCCCAGTCAAGTGAGTAAACTGTCTTGCAGTCGTTCATGTAAGAATGCAGAGTGCAGTGTTTTAATTGGCTGACCGGTCATATACCATTTTATTAAAGTAATTGACTGAGCGTATTCAGTTTCAGGTGACGGGTCTGAGATCATCAATGGGAAAGAAGTGCAGCCCCACTCGCTGCCTTTCATGGCTCTGCTGGAGGGCAAAGCACCAGCCTGTGGAGGGACACTGATCCATCCATCATGGGTCCTGACTGCTGCCCACTGTGCTAAGTAAGAACAAGCTACATGCACACCTAAAATTATCTAACCCCTGTATATGCAGTAAAACTAATATTTATTGTTTACTGACCGGTCATTTATGAGACTCTAATCTGAAATCTGATAAAATGATCACACTAAGTTTTGAAGTCAGCTAATCAGGGAGGCATTGCATAAGATATGCAATGATGAGACCACCATGCATGCATATTTAAAAGAATTATTTGCTTTTTTGAGGTCAGAACATGTTGGTAAATTGCAATGGGGGCATTACATCTTGAAAATCTGATTCATGAAAGAAAAACTACCAAACAAGACAGAGCGCTCTGTTTTTCGCAAGATTATCAAAGTGGGAAAGATTCATTCAGAGAAAACAGCACGTCAGTGATGGACAGACCTCTGACAGAAGTGGCAACTCACTTCAAAACCACAAATTTCACAGGGCTTGAGGCAAGATGAGCCACGTAACACTAACTGAAGTTGTAAATCAGCCCACACACATCAGTGTTCATTTTACACATTCAACAACCGCCACGCAGTCATATCAGCTCTGGCAGGGCACTAACTCTCCACTGAGCACAAATAAATTCCTACTTAAGTCTCAACTCGTATTGAAGCTTGAGAAAAAATGCGTATTGGTTTCTCGGAATCGCAGCAAAAAAAAAAAAAAGTCCCGATGTTATAATCATATTTGTTCATTTACAAATATGCTGTGACAAAATAATGATAAGAACTTAATTGTAATAAGTTTCCTTTGCCATATTTCCTGCTTTTAAGAAATGCAACGAAGGTGTTGCTGGGGGTACACTCCATCAAAGCACAGGAAAAAGACTCCAGGCAGGTCCGAAAAGTGAAGACCCAGGTTCGTCATCCCTGCTACGATGAAGATGAACATGTCAATGACCTTTTGCTGCTCAAGGTAAGGTAACATTACGGTAACGAAGTAGTAGTGACGAAACAAAGCCGCAGCAATCTTATCTGTCTTATTTTGAACACTTTGTTTGAATTTGCACTTTAAGTTTATTGAGGTCATATGTCAATATGTCATGCAAACTGCAAATCAGACTCAATCCAGAGCAAATAATTGCCCATACAAAAGGCAGCAGATTATCTTCACTGCTTATCTCGACTCTTAAGGCACTCAATGGGCCAGTGTGTACATTCTGCGTCTTTCTGGCTTTTGTTCTCCCACAGCTGATTTTTTTTTTTTTTAGCTTGCCTTGAAAAGTATTCAGCATGTTGATCTACTAATGTTGCCTTTAAATGGGCACCACAAATATGGTCATTTGACTTGAATTAATGGCAATGACAGATTTACCTCTGTTGCTATGAGTTTGCTTTATCTGTAGCAATAACACACTGTTTTAACATGGCGGTCCAATGGAAGTGCAGCACATTCAAAAGTGGAAGTATTTTCAAGCATTAACAGGCTACTATAAGTACAGTATATGTATGGAGAAAGAAAAATAAGGTAAAGAAGGAAGATACACTTGAAAAAATGCAAGTTTTCAGTCTGTTTCAGTCTTTGTTTGCAGTTTGCATGCAGATAATTTTCATGAAAATTACTTGTCTTTTGCTGTGACTAGAGCCAGTGGCGACGTAGACAGTCAGCATCCACAAGTAACGTTCCTTCTCAAAATTTCAGCTCAACAAACCGGTGAAGCAAACCGAGACGGTGAAAATTCTCCCACTGGCTGACACCGTCAAGGAACCAGCAGGTGGCAGCCGCTGCCTGGCGGCTGGATGGGGGAAAACAAACAACCGTGTCAACCAGATGTCTGATGTCCTGATGGCTGTTAATGTGACTGTGGTTGACAGAGTGAAGTGCAACTCTGCTGATTATTACGGCCTTACGACTGTCATCACCCTCGGCATGATCTGTGCTGGTTCAGACGGTAGAACCAATGCAGACACCTGCCAGGTAATAAACAGCCCATCAACACCACAGCACCGCCACCTTAAATTCAATGGACGTGCATAAAAATGACATGTCATGTATTTATTCTCTCTCCAGGGGGATTCGGGAGGGCCACTGTTGTGCAATGGAGTCCTGGTCGGAGTCACCTCTTTTGGAGGTAAGACGTGTGGCATGATTAAAAAGCCAGGAGTGTACGCTTTTCTCTCAAAAAAACAACTCACCTGGATCAAAAAGACAGTGAAGAAGTCTGAAATATAATGAGACCGCTCAGATAATTATTCTGTATTCTTGACTAACTTGTGCACGAATGTCTTTGTACTTCTTTTACACTGTTTCACTTTATCCTGATTAAACATGCTGTACTGATGTAATATTTTTATCAACAATTTTACCACAGTGGCTATGTGGATCTGTGTTTGGATGCATGGAAACATACAAGAATGAATCATTAGCATTGGACATAATTTGAAACTGTAACTAGGCACCTGAAGTCAAACTTTGACTTCTTTGCTTGGTTAAGTAATGTGGATGAACCTGTGTGAAAGGTGATACTCTGCATTTAAAGGGCTTGGAGGCGGGGTGTCTGTTTTTAGCCTTCCCTAAACCAAAAGAACAGCAGCAAAAGTGTAAAAAAAAGGATTACATTTTGTTTTTAACTGCAAAAACTGTAAGCTCTAACTGAATGTCTGCCAAACTAGCTCATAATCAATTCTTACTAACCCCAACCTGACACGTTCACCACTTCCTGCATCAAAAGTTTAAAATGATGTCAGGCCGTCAGCTCAAGTCTTGTGAAAAGATTTTGTAAGACGGAATCATTCTTGGGCACGCCTCGTTATTTCCTCATTATTGATCCGCATTATTACTGCATGGAAACTCCTAACCAGTGACATCTTCTTCTGTCCTAAGGGCACAAATACACAAATATGTCTATCTTTCTATTTAAGCCACTATGTCAGTGCTAGAAAAAGCATTTAAATCCTTTACTTATCTGATGTTTCTGGATTAATATTACTGACACTTTAATGTGTATAATGCATTTTATTGATGTAGACATTTAAGTTTGTGCAAATTTGTGTTTTTATATACAATAAATATGCTATATACTGTGCTGTGTTGCTAATGCTGTTTAATCTATAGTAATGCATCATGGTCTATGAGATCATCGTATGTTCATCGCATCACTGTCTTGTCAGAACCATTTATCAATAAAAAGCTCAGAAAAGCTGCCTGTTTTAAGCAATTCATTTAACTTAAGAAGGAGGTGAAGTTTGAACACGTAAATTAAGATTACTCTTTTTTAGCAGAATTCAAAACAAAATTATGGGGTCAGATGTTTGGTTTTCACTAATCTAAAAAGTAACCAAAGCTGTCAGACAAGCATAGTGGAGTAAAAAGTACAATATCTGCTTCTGAGATGTGAGCTAGTGGAAGTATTTTGCTTCATAAAATGGAAATACTCAAGTCCCTCTAATTTGGGTTTCAGCTGTGTTTTCAGAACGTGAGCCATCAGTTTTCAGATGAAACCTTTATGAACTGATGTCTCTGCAAACAGCTTCCTGAACCGACCATAGAAATGTCAGCAGGGCGACAAGAAGAAAAAAAGAAAAGGTCACTGAGACCATACTGCACAAGGCAAATTCACACAACGCATATTAAGACCCCATACAGGAAATGTGCAAAATGTTGCAGTGTTGCAGAAGTGCGTTCATTCAAATACTGAAAGAGACAGTAAACACACATCCTCTTCCAGTAAATGGAAATGTTTGCCAATGTCATCAAAGTTGGCAGCGAAGTATTGCTGGAAGGATTATTCATCATTTTCTTTGTCTCTCTTATCTCGCATGCTGTTGCTCAGTCATTCCTGGGAGCTGAAGCAGCCCATTTGTATCCCTGCAATATTTGCTCCTCACTTTAAATTCCTGTGGGTGTATCGTGTCGCACGGAAGTCAGCTCAGCCTGCTAATTACTGCACACCCACCCTTTATGACCTGGGACTGACTCTAATGTGGCACTGACTCGTTTTCACACTTCGTCTCTAGGTGGTGCTCTATGCTGCCCTTAGTGGTGCAGATAGAGAGGATTTCACTCATTTGGTGTTCAACATCATGTCACCCAGATAAATGGTAAAAACTAGTTCTTTCTTCGGTGTTTTCAACCTTTCAGCTCACAAGCTTTTAAAACAAAAGAATATTTCAGACGTTACACCCATTGAGATCATTTAGAGGGATTTTCTTTCTTTGATTGAAATATTTTTTAGATGCTTGATGAATTAAAATGAGTCGTTTGTAATGAGTTTTTCACGAGAAAAAAGGCAAATATCACAGGAAGTATTTTGCAGCAGAAATGTTTTTTTTCAATGCTTTCCTATTTTCTTAAACATCTTGTGCCACTTATTGAGTAGTGTGACGACAGTTTGGGAAACATCACTCTGAAGTACAATATTACTGTAATGTCATCTTTGAGAGAAAACATTAACATCTGAGTGAAGAAAATTTGTTGTATAATCTGCAGAGGTGCATTTTGGAAAGTGGTTCAACATGATTTTGGCACAGTTTGAACTCTCTGTTTGTTGAAGCAGATGAGAGCGATCCCACTGAAACTGATGAGTAAATTAGTTCCAAACTGGAGCATGTTTAAATACTCCACCTTAATGTCTGAATCATAATGAAGTAAAACAATATGTACTTGTACGTCTCAAAATAACTGGACGTTGTTTGGTTATAAACCAAAGTTTTAGAACAAAATTTGAACTCATGCTGACGAAAGAAAGGTTGGGGGATCACGAAAATCCTCGCAGTTCGTCTTTAGGAAGATGTGATGGCCCACTCCAAATTTCACAGCAGTGCACACAATGTTTGTTGAGATATTACACTCAGACACACAAATGTGAACCTCACCATGACACTGGAGGAAAGTAAGAGGATCACAAAAGAGTTATCTCGATTTACCTAACCCTAACCCTTATCTTATCTATGTCTGTAGAAAATTTCACAGTTGTCTGAGCAATATTTGTTTAGAAATATTGATATTCAGCCTGGCCCAAAGATGTACATCGATTTTTGTCATCCACAGTGTGACGTCACAAGCATGCTTGACAAACTGTGACATTTTTGGATAGACAGATAGACATCTCTGTAGAAAATTAGAATTAAAAACAAAAGAAAATAGAATATGCCTAACCTGGCAACTGATCTCCTCCCTTGTAAAGGTAAAGAGGGAAAAAAAAACGGTACCACACCCAGGAAATTCCATCATATCTTTTATTTGAGCTCTCGGTGAATTATCACTGACCAACCATCTGCCTGTGTGTTTACTCTGTATCCATGGTCACCCACAAAAGCTCACGCGCCCACCTGACTGCTACCGAAACTATTAAAGCTCACCACACCCATATCAACTTATTTTGTCAAATGGATGAATGCACAGGTGTTTCTGAATGTTTTTGGCATGTTTAAATAGCCATGTCTGCCATGGAGATCACCATCTTTCTCTCTCTCTCTCTCTCTCTCTCACACACACACACACACACACACACAAAAGTCAATGTTTACCTGGGCTTGCATCACCTGAGGGTGTTGGATGAGTTGCCCACCCCGCCTCACCTTTTCCCTCACTCACGGGTGACGCAACACCACACACACAAAACGCAGAGAGAAACCTTGTTTTATAAAGGGACTGTCACATCCTGGCGGGTGACTCAGAGTCGGTGGTAGGTGGTGATTAAAGTTCAAACCGTCAGTTTTGCACGATATTGGCCCAAATAGACGACCATGAAACAACCTTCCATGTTTTCAACACTTGATTTTAGAAAAAAGACTTTAAGGGAATGGTGAGACGTGCATTTCACTTTTTTATGGAAAACTTTGTAAAAAAAAAAAAAAAAAGGTTGACACCTCTCTTATGTCTATGAAATAAGGCCACAACTAGCATCTGGTCAACATAAAAACATATAACATATAAAACTAATGTAAACGAATTACTGGGGGATTAAGAATGATTTATTTTTGCTTCTGTCTGTGATTTGGATCATAAATGATGAATTTATACCCATTTTTTACTAATTCCCTGCTGATCTTTAGATTTCTAATATTGCTATCGAGCTGTTTTCTTAGGAGTGCACGTCGTTTCAGCTTTTCTAACATTTGTAGTAGTTCAGGAGGAGAATGAACAAGAAAACGTTTGGTGTGAAGCGGTGAAATGTTTGTGGATATGAAGAAATGGATGAGTCTTGCCAGATCAGAGATACGCAGAAAAATATGCTCTTGAAATCTGTTTGCGAAATCAAAGGACTCGGAATGGGATCAGATATCAGTAAAGGAATTAAAAACAATTCCAAGTAAAACATTTCTTGTGAGACTTGTGAACATGAAGTCAGCTTCCGAGAAAAAAGGCTGAATTGTGAGTTCACAGAATTAAAAAAGAAAAAAGAAAAACTTCCATTCAGTCTTACAGCAACATCAAAGTGTGAAGTGTGAAGTCAGTCTTTCTTTTCAGACATGCCTTAAAGTAATTCTGCTGCCATGAGGTTTCATAATTTTACCTTTTATGATTTTCTTAAACTCTTAATGCAAATCATACTGATCTCATGGTGGCGAGTCATTTAAACTCAGCAGTGAAGACAAGCTTTGTACCAATCTTTTTGATAAATCCTAGCTCAGATGCAAATTTTAACTGTGGCATGTTATTACTATATCCTTACCATGATATCACCTTCTTGTTGTTGGCATTAAAGTTTGCATCACATTTTTCCTCTTTCTTGCATTTGTTTTCACGTTGTGCTGCACTTTAACAAGCCTCTTCATGCTGATGTGAAACTGTGTCTCTTTGTGCACAGTCTATTCTGGGCTCTTTTGTCCTGAACCATCTAATTATATTTAAGTCTTTGTTTGTATTTGTGTTGGGAGACAACCTGAAGTTTCCTGGAAGTTCCCAAAATAGGCCAGAGCAGACACGCCCCCGCTTCTTTTCCTGGTCCGCCTGTGCAATGGCACATTGTCTACCCATTCACAAAGTTTTGGTCGTCTCTTCACCTTTACAAACACTGCAGCACCATAGCAACACAGTGGTTAGTTGAGTGTGTGTTCGGTAGAATTATAGTGTACAGTATAGGTTTTTCCTTTGTAAACAACTTTATCTTTAAAGGGTCTGAACTGATAAATTAATTTCATCATGCCGCTTGTCACGCACACCTAAAAAGACTTTCCAGCCTCTCATGCTTTTGCGTTGCTCTCATAATTCTCCGGATTCCTCTGTGAGCTTCTCTCAGGGTTATTCCTGTCTTGTCTGAACGTGTGTTTGGCTAAAAGGGCCGAGGTGTTTGTGTGAGCGGGCTGCTGAGGCATGGGATGCATTCGCTCATCGGAATGTAAACACAAAACTCAGGCAGAGATGCATAAACAAATAACACTTTCACATAACACTGAGACACTTTATTGGTGATCAAATTCCATCCCTGGAGATGAAGAGCGTTTTCTCTGACCTATAACAACAGCAGTGCAATAAATAAAACCGAACCTACAGAACATGGAGGGACTGAATGCTCAGCATTCGCACATAAAAGACGGCATTACAATATATCCAACATACAAACACTCATGCAGTCGTTAGCAATAAATAATCACACTAAATAAATTACATTCTAACAAGTTCTGGACAGTGTTTCTTTGCACAGCGTCTAATGAAGCAGTCTATTCACTCTGGTCCGCTTCGTCTTTGAGTCATGCAGCTGGCTGAGGAGAGACGGAGAAATATCAAATGTCAATAAATATGTCAGCAAGGAAGCAACAAGCACTTTATGTAAAAGTAAAACTGTTTAGTAAGAAATCAAGAAGCCTGGGCTTAAAGGAAGTGGAAGTTATTTATTTCTCTCAGTTCTGTTTGTGAAGTGTCTGGTGTCAGTAAATTAAAATGATAACTGCAAAATACTGCTCTTAAAGTGATTCTAATGGAATATAGTTGCGTTTGTTTGCTAAAATCTGGGGGCAAAGTGAAGGTATATCTGGTGCTTTTTTGTGTGTAGTTTACTTTTCAACTTAGGTATTTTCTTGTTTTCTCTTTTCCATAAATTTTCTATCGATAATTATGTCATACGCACCAAGTTAAGTGTTCTGATCTGGGCATGAAAACCTTTAAATGTAAAACAAACCCTGAGCAAAAGTCAAATGCAAAGGCAAACAGTAACATGGATAATCAGTCTGCCCACTGCAAACATCCATCTCAATAGAGAGACCAACCGCCTGCTAAACTCTGACCTACTGTATTTTCCATGATTAAAATATTAGCAACATTTTGGGTGTGTTCACTTTTGGCTTTTGCCTCCAAATAAAATGGTTTCAGCAATCTGGCTAAACTGTTGGCTTGCTCACAACCGGTCCGATTATCCAACCGCTCCTTTCTACTCATTGTCCCGTTGGACTTCGTTGCAGCAACGAGGCTGTGTTCCCACACCTTGATAATTCCTTTGGCAATCAAAATCACAATGCGAACGAAGGCCAAATAGTTCATTGAGGTATTAAATTATCCTTTAAATGCATGAATACAACTATTTAAAGCCTGCGAACTAAAGAGCACAATGTATTCATGCCTTGCAGCATTTTTGAGGCAACGAGTTACAAGCTGAATGAAATATTTAGATTAGTTCTTACAGGAGAAGTGACTCTTTACTGTACATGTGAGACAGACTTTTCTCAAGGAGAATGCTAAGTGAAGGAATGCTGCAGAGCCACATTGTTTGTCTGGAGGCTAAAACTTCTGTGCGTCTCAACACGAGAAGTCTGCGGGACTGTGTGTGTGTGTGTGTGTGTGTGTTACTTCAGTGAGATCTGACCACATGTAAGTGGAGTAATTAAGCTCTTACGGCAATCACGTCAGGGCCACCGTGTCTGCTGTCAGTGTGTCAGTACTGTCATTGTTTGGACACACGGGCGAATGTGTAGCATCTGGCGTGCAGTTATTCTTTACGCTGGTATGCAGCATGGAGATGGGACAGGCCAAGACACACTAAGTTAATCCAGACTAATTCCGCTAGTGGGGATTCCTCTTTGCGTGATGCAACTTGCTGCAGTCAACAACAACAAACAGACTCTTCTGTCACTCGCTGAGCCCACTCTTTCCTGTTTGGCTTAAAGCTCACGTGAGTAGAGGCCGGACACCGCCCTCCGGGGACTTAAGCAAGATTTTTGGATGAAAAAGATCACCAAAATATAAACCACCGGAAATATAGGAGTGCCTACTGCCCGGCAATATTGCTTGCACAAATGGCATTAACGTCGCATAACTCCGTTGCCCCTCTTAGTTACTGTTGCTGCTCCTCTCTCACACTGCAGCATTTGATATTTTAGCTTTATTTTAAAGCAAATTCAAATTCTGAAATATTTGAGTGATAAATATTTAAATAAATATGTGAACCTCAAAGTTTTTCTTAAGTCTAATTTAACATCCTTGGTCCTGAGCGGGGCGGCACAGTGGTGCAGTGGTTAGCACTGTCGCCTCACAGCAAGAGGGTTCTGGGTTCGACTCCCGGTTGAGGC
>JBAJHX010000076.1:16251030-16269719 GCA_037176925.1 Amniataba percoides
CAGCTGGGATAGGCTCCAGCAGCCCCGTGACCCTGAGTGCAGGATGAAGCGGGTTAGAAAATGGATGGATGGATGGTCCTGAGCGACTAGCTCCTGTCTCTACCTCACTCGCTGTCATTCGGAGTTATTATTCATAGTTATTTTTCCACCACTGCACAGTCTGAAAATATCCAATGAATGATGGGGCAGTTATGGACTTCCACTAAGCTAATTCTCAGAACTCCTTATGCTAATTGAGTATACAACCAGGCATTTCTAGCACACTCACATATGAAGCACTTGGAACACACTACATATAACACTGTCAGTATTAGACTGAACAGTACATTAGTATGCAGTGTTGAACACCAGTGTGAAGTGTTTCCATAAAAACTTCTTGTGATTTTCAAAAACTTTTTTTTTTTATTTCAGGCAGAATTTTGACTTGACAAAGGCCACTGACAGATGAAATACATATACAAATCACTCAATTGAGAGGGAGGCTAAAAGCTATTTGTTCCAGGAGTTAAAAAAAAAATTTCACTTTGACAAGCAAGACAGAGGAACAACCACCCATAAACTTTATACATGGAGTATCTCAACATAGTTTAAATTGCTTGTTGAAGTATTCACATGTTTCTGTGTGTGTGTGTGTGTGTGTGTGTGTGTGTGTGTGTGTGTGTGTGTATTTGTGTCCACACAAGTAGTCCAAAACCTCAGAGACACCCACCTCATCGTAACTTGACGACCTCACACCACAACGTCACCGACGGGTTTCTGTAGCTTCTCCTGCTCCGTCCCAGTTCCCAGGTAGGAGGCCAAGAAGTTTTTATGTGACCTGTAACTACAAAAGACATTCAACATGAGCATAAAAACCTCAAGATTATCAGGTGATGGCAGTAGAGTTATTCTGAAAGGCAGCAGCGCAGGGTCAGCGAAATGACTTTGATGCTGTGTAGACACATGAAATTTGAGACTTCTTTTTGTTGAATTTTGGAAACAGTTCCTATATCTACTTTCTAGTCTCTGGATCACACGGCCAGTGCATTTATTTTTATTAAATGAAAAAATTAACCTTGCTGGAACATTACTGTTGATTTTGTAAAGAAATTAAATTGTTGAAGTGGTTTTGCTCGCACAGAAGAATGTTTCTCCACCTCCTCTCTTTGTACATGTTGTAAAGCTTTGATTGCACGTCTGCTGTTATTGGACTTTTGCCTTTGCTCCACATTCAAGCAGCAGCTGTGATTTGGTTACACATTGATAAGAAACTGTGATTATACAGTAAATGACTTTACATTAATATATTTGAGTTTAAAAGGAAGTACAAGTAGTACAGACATTCTATGATGTGACACAGTATTGTGAAACTTCAAATTTTACTTCAAGTCTACAGTAAAAGTAAAAATGAGAGATGAAAGTCAAGAGTCCATCTTGTGAAGGTGGTGAGCAATACCTGTATAGAGTGGGTGTGTCTGGGTGTGTTAATGCGCTTTCTGATGTGTCAGTGTGATCGAATGCCAAGAAGTGTTCTGGGCAGGATGTGTGGACTGTAATGTGTGTTATGTCGAGATTTGCTTGGGTGTGTATAAAGAAAAAGGAAAAAAATCCTCAGCAAACAGGGTTAATGTAGAATGATTTTCCTTTTCTCAGTGATTTAGGTTGAGGTTAAGTCTGTAGCACTTCCATTCCTACATAAAATATTAGTTAAAAGAAAACATTTTAGGTTATTTTAGTAATTGGCAGGAGTTAATGGAAAAATGCAAAAAATTATAGATTTATATTCTATTGCAATTATTTAACAGAAAGTAATTTATTATAGTTGTTATTTATTATATTATAAATAATTATATATTATTTATTATATTTTTGACTTGTCAGATGACCATTTACTACATAATCAATTTTGGAGCTGCATGTGATTTTTTTTTCACTTTTTATCTTTGTCACTGCCTTCTTCATTCATTTAAGCAGGTTTCGATCACCACTGAGGTTCACCTGAGGTCACCACCAGCATCTTTTCATCTGTCACTGAGGAGTTTTTACCGTCAGTAAACTAAATTATCCCTCTGACAACATGTATGTCAGATGTCTGTCTGTGTGTGTGCGTAGATGGCTGGGGGCCACTTGCATACTCACTGAGCGCAGGTCATGAGGAGGATGGCAGTGCAGCTGATGACCGACAGGACTACGGCGATGATCACCAAAACCGTCTGCACCAGCTCAGCGTTGTTGCCGGGACTGATCGGGCTAACTACCTCCAATGTTTGGATTCCACAGCGCTCCCCATCATAACCCTTCATACATCTGCAGATTGAAGAGTTAACAGAGCATATTGATTTTATTGAACTCAAAGTGTTGTATGGGTGTGTGGAGGTTTAAACTCAGTGTATGTTTGATATAAAATGTATCAGATTTGGTCAAAATGAGGAAAGGCAGCTAAATCTCTCGTTAAAAAAAGATAACATGGTCGTGTTATTTCTATTTTTATGGATTCTGTTTTAGGAGGCATATCTGATTTAACAGAAGTTTATTATACTCTACTACTTTTAACTTGCCTTGCACTAACCACAGCGCTCATATTGCAAATAAATGAAATACAAAGTGAAGCGATGCTGTACTCACATGCACACCGGCTCCTGGAGGCCTTCTATGTGCTTGCAGTAACCATGAATGCAGTAACCCAGGTGAGTAGAGGTGCATGGATCCTCTGTGGTGCTGAAGGTCGACGTGTATCCGCTGGTGAGGAAGGTGTGCTCGGGGTTGAAAGGAGTCGTGCTTTTGCTCCTGTGCTTGTTCTTCCTCTTGCCTTTGCTTTTCTTTTGTCTCCTCTCAGGGTGTAACTCTGTGGCAGGAGGGATTGCAAGTCAAACTGTGACCAGAAGGTTTATGACCAGAAGGTTTATGTTATCATGGATATCTTTAGGAAAATGACAGAGGGGGCTATGAAATCATATCTTAAAGCCGAACACACTCAGGATGTTTGAGTCTAGAAAATGTTCATATACTCAACAAAGACATCCTAATGAAGTGCGATGTGATTCTTTTTTGCTACAATTTTACTTATTTTTATTTAATGCTGTGTATTTTTCAGTTTGTGAAAAGAATGTCTTGACAACTTGTTGTCTAACTTTCCACAGTATTCGGTGAGTAAAACATAAATTAATATATGTAAAGAATGACTTTCAAACCCAATCAAAAGGCATTTGAAGTGGAATAAAAAGTCCTGATCAGCTGATGACTCAGTAAGGAAAGGGTTTGTGTTGTTTGCCATACCAAGGCTGGAAATTTCATTGTCTCCTCCGGAAAGTTCCTCGTCTCCTTCCAGCTCGTCATCATCGCTTAGCGACCTCCGGAGGCCCTCGCCGGAGGCCGGACCCCCGGTCACTTCAGCTAGTTCACCGGAGAATGTGGCCTCAGATCCCTGAGTACCTACAGCACTGTAGACTACTGCAAAGCCAGCAGGAGACATGCGCAAAAGCAATAATGAGTGTGATCACATGAAAATAAAAACAAAACAGGGTTAAAGCTGACATAATATGACATGTTTTTTAAAATGTTTTTTTTAACATTTGGGAACATGAGATGAAATGTTCTATTTAAAAAGCAACCACAAAGAAGGCTGGTAAATGGCTCTTTTTTTTTTTTTCATCGTTGGTGGTCACCAGGAAGGTTGCTTGGTTACTTTTAACTGACATTATATTCAGACGTCTTGTTCCCATTTACATCTGACTCATCCATTCATCTTAAAATATCAAGTGCAATCTGAGCTTGTAAATTAGACGCACACTGCAATCGCACTGAACCAGTACAACCAGTCCACTTCCAGAACCGCACTCTACTCTGAAGGCATCGTTCACACCAGACAAGAACAATGATGAATGAGACGGAAGCATCTGAAGTATGCTGACCTTTTGCAGCACCTGGTGCTGTGGTAAAAATAATTGAAACAGGTAATAATTTGCTCTATTGATAGATTTTGAGAGCTGGAGGTGCTGCTCCACTGGCACAAATGATCTTTTCTGAAATATTCACAGCTCTCTGCCGCCTGACAAGTCCTCGCTTGCAAAGACATTTCTCTCTTCCTTCATCCCCTTCACTGTTCTCATACCATTTACACTGCTTTTCTTTTCCGTTTCTTTGATCTACACACACGCACACACACACACAGACAGACACAAAATAAAAGTACAAGTCCAGACTTACCGAAGCACAAGAGACAGGTGAGGACGAGAGGGTTCATATCCCAGCAAGAGAGTGCTGTGTGTGTGTGACAGGCCTAAACTGTGTGTATGTCAGTGTGTGTGTTTGTCCCCCGCTGATAGAGGTTGTGCTTTGCTCTCCTTACCTCAGCTGGGTGCAGCTTTTATAGACCAACGCCTGCCTCTCCAAGGAGAAAGGGTGTGTGTGTGTAAGAGAGGGACCAACAGACGCATGGTGTGTGTGTGCGTGTGCGTGTGCGTGTGCGTGTGCGTGTGCGTGTGCGTATACATGCCACAGTGCGTGCACACACACTTTAACAGCTACATCCCAGAAGAAGCCAGAGGTTCATGTAATAAAGGTGTGTGTGTGTATGTGTGTGTGTCTAATGATTAATCTGCCTCGGGCGACACATTTTGCGTCTCGTGTTCTCACACACAACGAGACTTCTGTCAGGGAATAATGGGTCTGAGCGAGACTGAGACACAGAAGGGTTTGATGTATTCTGACTTGTTTCTCGCCACCATTAAAACACACACAGAAACTTTGTTCCTGCTTCTTTAACTGTTATTGCTTCCGTGCTTCTCCCTCTATGGTCACGAATAAGGTCATAATTACAGCGACAGTCCATTAGTGACACACACACACACACACACACACACACACTCTAACACTACTCTTTGTTACGGTGTACTGTTACCAAGTGAAAACCTTGTGTCTCAACTTTTCAGAAACAGGAAAAACCTCATTTTATAGCTGTATTTCATTTTACCTTCAGATTTCTGCAGTGTTATGGGATTGTTTAATGAAATTTCAGGACTTTAAAACATGAAAATAACCTCCCAAAAATACAAGGTTTTCACCTGGCAATAATGAGACACACATAGACACACACACACACACACACACAGAGGCACTGTGAACTACAACCAGGAGTCACGACTGCACTTTACTCAAGGTACAAAGATGGTCACTAGAAATGAGATGACGACAGTGGCAATATAAATACGTTTTTATGACGTGACTGATGACTGGTATCATGCACAATTATGGGCCACTGGTGGTAATTACCAGAAATGGTAATGTTACATTTTGAATAAAGTGATAGTAGATTCAGATGCAGGCCAGATAACTTTAGTGTTTTATTATTTCCTTTCTGTTCTTATTGAGTCACTGGTTGAAACGCACCTGTTATGTCGTTTTAAAACTTCATGTATGTTTTTCACTATTGCACAGGGTGTCTTTCCGTGTCTGAATTTTTGCGTGTGGTTTTGATTAAATGATGCTCGGTGTTACTATTTCAGTTCGCCGTAACCATGAGGAGACCTTAAGGCTTGGGTGGGGATGCTGCACGAAAGGGTGTGTTGGTTTTGTTGTTGTGTCTGTAGATAGAGGCCGTCCCATCATCCGTGCTCCGCTGGAATCCAGCAGAATCCTGCTAGGAATGCCGGGAACTTCTCCATCCCGCTCCTCGGCCTCAGGGACAACCAGGAGCTCCTGACGCGTTTTGTTTATAGCGGCTGTGGAATGAAACTGTTTGGATTATCTGTAATGGCATTGGGGATACGTGATAGGAACGTGTGGAAAGTCTGACACAAGCCTGGAAAGGAGCACTTCATAACATAACAGCAACCCACTGTAAACACACTGCTACGTGGCTCGTGGCACGAAGGATAAAGACGCTACGGCGCACAAATAGCAGCGGTGTCTATTTGGACGAAAGTTTGAATCATACATTTTCACAAAACAGCTACAAGCTCAGAGGGTGTCACAATAAAAACCGCCATTTCTCTGGAAAAGGGATTATTGCCCACGTGAAGCACAACACAAGACTTACTTGAAAGCTTTAGGTGTACATGCACACCTACAAATGCAGAACGGCTGCATAAGGCTGGTTAATGATGCTGAACTGAACTGTACACAGCGGGGCTTTGAGATCAGTGCTGTTGTATTTTTATGGTTTGTACGGGCTGATTTCTTCATTTTGTAGACTGTGTTTGGTTAGGGGAGCCCTAACTCTAACCCAAGTCGACTGCCCTTATTTGTAGGCGTTGTCTCTGTTTGTACAAACGCCAGTCAGCTAACTACTGTATTTCATCCTGAAGGAGGCAGTTTGTGTTGGTGTTCATAAGTTAGTGTTATGCAAGTGGGTCTTTCTTTTTATTTTTTTTTTCTATATTGCTGATATCAACATGTAGACCTGCTGATGTTTTGCAGGCTCACCATCTTATTTTGGTGTTTTGAGAATCAGAGAGCAGTTGTGGCTGATGGGGCTGTCACAACAGAGTATCGGTATCGGACATTTTGAAGTCAGAAGATCACCAAAGTTATTACAGTTTATCCAGTGGGTAATTTGAATGTTTAACAAGTTTCATGACCAACGATCCAACGGTTTTCAAGGCCAAAGTTCATCCTCCTCTGAGAACCACGAACATCCAAAACTCACATAAGAGATATTGAGGTGTTTCACTGAAGAGGTGAAAACTTTGACCTGCTGGTGGTAGCAGAGAAAAAGTCAGGTGATCACAAAAATCATTAGGATTCATCCGGTGGGGACCATGAATGTCCATACCAAATTTCATCGCAACCCATCCCATTGTTGTCGAGATATTTCACTGAGCACCAAAGCGGTGGCCCAACCAGCAGACGAGCATGACCGTCCTTGGAGGCGTGCGGCTCGCTGCTAGTGGCTAACAAACACAACAGTGAAAATATATGACATGAATCAGCCCCTGAGCTGCAAAACAACTGTGTAAGTGGCACACGTGGAAGTTTTTGTTTTGGTAAAGGACACGCAAGGATGCAGCTTAGCGGGGCTTCCACCAACCACATTACTCACTGCATGAGCAACCTACTATTACTTATGCAACCATTAGGGAATAACACAGTGAGGAGATTAGAGAAGCATTTCCTGAATTTTAGATATGTTTATCCACAGGTTTTATATTTAGAACAAAAAGTCACAGAGTAGGGCGTGTTTGCGGGTCTGTGTGTGTGTTAGTGCGTGCTTATGTGTTTTTAAGTATGTCCTTAACGGAGCAGCGTCTGCAGGTGAGTTAATGTTTATACGCGATCATGGCCACTCATTAGCATACAGATCATATAAAGATGCTTCAGTCAGGTGTTAGAAATGGCTCATTGACTCCGCCTGAAGCCCTAATGAGGGTCCAGAAAGTAAAACAGTGTTATTGATTGACTCGACACCACATTCGGTGGTCAGACACGACTGCCAATAACACTGCAAACACACCTATTTGTTGGAAATAAGTGTGGCTTGACCAGAGTTACAATAAAGTCTTTAGATGTGCTTTGCAGTCCTTATATTTGACTAATCCAATAAGCTAATAAGCTAAACTGGTCTCATAAATCTTAACAATGAATAAATCAGCAATTCTGGAGGTGTAGTACTCGAGTTGAGTTTCATTGGAAAAAGTGGGACACCTGCCACATTTTTTTTATTCTGCGCAAAGTTTCTATTGACCGGTCTCATATGAAAGTGCAACAAAGCAAAGCAAAACAAAACAAAACAATAAAACACTGATACTTGTAACTCTGTCTAAAGGTCAGTAAATTATGACATTGTTAAGTCATAATTTTATCTTGTATCTTGACGTCATGTGAAATCACGTACACGTCTTGACAGTTAGGGATGCTCGCAGGAATTTTGCGTGCCTTTGGACAAAATTCATACAGGAGTAAAAGAGTTCAGCGCGTCTTTATTTTGTGGCAGCAAAAGAGCTTCCAGAACAGAGAAGATTCCAGTGTACACATGAATACTTTAAAATAAATTATTAAAATGAGAATACTTAAGCACAGATAGTCAAATAGTAAAACACAGACCTGTTACACTCAGTGGCCAGTTTAATGTCAGTACTAACAACAATAATGGCTAATTTTTTTATATTCATCACAACTACAAATAACAAAAAATGCAACAATAAATAGAGGCCTAACCAGGCAGAAATGTTAGATATAAATAAAACAAAGAATAAAAAAACTATAAAACAGTGAAGAAATGAAGGATGTAACTCGCTGATTCAGATTTGATCATTTTTATTTTTAATTTAATTTTAATTTTTTCATGCTGGAGGCTGTTTTAAAAGACTAAAGAATTGAGATCTTACTGAACCTCAAAAAAAGCCTCATGATTATTATGATCATTATTATTCTCATTACTGTCAGACAAACTCGGTTAAAGCTGGTGCTGAAAAAGCTCATGATCAGGTTTACGTTATCATATCCAGTATGTAATTTTGAAAAGCATGTGCCACTAAAAGGTCACATGCATGATATTTGACATTCAATATTTGTTTAAACTTTCACATTTGTCCGTATATTTTCCATTCCCAGCCAACAGTGTGGGTGGTGTCACCAACGTCAACCGTTTTTGTCTCTCACCATTCATCATTTCAGGCATGAGGGTAGCTGAAACGCTGGAACCAGTGCGGCTGGAAACAACAATCACGCCGCACACAATCCTACGTCTTTTTGAACATTTTAATCTCTTTGTGCCGCCCTGCCTGCTTGATGCTGTGTGACGCACAGCGCGTCAGGTGGGAACAATCCAGTAAACCAGCCACTGAGTGTAAGCTCGTCAAGTAACGTCACATTGAAATATCTCATAAAAAACACTGAAAATCCAGGTTTGCCTTTTGCAGCAGCAGATGCATGATGGGTGTGTCTAAACAGCCTGGACTCCTTTGTAACCCTGACGCTTTGGCTGACGTGGGAATCTGTTTTTCTTATACCTATAAAAAAAAAAAACAGAACATTATTTATTCTATTTCAAAAGACTCAAATCTTTACCTTTGTACCGTTCAATGAAATCTTCGGGATGACCCGAAAACTGCAGGATGACCAGGCTTAAATGTCCAATGAAATGGCTATGAGATCATAATCATCATGGTCTGACACGTCTCTGCATGCAACAGGATGTTTACGACACAAGGGGCTTGATCTGAAACACAGGCAGGTACACCTGCATGCTCTACATGATGAAAGGTGCCTGAGTCACCCTCAAACACTATGTTCACACCTTTTTAGCTGAATTTGCATCCCACCAGGAACAAAAGGCATCAGCACAAAAAAAAAGAAAGAGAGAAGAGTTTCGATTGAAATACCTGTAGTAAATGTATTTTCTTTTACTCAGATTTGATCTCTTATCACAGGCAAAAGCGAAAACATGAGGGATTTTTTTTTAACAAGAACTTGAAAAGTGGCCCACATTTGGAAAAGGCCAGTGGATTCTTATGAACAGCAGCATTTGAACATCAGTGGTGGAGCCAATATTATAAAGATGTAAAATAAGCAACATTAGCAATTACTTATTCAGTTTAATGAAGTGAAAGTATAAAGTTGCAGAATGGGCAAATATTCATACAACTACATAAACATCGTAATTATACCTGCAATAACAGATTTTTTTGTCCACTTGGGGCAGCGTTGACAGTCTGTAAACACAACTTTGACCTCTAATCACCTTTTAAGTTGGTATGTTGACCTTGTGTCGAGTCATTTGAAGCCGACCTTCTGTCCACCTGTAGCTTCACTCACTTTTAACTGCAGACTCCTGTGGCTCTTTAGCTGAAATCTCCACCACGGTGCGTTTTTTTCATGCATGGTTATTATCATACTGATCATAGCCACTCACAGTACTGGAGTAAATTTACTTAACTACTCTCTACCACTGGTTACATGCCCTACTCTGTTTTGAGAAACTGGATATGCCTGATAACTGGATTACTTCCATGTAAACAAGCACACTGTGGCTTTATCCAAGTTTCTGATTGTTCTCTGATCATTTGGTTGCTACATCCCATTACTATAGCAAACACACACACACACACATACACGCACACACAGACAGACACACACACTCATTCACTGACTAAAGCCTTACCATTTGAAGCAGAAGTACAGAGCTCCAGCCAGACCTATAATCAGCAGGCTCACACAGAAAATGATGACGATTATCTGCTCTTCTCCCATCGGCTGATAGACGAAGTCCGAGTTGATACACCTGGGGCCGTAGAAACCCCTCTCACAACTGCAGCGCAAAGAGACGAGTTATACGTGATCACACACGGCGACTGAAAGCTGCAGATGCACACTCACTTACACTCACTCACACACACACACACACACACAAGATCGTACTTGCAGTGGTGCTCATTGATGTCCACCAGCAGCATGCACTGGCCGTTGTTCAGGCAGTAACCGTCAAACGTGCTGTCGCAGCTCTGTGCCGTCCGCCTCACCACATGATGGCGCTCTCCATCCTGCCCTGAAACACGGCCAGCAACACAGAAACTCAGCATCATTTTCACGCCAGTGGCACATTGTTGACTCTCTGGGATGAATAATCACTTGCTCAGCATTCAGGTTTGTGTTTGGACGCCCTCGCATGTTGTGTTAAGCCCTAAATCCGAGCATAAAGGCGCCGCTGCAACAGTGATTTATTACTTCAACTGTGTTGGCATTGGTCCATTTTATTTTTATTATGCACTAATAAAAACAATAAGTGGCATCTGAGGCTTGCATGAGTCATCTTATTTTAAGCATAAAAAAATGTATTAAGGTTAGCGTGTTATCTTGTTTCATGTTTTTCATTGTTTTTGTTACGCTGCAATGAAAATGAATCTTCATCTCTTTCAGCTGTTGATGAATCATTAAGTCAAACACGTAAGTACTTTTTTCAAGACAAACTTTTAGCCAAACATTTGATGGTTTCTCATGTGCAAACATAACAAAAGTCTTACATTATATTTAACTGAGTATTCTGGGGTTTTGTGCTGCTGGCTGAATGAAGCAAGACATTTGATGATGTTGCCGTGTGCCCTAATGTGGTGATGTGATGGGCACAGTTTACAGTAACTGTATTGTTACTTACTTTACGGGTGTCTCAGGGTGATCACATCACAAGTTAGAACACTTCAAATTAACTTGCAAAACTACAGTACATTTTTCAATCATTCCTTCTAGCTCCAGGATGCTAAATCCCAGGTATAACACAGCCCAAGTAGACATCTTCAGCTATCTTGTTTTCAAAGATATTCAGTTCATCAACGATATAAAACAGAGACCCATTCATCATTTAATGAAATTGACTGTCAATTGCAGAATGGGAGAATCAGCTAAGGGTTTCTGCTCTGTTTCATTTCATGTCCAGTGTGTTAGGTACAATTAAAAAATGTTTTTGGTTGTCCAACTACACTAAATGTGAGATTTTATGTTGCAAGTTTACCACTGTTACAACACACCCTGCTTTCTACACCTTTTTTTGCAGGTTCATGCTACACAACACCAAATAGATGATAGCAAATGCAAATGACATTACCCACAGTTATCAATAGAATAACATCCCTATAATCTCACTTCAGGTTGTTCATATGGATCGCAATAATTGGAATTTTGTTTATGCACTAATATTTCAAGACAAATCACTGCATATTTATTATATCTGCATATCTATTATATTTGTCATCAGTCGTCTGGGTGAATACCTGCAGGAGGAGAGGCGCTGTCGGCAGTTTGCAGTCTGGACGAGACACTCTTGGTGAGCACATACGGCCAAAGCAGCATGACACCTGTTGAAGAGAGAATATTAGTCTCAGTAATGACACCGGATAAAAGGCAGGTAGACTGGTTTTAAATGAATGCTGACATTTCCAGCCCTATGGAGGCTGTCGTTATGACCCACCCAAACTTATTTTTTATGACAAAACTTGAGCAATCCTACAAAGAACCACTTAAGCCGGACACAGAAAAATAAACCTAGTTGGCATAGAAAAAAAAATTTGCATTTAATTTTCTCTGATCCTGATAATCTTTTTCTTGACCATTGCCCACAACATTGTTGGGAATCTATAAATACTTTTTTTTTAACACTGATTTTTCTTATCTTACATGTAACTGTTACCCATATTTTTCCATATCCAACACTTTGACCTCCTTTCATTTATCATTACAGATGATTACGTCTGCTGTTTATAAAACCTGAACACAACTTTACAGGCACAACAATGTCACTTTCACACTAAGATAACACACACTGACAGATACTGCGTATGAGCAAAGGATCACTATCCTGATTATTTAGTCCACAACACCGCTAAAGGATGTGTGTTTGAATGTGTTTAAGATACTGCAATAAGCAATGCATGAAAATGGAAAAATTCCAAAATCATAAGTGGTGAGGGGGGAAGAAAAAATGGCACGAAACATCAGATTCGCTGACTGTTTTTTTTTTGTGTAAACTATGCCAAGTAGTTAAGGTGGTGTGGCTCGTGTTGCCCAGCCCACATGCTTGTACCAGCCTGCACAGCTTTATAACACACTGCACTTGCAGACGCCCACATTCCTGCAGGTAGGACAGCAAAACACACGAACCTGGATACAAGATGCGTCGGGTTATGACTGGTTATGGATCTGGTTATACTTGCTATAAAAGCCCGGCCATAGTGCCGTCTCTTGGGTTTCTGTTCAGGTCTGTTGTTATGGCTGCAGAGATATTTTTCTCTCGCTGGTTGTTGGGTGTTTCTGACGTGGCTGACTGGTGTAAAGTACACTCTACCCTCGAGCTGGAAGTGTTGACGAAGCAACGGTTCTGCATTACTAATTAATCACTTTGCGATCAGCCCATTTATATCATTATATACTGAGTCACTCTTATCTGGCATGACAGAAGCCAGCACGACCCAGAAACCCATCTTACCTCGTAATTTGGACATGAGTTACTCAAGTGTGCAAAATCACAAGGAAATCTGATCCCTCAACTTTGTGAAAAATTGTGCAACACTCATTCACATATTCAGTCCAGGGTAAAGGTGAGCCACAACAAGCTTAGTTTATATGACCCACATGCAGCAGTACGGGGAAGGTTATCAGCAGCAAACTCATGGACAACTGGTTAATAAGCTAAAAAACTCATGCGTGCCAACACAGCCAACATAAACAAAGAGTGGAACAAAAGCATTTAATTTCTTAAAAGTGTAAGTGGTTTATTTAACGTGGTATTTTGTAAAGCTGGGAATGGAGACCTTCCATAATTAAAATAATCACAATATTGCTAATAAGATTTGAGTATTTCCACTCTACTCCACTAAATTTCAACATTTTGCTCCACTAAATTTATTGACTAGTAAATGGTTTCTTGTGCTTCATAATGGTTTTGGCTTGTGCGCTCTAACGAATGTGTACTTTAAAGTTGGGGCCCTCTTATATATCTGCTCTATGGCGTCTGTGTTATAATTGTTCATTATTTTAAAATAGAATAAATCATAGATCAGATAAAAATCCAAAACATATTTGAGCAGTTGGTAGTCATTTTTTTCTTCTTTCCTCTCTAATTAATCATCCCAGGACCTCTCAGGTGTACCTGTCCCACTGGAATGGGAATCGCTGGATTAAACAAGCTAACTAACATATTTAAAACTAGATCCACCTTCACCAGCTACATTAAAACGCAGTGGACGGTACAAGAACTGAACCTTGAGGGACTTCGGTTGTGATGCTGAAAAGGTTCAGATACAGTTTTCACATTATTCTGCAAAACAAGTCTACAACTTTTACCTCAACGTTTTGATGACAGTACATATTTGACTTAATTCAGTTTTAATTACATCTCGTTGTGATGGAGTATTTTTATATTTTCATTTTTGGTTTGTTTACTTAAGTAAAGAATAAAAGTTTTATTGGGTATTTATCAGTTTACACAAGCCAGATGTTGTTTCCTTCTAAAGTTTGTTATGTGACTTTTTATAGGTACGAATGAACCTGAACACCAAGAAAATGACAGATTCAATCAGACCAAATGTGCTCCTGAATAATAAATCTATTCATGCTTTAATTGCCCACTTCCCTCAGCGCCCCCCTCAGGCTCTGAGCTCAGGATGTGCGTCAGCGCGTTAACACAGGTATGAGGCAGTGTCCTACATGTGACTACAAAACTTCCACTCAGGTTGATTTCTGAAAATAAGCAGAATTGTAGAAACAGGCCTCACATATGGTGATAACTGATCATTTGGCTAAGTTAACAAGGATTTCAGATCCCTTGTCACATTGTTATACTACATCAGTGGATTATTATTTAGTAGAAATATTGTTGAGTATCTCATCATAACTGGTTGTTGCAATTTAAAGTACTTTATACACTGCTGGCTTTTTTTAATATATGATAATTCCTCACGTTTTATCAGCTGATTGGATGTTTTGTAGATCTTCATCGTTACAGTAACTAGCAACAGCATTTCCTGTAAAAAAGGTACAACTCTTTCCTCAGAAATGTAGTGATGTAACAGCATGATGGAAAGTAGTCAATTGTACTGTAAAATGTAAATCTAACCACAACCTTACAGATATATAGATATAGTGAACACAGTATGGTAAAACATAACAATGTCACTTTCTTGAAAATGTGATGAAATGAAAATAAGTTGTTGCCCAAAATGAAAAGTCCTGCCTTAAAATGCCTTAAAATGTGCAATTTTGACTATCAAACTACCAGAAGTACATAAAATAGATTACTTTAGCTATATTAGCTTTAACTAGGGGTATTTACTCTGTGGTATTTCTTCTATTTGAGTAAATGATCTTCCTTCACCACACACCGCAAGTGGAGTAAAATACAGTTACTACACTACTGACTTTACTCGAAAATAATCCAGTAAAAGATCTGCAAAGTGTTGTGTACACTTCACAGAAGTACAGAAACTACACTAGATCTGTTGTGTACACTTCACAGAAGTACAGAAACACTATCAGATAAATGAAAATCAAAAATAAAAGCACATATTTTGCTGGGAAAAAGCCCTCTGTTGGTGATATATTATCACAGGTCTTTGCATTATGAAATGAAAAATGAAAATGAAAATGTCCTCTGCATTATATCTTTTGTTTCTGTAGAACTGTAATATGAAATGTAACAAGTAACTGAAGCTGTTAAAGTACAATGTTCTCCTTCAGTAAATGTAATTAGTTACTCGTACTAGTGTTTGGGGGGTGTTTTTTGGCCCCATTCGTTGACTGATCGTGAGTCCAAACCCGAGCAGAGACACCTCACAGAAGCAAAGACTCACCGAGCAGGGACAGGAGCGCGCAGGGTCTGCTGGTCCTCATGTCGCAGGTCTGATCCGGGTCCCGCACTGAAGAGGAGTCCCTCTTGTCCGAAGCGCTGTCAGGGAGGAAAAAAAGGGGGGGCAGGCAGAGGCTCGATCCTGAGATCTGGGTGTGGTGACAGACTCCGGTAATTTTGACACAGAGATTTCACACATCAAAGATCCAAACCAATCCCACCAAATTAAAAGTCTTACCCTGAAGGCACCAGTTCGCTTTCCAAAAAAAGAGGGAAAAAAAACAGCTGATCATGTCATCCTTATTTTTGGTGATGATCTACAAGAAATCCACATGCAGGTCCATCTCTTATCTTTTATCTTAGGAGGCTTTAACCAAAGAGAAACAAGCTCTGTAACAGTGTAAACATCTTCCATTTAATGTCCCACCTAAAAGTACAAAAGTGGTAACAGCAGAAATGTACTTAGAGTATTTTAGAGTTTTATAATTATATATTATGTTTAAGGGTTAATATCATATTATGTTAAAAATATGATCAAATAAATATACTACAGGAAAAAGTACAATTGTGCCATATGAAATGTATATGCAGTATAAGAGTATTTAAATTATACCTGTGTGCATTATTGAATAAAAATACGTATGTTTCACTACTGCAGATGGTGATGGTTTAAGCCAATTCATAAAAGTATGATTAAATTATTTTCTTTTTGTGCTTTTGTATGATGTAAAGTTAGAATATATGTGGTCTGGTCTTATATTCCATTATCTTTAGCAGGTCGTATTAATATAATTAAAATGACTATTTTGCCAAAATTTATTTTTCTCTTCCAAAGTATCCCATTTCTAGTTAAGAATAGCTTTTTCCTTTCTATAGATAGTATTGTTTCCGCCTTTATTTGGAATAATAAATCGCAGAGGGCAAAGAAAGTGTTTCTCCAGAAACCAAAAGCAGCTGGTGGGATGGGGCTCCCAGACTTTAAACAGTATTACTGGGCCTGTAACATAAAGTCTTTATTGTATTGGTTGCAGTGACAGACTCCAGATTGGCTGGAAATGGAGAGGGCAACATGTTTCCCTTCATCCCTGCCAGCACTACTTCTATCCTCCTTTGCAGGATGTAATCTTAAATTCTTGAAAAATCCAGTAGTATTACACACTTTGAGGATTTGGTTTCGAATACGGAAAAATTTTGGATGGCAGGCTAGTTCCTTGCCAAGTCCACTGATGAAAAACCACTGTTTTATTCCTTCTTTCAATAATAATGTATTTGATGACTGCGTTGTTAAAGGAATACATAATTTTATGGACTTAATTAATAAGGTTTTTGTATCTTTTGAACAGTTACAAGAGAAATATAAAATACCAAAAACACATTTCTTTAAATACTTACAAGTGAGGACCTATGTGACCTAAGTTCCATCTTTTCCCAATATTCCCTGTCAGTCAGCTATGGAAAATGTACTTGTACTGGATCCAAATGTAAAAAGGGCTATTTCCAAATTGGACATAATACAACAACTAAAGAACATTTACGGTTGGCTTGGAGAGATGATCTAGGTGTAGAAATAACAGAAGACCAATGGGAGGCTGCTCTTCAGCAGACTCACAAAACTTCAATATGTGCCAGACATGGTCTTCTACAGTTTAAGGTACTACTTCGATTACACTGGTCTAAGCAGAAATTACACAAAATATACCCTGATCTACACCCAGTGTGTGATCGATGTGGACAAGTACCTGCATCATTGGGTCATACGTTTTGGAAATGCCCTAGATCATCTAACTATTGGAGTAATGTATCTAATATTGTGACTAAAGTTTTGAAGAGACCAATACGACTAGAACCACAGACTGCCGTTTTGGGCATCATAGACCCGACTATGATAGGGCACACTGCAGGAAAGTCCCTTATACGATTTGTCTGTCTCCTAGCCCACAGACTGATCCTGCTTAATTGGAAGCAGAAGACAGCACCTTCTCACTCACACCTTATCAATGATATTTTGAAACACCTACAACTTGAAAAAATTAGGTTTGCACTAAAAGGCAAGGAACACAAATCTGATGAAATTTGGCATCCTTTTATAGATTTGATTAAGGCAAATCTATAAGCACTACTCTTTAAATATTAACTTTGTGAAAAAAATGTTAATTGATTAGATCTTCTTCAGTTTGTGGCTCAATGTCTCTCCTGCTGTTTGTTTGTGGATTAATGGGCATCATCCTTTCAAGGGAGTGAAAAATGAAAATCATATAAGTCACATAAGTATCATGTTTTATATCAAATTTATTACAAAAAATTAAATACAACAAAGCACTTTAAATAGGTTCATTGATATATTAAAATAAATAAATTGAAAAACTCTTTAAATTGACTGATACCCTGTTTAATATTAAAAGGTCTGACACAGTTTAGCCTTTCCTCTGGTTTCTTAATTGCTTTCTAAATTGCTGGCAACTCTGTGGATTATACAACAATACGATGACGTGATAGTGGCTTATGCTCTTTCAATGAGCAGTAATACTGAATGTGGTGGTGAAGATGATGGAGACACTGGTGAAGTCCATGATAAAGATGATGACCTGTAGAGGTCACACTGATGAATCAGATGGTGCAGATTTTATCAGAGGTGCTGATTTTTGACACCTGGAAAAAAACAAAACCTGAATTAGAACAGATTTTCTTTTTCTTGGTAAACATTCAAGACATTTTAAAACACAACTTTTTTTTGCACAAAGTGCAACACTAAAAATGTAATCTCCTAATTGTAGGTGCACCAATTAAGCTTTCAAACTCACAAATTTCAATGTACTTTTTTGACTTCTTTAATCAGTGGTTAAACTGTTACAACTGTCGAGCATAAGACTGAAAAAATGAAACGAAATTAAATGAAAATAAAAACTTGTCGTTTCGTGTGATGGTATGAGGAAATCCTAGAAAAGAATTCCACGACTTGAGTGACCTCTTGAAATATTGGACTAATGCGGTTTCCAAATGTTTTGAGGTTTTAATTTGACATATAATGCTTTAGTTCCCCACTCCTGCATCGCCATATTACTTCATACTGTACAGAGAAAATCTGGAGATACTCACTTCTTGTTGACAAAGCAGAACGCCAGGATGGCCAGGGCAATGATGAGCATGAGCACCCCAAAAACGATGGCAATCAGCTCCTCTATGGGGGGCAGAGTGCGAGTGTGATCGGTGAAGAAGAGGCAGCGGGGCCCGCTGTACGAGGACGTGCAGCTGCAGATCAGACGCAGAAATGAGTGGGTGCATTCCAGAGGTGAACACGAACCAACAAGTGTGTGAAGATAATTTTACTGATGCATGACTAAAACAT
Organism: Amniataba percoides; assembly: GCA_037176925.1. Classification (NCBI taxonomy): domain Eukaryota; kingdom Metazoa; phylum Chordata; class Actinopteri; order Centrarchiformes; family Terapontidae; genus Amniataba; species Amniataba percoides. The sequence goes on from JBAJHX010000076.1 coordinate 16,269,627, forward strand.
TTTCAGGGAACCCACAGTGTGTGTGTGTGTGTGTGTGTGTGTGTGTGTGTGTGTGTGTGTGTGTGTGTGCGTGTGTGTGTGTGTGTGTGTGTG
>JBAJHX010000076.1:16269819-16435518 GCA_037176925.1 Amniataba percoides
GTGTGTGTGTGTGTGTGTGTGTGTGTGTGTGTGTGTGTGTGTGTGTGTGTGTGCGTGTGTGTGTGTGTGTGTGTGTGAGATAACTCCTCTTACATGCAAAAAGGTTTGTCGTTGTCTTGGGGGTACATGCACTCTCCACCGTTTTCACAGTAGTTTTTGTGCTCGTCTCCGCATGACCTGTGTGAGCGCAGAACCTGAGGTTCCTCCAAGCTGCCTGCAGAGAGAGAGAGAGAAAGAAAGCTAACGATCAGTTATCACATCTCAGCACAAAGTACAAGGTCCCATTTGTGCCACAAACAAACTAACTGACTAATTGATTAATTAAGTGATGATCAATTAATGAATCAAATAACATGAGCGCAAACTGATGGATGCTTAACAAACGAACCAAAAATGAAAACCTAATGAATTTATCCATTAATTGACTAGTAAATAAAAACATCTTCCTCTGAAAATGATATTTGCAATAGTTTTATTATTTGCACTCTTAAACCTTGTTTATCTTTCGTGTACACTTTTGAAATTAAATCAGTGATAAAGCACAAAAGCCGACTTAATAAAACTCCACTGAAGACTCTTACTGTTGGTACTTTGGCTGAGCTGAGTGGTGGGAGATGAGCTTGGCAGAGCAGTAGCTGCTGTGGTCTGGGGGATGTCGGTCAGCATCGCAGACTGTCCTGCTGTGGTCAGGAGCAGCAGCACTGCAACTGCTGAGAGGAGGGCTGAAAAACATGAAGGGGAAAGCAATTAATTTATATGATTAGAATTTACTGCTAAGCAAAGCTTTGCATGGGTCCCTTGTGGTGTTTTGTATTGTTTTCTAGTCTTATTTTAGTTTCTAGTCTCAATTGTTGTCATTTTTTTTTACTCTAAAATCTAAGGCTGCTGCATTTTCACAGATTAATTTCTCGATCTCTCATGTTTTGTTCACAACCCAAAGAGGATTGAAAAAACCAGAAAATATTTACATTTGAGAAGCCAATATATGGACACATTCTCTTAAAAAATGACTCAAAATGATTCATCAGTCATCAGATGATGATTAATAGTTAATATTAACTGACTAATCGTTGCAGCTCTACTAAAAACTACACTGCTGTGACCACAAACATGAGAAAACTTTCACAGTCTCTGCTTCTATGGAAGGGGCTACATCTCCAAAACATTACACGTAAGGTGTGAATGAATATACTTTCCAACTAATGAATGCAAACTATACAAACATACCTAATTTCAACTAGAAACTTACCCTTCTCCAGGTGTGTCTGCCTGTGCGTAAACATCTTGTCTTCAGTCAGTGTGACGTCTGATGTTCAGGTCAGCTCTTTCTGCTGGTGTTGGCTCGTGTGTGATCACAACCTGCTTTTTGCTGAGCTTATATACTGAGCTTCAACATCTGAAAAAAAAAAAAAAACTTAAACAGCCAATCAGTGAACCAATCTTTTTTTTAAGAAACACTTCCTTCCAGAAATCTTTGGCATAAGTTTGTTCATTTGCACCAACTCTCTGCATGTACAGGCAAAGGCTGATAATGGAGGTCGGGGGCACGTGATTGGCCCGGAGCTCTTCAGAAGTCTGAGCCTGCGCAAGCCCTTGGCAAATTGATGGCTTCACTCAAAGGCCTCCTTTGCAGTATTAAGAGGTTGCTTCATTTATGATTACAAGTGTTGTGAAAGCCTCAATTTTTTTTTTTTTAGAGGGGTGATTACGGAAGGACATTCTTGTGGCTACCTCTAACTACGTAGGACAGGTGAGATGTGTGTCTACAGATAAAAGAGACAGAGATGACAGATGCTGTAAAGATTAATCGAAGCTTTCTGTGATGGCTGGTAGCCAAAATTGGGTTTTCAATGCGGAGAAAGTTTTTACTAACACTTTTTGGCCTCCAAATGTACTCACTTCCACTTTCTAAGGCTGCCTTTGTGAGCTGTAATGACCAGCTTAATGGATAATTAATAAATAATACCCTAATACTTTATAAATCATTTGTAATACCAATCATTTGGTTTTACAGGTTGTGAAAAATTATTGATAGTTTACTGTACTGTTACCTCTAAATGTTCACTATCTTAGGTGTTGATGTCATGTGATGAATCAGAGCATTGTCAGGTAAGAATAAACTAAGTAAGACACAATAGATAGGAACAATGGGTCTGTAACTAACCACAGGATAACCTGTCAAACACATGGCAGATAATCCATTAACAGCCATTAATATAGGCTTAGAAGCTCATCAAACAGTACATTGGAGGGCTTTTGCGGAGGGATAAAAGGGCAAGCTGAAAGTACAAAGAAAGTCTCTGGCTAGAGAAAACTCTGGAGAAAAATGTTCTCTAGGCAAAATGAAAAAAAGAATCCTAAAATCAGAAAAAAAGACAGAGTATTGGCACAGCATTGTTTTTTATTTAATATTATAATAATAACCCTTTTCCAGTGAATCTGGATGTTCAAAAATGAACCAAAACAACTTCAGTAGAAAAAATATGAATCTAAATTCTTAAAAAGTGAAATAAATAACGTAAATAAATAACTGAAGAAATTCACAATATAAACAAAGTACTTATATCAAGTAAGTTTCCCAGCAGGTATGGAGTCTTGAGTTCATGGTTATTTAAAAAAAAGTGTGTTGATGTTTAGCCAGCTGTGTGAGTGTGTATGTGTGTCTGTTAAACCAAACGAATCAATGTGTTGTGTTTATGTGTGTATGCATACGCCGTTTGTGCTGTATCTCATTCAGTAAAAAAAACAGCTTTATAGTGTGTGTGTTTAATGCATCAGTGCGTTTCTGGCAGCAGTCACAGTGTTCTTCATCAGCATGGCGACTGTCATCGGACCCACGCCTCCAGGAACAGGTGTGATGAAGCCTGCCTTCTCCTTCACTCCTACAACAAGATAAACAATTGAGCTGAGTCAGATTACCGGAGCAAACATTGGCAGTTTTTCTGATTGAAACTTTACTTTCAGTGGAACTGAGTGGAGTTCATGTATCAACTTGTGTCAAAGTATATGGCAGTTTCAGGCATTCCTGAGATGGTGGTTGTTCTGATTTTTTTTGTTTTTTTTTACAAAAAGGTTAAATGATAAGAGTTTTGCTCTGACCCTTATAAACAAAAATGATATGATATGATTTTAAATAATGACTCTTACAGCTGTGTTTGAAAATAGGCTAAATCTGTAGGTGTTTAACACAAGACAAGACATTCTAATGAAGGTTTTTATTATTTACCCTCAAAGTCCACGTCACCAATGAGCCGCAGCTTCCCTGTTTTCGGGTCCTGGATGCGGTTGATGCCGACGTCGATGACCGCTGCGCCCTCTTTCACCATATCTGCTGTGATCAGCCCCGGCACACCTGTGCGGAGAAATAAAAGGAAACAGGGTTAATACTTAGGATAGAAATAATTTTAGGCTTTATTAGCTGTTCCAAGAAAACTATTGCAAATGTACAATGAACTGGGGTTAAGGACTCCAGCTACAGTACTGCAAACAGTTGGCAGCTGCAGGCCTCCTATTTATTCTATTTTCTTTCGACCACACAAAATATTTGTTATATTTTTTATGTTACATGAAAGGACAGCAGCTTGCATTTCATTGCGCAGACAGATTTGTGGGATGATAAGTCAATGGACTTTGATCAAATCATCAAAACTGTCCAATCAGGTTTTGGAGGCACCTGGAGGTCTGGATCTGAATCAGTCCACTGCATAGCCTGGTCTGTCAGTCACTGGGATATGCATGCTGAAGGAGTTTTTATCTTTCAACAGCATAAATGTTCACTTCCTCACTCAACCAACCAAAGAGAACAGGTTGAACGTTTAGGTTCAGTTTGTTAAAAAAGGCATCTGCAGCCACCATGTTCCTATTCCAAACACCACAGAAATGTAAACAACCCGTATCAGGACAGAGATAAAAGTTAAGCAGGTTCCTTTAAGTTCAGCTTGTCATCTCCTTTTAATCACAGGTTCTACAGGAGCACCATGACAATTACCACTTTGTCTCGCATTTAAAAGGCAGAACAGCAGAATGAGATGATACCTCTGATGACTGTCTACAAGGAAGAAAACAATTAAACATTGTATATTTATGTTGATATCTACTTTACTTTAAAGTCAGCTGCCAGAAAGATGTCAGTTTGAGCTGCTCAGACTGCAATTACACATACTCGACAATGGGATCGAGTCTGAGTCAAATAACAATTAAGAACCTGATTTAATTAAATACCACTGCTCATGTACAGTATAGCACACAGACATTAGAGGAGCTCAGTAACACGCTAACCCCCAAACTACACCCTCAGTCTTTATATCTGCAATTACAAGTTCCACACAAACAATCAAATACCTGACAGACACCCTATTTTCATATTTGTGACCTGGACTGCTGGGGTGCATTTAGTTGAAGGTACAAAGTAAAAGCATTTCTTTATGACCTTACAGTTGGACGAATACAATGAGGTGCCCTTCTCAGATATCTGTTTTTAGTCATCAGGAAAAGACCTCTTTAACACAAAGAAAGTAAAGAATTGGTACCACCTGAGGGATATATGGTTACTAAAACGTCTTTTGACAGACACTCCTGCCCTACATTGATTAATTGTCTCACATTCCAGTTGCCACAGGTCACTATTGTTCCTCAGGAAAGCTGTAATCCGCAACCACAGACAGCAGGAATAACAGGTAGAATATGCCGAAACTTCACAGTTGATTTTTTTTATTCAGGCGAGATCGTTTAAAGTAAGGGGTGGTAACACTTTCACAATCCTTCCTCCCGGTTGCGTTATCAGGCCTCTTAATTCCTGCTATGGCACTTCCAATATAATGAAATAATGTGGAACACCATAAAAAGCAGAATCATTTCCCTTAAGGGAAATGCTTCATTCAAAGGCAAGTGTGGTGATTTCAGACAAAACAATGTGAGTAGTTTCACAGCTGATATATACTTATTTGAAAGTGAAAAAAATTAATAATAAAATTGTTACTCAGACTGTGTCTCTATTTCATTCTGCTGAGTGACCACAAGCTTCATCTTTGACTTAATGTTTTATCATGTGGTTGTGTTTACAGTACAATGCTATGCATACTCATACTCGGCACTGCTGGGCTTCCTATAAAACTGCAATCTCATGTGAAAAACAAATTTTGAGAAGATCAAAAGACAAAAGTTAATTTAAAATAGTTTTAAATTGTAACAGAAATTGAATAAATATTCCAGATTATATGAGCTGACCAAAATCAAAAGATCAAACGACTGAAAAATTAACTAGCAGATTAAGTAATACTGAAAATAACTGAATGTTATTGATTTTGTTTTTGATGTCATGCGTGTGTCTTAATGGTGTCTGAGGTGTAATTACCTGCAGCTGCGATAATGATGTCAGCCAGGCTGGTCAGCTCCTTCAGCTGCTCCTTCGGTGTACATCTGTGGGCAATGGTCACTGTAGCATCACCTGAGAGGAAACAGGACTTTTTTGGCGATCTGCTCACCCAAATCACACAAAAGTTGTCTATTCCTGCAAATCATTTTGATTTTACAAGCCAAAGGTTTGAGATATCTGTCTCTGAGATTTCTGAATTTAATGTGCATAAAGCTGTGAAATACTAGATATCAAACAGTCACTCGGGATATTTGACAGACATTATTGTGAAAGTCTATTTTAGAGCTTTTTTCTTTTGAAGTTCCCCTGAAAATGTCTCACAGTGACAACTATCCTGACCATTGCTGACATTTATTTCAGGACTTCCTGTGGTATGACTTTTCTGAAATAAAGATTCAAACTGTGACATCAGGAAGACATATTATAACTTTACAGAATATAACTTTAACTTTCAGGGGGAAAGGGTAAAAAAAGGTTCACTATCTATTGAATTAAACTTCATTTATTAATTTATCAGTATTTCCTACATCTGACAAGCTTCACTTTAAAAAGCAGCTGCCATTTTTGAATTGTCAAGGAACAACAAATCAAATTAAGATTAGGTATAATTTAAACTTTGCAGAATCAGATGAGGAATATTTTATGTGGACAAGATAAGACAATATATTATAGTGATTGATCAATCACACTGTTTGTTCAGTCTGTGGTTAATACTCATGCTACAGTGTAAAAAAGAAACATGCCTCAGCCTTTACACAGTTGGAAAGGTACAAGCAAACAATCTTTGCTCAGGATACTGAATTCTTAAAAAAAATCTCAAACCCTTAATTACTCAGTGAGGGGAAGGAACATAACCAAAGTAATCTTAATCTCTATCTGAGATGTGGGAGCACAGCCTGCATGGTGGTGAACTGAGCTGTGGCCAGGCATGCAGGTGTGTAGGAGGGGGGAGCAGAGGAGTTAAGAATGAAAGGGGAGGACAGGCAAGTCTGAGCACGTCAAACCTCTGGGTCGCATACCTAGTGGGACGTAGGTGTGTGGACGCAGGTGTGTGGGGAGGGGGGTGTAAAAGGGCACATACCCCAAAATGGAAATTAACTTATAAACCTTCAGAAAATTGAATCCATCAGTTTTAGTGATTGATAGCAGGGATTGCACATACTGACCTTTATGTCTGATAAAGGTCTGATATGCAAAGATCATTTTTTTTCGGTGTGACCCTTCTAATGGATTACAACAATCCCAAAACACCCTGTTTGGTTTGATCCATGCAAAAGATGAATTTTGGCTATGCCAGCTTGCTATAGCCTGATATTTAACTAACAGAGTATTCAGCAAGTATAAAATAAGCATATTTCTGCTTTAATCTATACCTTACAGCATTTCTTACAGTTAAGAACCTCAAACTCTGAGGAGCGTTTACTGATCCTGTGCTACAGTGCAGGTATTTACACAGAATCATAACCTGAACGGACATGTTGTTTGCATGCAGCTACTACCGAGTTGTTTACACCTTTGTGTGCAGTAGTAATACTGCTAAACTCTGACAGGTCAAGCATAACTTGTTGCTTAATCTAAACAGCAAATTCCATCCAATGCCTTTCCAAATCCCCTCCTTCTTCCTATACCCTTATAAGGACACATCCGCCTGCCGGCAGTGCACAGTGCCAAAAGTTTCGCCCTGTTCGGCCTTCACACTCCCTGGTTTTTTTCCTCTTTGAACCTTTCCAGCAGGATGTGCCTCAGCATTTATTGTTTGATCAAAAAGGTGAGCAGTCATCAGAGTCTTAATTTATTGGGCGCTTCCTGAAACTTTATGTATCAAATATCTTTCAGGGAAAGACAATATGGTGCAATATCATTTGCCTACAAAGAGCGACAGAACAATCATATTACAATACTGACTCATCTGCACAGATACAGATAGATATGTGCATTCATACACACACACACCAACACACAGATACACACTCACTTACCTCCGGGGCGTTCGTGATTGCGATCAGTGTGCAGCAACATTGCGATGGGCATTCCAACATTTTTGGAGCGTCCAGCGACTAGCACATTCTTTCCCACCGTCTCAATACCTGCACAAACACATTTTTCAGCACAAAATAGTTTAAGTAAGTTATGCTTGATTGGCTGTACTGCTTCACCAAAACACAGAAGGTCAGAGGGAGAGAGCCTGGGGCAGTATTTCACCTTTGACTGATCACACAGGCATGTAAAGGGAGGTTACTCTGCCAGCGACATCCCAGTCTGGCACCGCAATGTCGCGCCTGTGTCAATTACTATCTGCTATGTATTGTCAGCCGATACAAATGTCATAAAAGTGATTGACAGTGGGAGGACAGGTGTATATGGCATAAGTTTGACCAATATTTCAATTAACTGATGAAGTCTACTAAATATTTGGATGTTGTACAGTTGTATTATATTCAAACAAACACAACAATGTCTTTTTTCTGAGCTTTAAACCTTTAAACCTTTGTCCAGGAGTGAACATTTCCTCACCACATATACAGCCTGGAGTCTTTGAAAATTCCCAAAGATATAATGCTGTAGATTTGTTATCATCACAAACTATCTTGACACTGCCTATATTCTCTATAGAAAGCTTCATAAGCTGCTCTCTGGTATGGCAGCTGAAAAAAATTCTCTGATAGTTGAGTCATAGTAGCTGATAGTGAAAACAGCCATCAGGGTCTCTCACTCCTCCACAGAGGTCATTTGTCAGTAATAAAACAATGTTCATCATTAACACTTCATCCAAAAAGCCTCCAACATTGTCAAGGACCCTTCCCACGCTCTTACTGACTTTATTCTTGCTTTCTGGTTGGTATGACAAGTCGCCTAATGACACTTTTCCTCCACTGAACTTTTAACTGAAGGCTTAAATCTGATTGTAAATAAACCATGGTGCCCTCTACCTCATTTGATGAGTAAAGCAATAGAGAAATTACTTCTTAAGGTAACAGGTTCTCTCATATTATGATTTGTAGCACTTTTTAATTCTTGCAGATTATATACAGCCAAAATTTAAATCAACACCCAGTATGAAAATATCCTTCTACAAAAATTAAAAAACCTTCCTACTATCAACTTAATCTTTTTCAAATTAGTTTTTATTTATTTAAGTAGCTCTGCTCACTCTTTGGAGAATGGTATGCCTTATATATCATTCAGTCCAGAAAGGTTTAGTCTTAAATGGTTTTTGACACTCCAATGACAGACTAAAAGAGCCACTAAGGTTTTCCTTAATTATTTGCATTTGGCACAGCATATTCAGTACAAGTTCTTAAATGCCAGAATATTTACATCCTTACTTGATCAAGATGATGACTGCTGACAAGAGTGGCCCAATGCACAGTGGACAGAATAGAAGTGCAGGTGGGATAATGATTGTTAGGTGCCATCTAGTGGGCCATATGTAAACAAACAACTCCTGCCTCCAAAATCAGAAGCAGGTGTTATGACCTTCAGAAATACTAATATACAGATTTATTCACTTCCGTCTACTAATAGATGCTCAGTATCCTCCACAGGATTATTTGTTTGAAGAAAGGTTAAAAAAAAAAGAATAGCATAAAACACATCATAAAAATATGGGTAGAAAAACACTATTTAAAAAAACGTTTGAGTGGTTTTTGGTGGTTTACCTGCCCTTTTGATGATCTCCCAGACAGCTGCAGGTGTGGCGGGCACCATGGATCTCTGGTCCAGACACAGCTTACCAATATTCACAATATGGAAACCATCCACATCCTTCTCTGGAGCGATGGCATTACATACTGCTCGCTCATTGATGTGTTCTAAAGAGTCAAGGCAGAGGTACAGATACTCTGTAATAATATAATGATGCTCATCTTTTATAACACACAATGGCTCATTGACGACTATGACAGCTACAGTGAAACTACATGCTGCTGTAACTAAAACTTAACTAAAGCAACCATAGTCCAATTATCATATAGTTTCTACATTTATTTACATTACATTTTTCGTGTTATGAAAGAACTGCTGCAAATTGAACCGCAAAGACCAGCTGATATTTTTAACTTTGCTGTCAGCGAGGAAAAGTCATTTTCAGCAGGGGCGCCTGTCCTTACCAGGAAGAGGCAGCTGCACTAACAGGCCGCTGACTCTCCAGTCACGATTCATCTTGTCAATCAGCTCCAGCAGCTCCTCCTGGGAGACCGAGCTGGGCCGCACCACTGTGTCACTGGAAATACCTGGAAAGCACAAACATATCTCACACACATGCCATGTTCAAAATGTTGCCATGTGAATTCTAGTTTGCAGCTATGTGGCAGCATACAACGAGTTAATCTTTCTAATAGAAAATATGTATATGTTCTACAGTATGTATCCATGCATGGGTAAAAAAATGTGAACTGCATGAAATAGATCTATGTCGATTGAGCTGCATTATCCACATTATGCATACAGTGCCCAGGAATGCATGCAAAGCTCTTATCTGACCCAGGATGCTGGCTGCCCGGGTCTTGTTCTTGACATAAGTACGACTGGCTGGGTCATCCCCGACTAAGACCACTCCTAGATGGGGTCTCATGTTGCCCTGAGCCACCAGATCTTCCACATCACGCTGGATTTCTCTGTGGAGCTGACGAGCCAGTTCTGTCCCCGAAATCACCACAGCAGCGTGCCTGGAGAGGGAAACCGTAAACACATGAATGAATGCAGCATATACAACATCAAGGTTTGCAAAAATTACATGAAACTAAAATCATATTTGACACATTATTCCAAAATAAATTGAGATGATCCATCAGTTAATCAGTATAATTGACTGTGAGAAACTGAATCAGCAACTATTTTGATACCTGAATAATTTATTTTGAAACTTTAATCTTCAAACCAAAGCCAACTGGCTCTGGGAAACTGCAATGAGTGCTTTATTTTCTTACTATTTTAATACATCTTATGACATCTATGTATATCTTCAAGGTGATAAGTATCCCAAATGATACTATATAAATCTCAACAGACATTAGACGTTTTGACAGTCATGGTCCTCAGACCTTGTTGTTATCCTACTTTCTCATCTAGTGCCATCTTGAGGTTGACATTTATAGCATTTCAATATGTATATTGCATTGATCTTGTTTACAAATATTTGAAAAGTATAAGAATGACTCTCCCTGAGTCGTATTTGTAATTTGTATTGTATTTGTACATTTTAATATATTCATTAAAACGTTTTGACGTTCATTGTTTTAACTAGGAGTTTGGCAGTAGCATCTTTAAGCTCATACACCTGCTAGTTGAGCGTTTTTGTTTACTTTTTATTTAATTATAGCACAGCAAACTTAAGTACTGAGTCTAAACATTTGGATTTATATCAGTAAATTTGTGTAAAAGGGACAATAATGTTATTTAGCTTGAAGAAAATACATCGGCCATTGTTAGCTAACGGTAAGTCCTCAAGTTACCATGGTAACGAATTAATGCTCCTCTTTACCGCTCATATTTTGTGCGGAAATTATTTAATATTTTTTTATTTTTTTAAACTGTGTCGGTTTATTGGAGAATCATATATCAAGAAGCTTAAATCACGAAGGTGTAAGGTCATTATTATCAATATCAATTAAGCTCAAGTGTAGCTAGCTCGATGGGCCGTCAACCGGCTGTGAATGCGGCGTTTCTTTAGCGTCCAGCTACAACCAGCGAAACTGCGGCGAGTTACGTAACAAGACGCGGTTTTTTGTTGCCCGTTCAGTCGGACCCGTAAATGACCGACCTCCCGTCTGAAGGGACGTCCGACAAACCGGCCGTCTGTCCCGTGAACGGTGAAGCCTGCTGTCAATCACCATCCTCGGACACGTGACGGCGCACACACGCCTTCACCGGTGCTCATCCCTCCGCAAAGTAACACGGTGGGTTTAAAAAAAAAGGAGGGGAGAAAGAAAACAGCGGCGCCTTTTACCTCGTCGCCGTCTGGTGAAGATGTCTCCTCTGACTCTCGCATTTTCTGTGCGTCCGCAGTTTGGCCCGGCAGCATTGATGGGGTAACGCTAACGGGCTACAAATCCTGAAGGAGGAGCGTAGCGGTGAAACAGAGGCCGCCATGTTTGCGTGTGAGCGTGTGAGTGAGTGTGTGTGTGTGTCGTGGAGCGCGTGTACGCCCTGCGTGCACGAGACCGATAAAGGAAGGGTGGGCGCATCAGCTGATGAATGATAGGCTGCACTGTACACACTGCACGCACACACATTCCTGAGGAAGAGGCAGCAGGGTTGCTTTCCATTCAATTTGTAAATTGAATGAAAAATTAAATAAATTCATGAGAGCATTAAGTTACACAGCAAACATGGGCCACCTGTGACCAGCAGAAGCACATTTTATTACACCTGCATTTGCCCTCAAAAAGGATTTAAATGTGATGTGGAAAAAAAATGAAAATTAGAAGTGCCTGCTGTCTGTTCAGCTGATGAGAGTTGCAGAAATATATTTTATTTTATGTGGGACAGAAAGGAAGATGACATATTTAAGGACAATTATCCAGGTGGAGCATCCAAATTTGGGAATTGTACCACTGAGAGATTACAATTTGTCACTGTATCATTATTTAAAAAACAACAAAAAAACACCTCTGCATTTTGGAGGTATATGCTTAGATCTGCTGACTTTCTTGCTGAGTTAGAAGAGGAGATAAATACCACCCATACTACAGCCTGCAAACCGGTTAGTCTAGCTTTATGTAAACACTGGAAACAAAGGGAGACGGCTAACTGCTCTGTCCAAATGGGACAATTACGTCCAGTGGGGTTTCTAAAGGTTATTCATGAAGCTTAATCAGATTTAGAAAGTCACTGAGCCAGGCCAAGAAATAGTCCACCATACAAGGCCTTGTAAAACCATCAAAATGTCATTTTTTTCACAGTTTTGTACAAATTGAACATGAAAATGTAAGTCATTGATTAAATACATATATGCTGTATACATGCACATATAGCAAACTTTGAAAATACATTTAGCAAATAAAAGTTTAGCCATTTAAAAATCACTACAGATGAAGGAAAAAGTGAAAAAAGAAAAGCTGTGCCTTATTTTGCCACAAGATGGCAGCAAATATTTGGTGCATTAACCAAAATTTGTGGGGTGCCTTTAAAATGAGCATCAGGTGGCCATATAGAACATACTGTACAAATCACATGCATGTTAAACATCAGATTAGCTTGTCTGTATACAAGTGTGATCATCAAGAGCTGATGATGGATGTTTACAACACCTAGAGGCCCAGGAGGGAGCTATATGATGGACATTTAACCATATCCAGTTATTTGAAGAGAACATGTAAATCAAAGTCCAAACTAAGGGAAGGAAAATAAAACGGGCCAAATCTAAAGTAAAATAAAGAGACAAGAAATTTCCAGAAAACTAACATGAGCCATCTATCTTTTCAGACACTATGGTAACTGTTCAAAGGAGGACTAGACAATGTTGCTCTGTAGCAGTGTGGGTTATATAAGTGTTTTCCAGCGTAAGGGTGCTAAAAAAGTTCAAGAACAGAAAGTTAAGAACATTTGCTTTAAGAAAAAGAAGAAAACTTCAATGCATAACAAGCAAAACTCTAAAATACAGATTCATTCATGTGTGAAGCTCGAAGCAAAAAACACCTGTATAAACATGCACATATCCCATAACTCTGGACGTGGTTTTAGCCTTAAAGACTATGGCACATATGACACATTTAGGGTAAAGGTTTGTTTGAGTGGTGGGAGTGTACTGAGAAAATGTGGTAAACAACGTTCCGAACCGTGCCTGCCTGAACACGAGACCTATAGAGAATGTACACATTATCCTGCTTCACAAAAGTTAAGCCGCAGTTTACTTAATTAATGGCTTTTACATACAGGGCCTGTTTGCCAATCCATAGGTCAATTGCATAACTGTAAATAAAAATCCTTCTTCTGCTTCTTTATTACAACAGAAACATCATGATGCGGTTGATGATGGTGCATTCGAGTAGATGATGTTGATGCAACAGATGAAAAGTATCACTGAGAACACTGAAACATGCATACAGCAATAATGGAGAATTTCCTGATCCAGCTCATGTTAATAACAACACAGACCTTTACAGTATGTGGAAGGGCTGCCAACCGGAACATAACGTGGAATGAGAAGACTCCAGGAAAGCCAGGACAAAGAGGATCAAGTTCCCGAAACTGTGATGAAGCTGTGATATTTGTTGTGTGACTGTTAGAGAGCCGACAGAACATTTGAGGCACAAGATGTTGACCCTTAAGTGTTTAGTTGACGAGTGCTGGCGTGAGAAAAAAAAAAGTCACATTTACCAGCTTCTGAGCAGTGTTCCTGCATGTGAGCTAAGAAAATATGCTCTTGCGCTTTTCATAAAATGTACAAATGGGAGCATCTTTTGTAAGATGTGGGAATCAGAATTGAAAGAATTGATCCATACAACCTCCACATGTCTGAGATACAATTTGATCCAGCTGTAGTTTTTTAGAACTGCTCACACCATCTTTATCCAGAGTTTGATCAAACCTGGGTAACCAAACCCCAGCAGTCCTTATTCATTCATTTTCCTCTTGTCCGTTCTGAAAGCTTTCCATTTTAAAATTCATAGACAGAAACCAAGCTGGGCAATTTTTGGTGTGACACATGGTGATGTAAATCTCTGTAAGAGCAAAATGATGCTGAAGCCCTCTACTTATCTTTAACAAAGAGTTGTACAATTGGACAGGTGGCCGTCCTTCAGTGGTGAAAGAAGTATCGGAGTACTTTAAAATACTCCATTACAAGAAGAAGGAATGAATTCAAAATGCACACAGAGGTATTACCTGCATCAGATAACAAAAATATCACAAGTAAAAGTACTTATTATGCAGAATGACTCCTACTCACAGTGATGTATTATTGTACATTTCCGTCTGAAATGAGTAGGAGGATTAAGTAGCATAAAATGATAAAACTGAAGTACAAGCGTGTCAAAACTGTTCAGCACTTGAGTAGATGTACTTAGTTTTCGCCACTGCGTGTTGGCCAGTCCTTCGGGTGATGGGGGCGGTTGGGATGCAGGAAGTTGGAGCTTTGAAATGACGTTTTGCCGTGTTTGAATGTTGAACACCAAGATCTGAATATTCAAATTTGTATTTCATCCTCACGAGGGTGAGCATTAAAAGAGTGCTCTCACTACTATAAACCTACTCTCAGACCCTTACAAGATTTCACAGGATTACTATGACAGGAAAAGCCCGCTTGGATTTGTCATCTCGAGTGTACGTGGAGAGAGTTGGCTAACGGGCTTAAGCACTGTCTGGTGCTGTCTGGTAAAATGTGGCCTCGCGTAGGTTGTGAACATTTATATGTCTTTTAAGTCCAGTGAGGAATATCGCAGTAGGCCCAGGCAGGCGTGGGTGAAACTCTGTCATGGAGTCAGTTGTTCCACCCTACCAGGGCAGTCATGTCTCAACAAGACACAGCATTTATTTATGCAAGTCAAAAGGGAAATTATTTCCCAGATCACAGACACACCAGCTCTTCAACCTTATCATTAAAAATATGGGATCTTTCAAACTTTTTTTCCCAATTGAACTTAGATGCCACTTGAAGGGGTATTTTAAGGTGATTTATATTCATATATATTCATTTTTTTAATGAAACAACTCTCTACTGCTACAAATGCTACAAATGAATATATCAAACAGTCTAGGCTGGTTTAATCACCCTCCAAGCGACCCCTCCTCTCTCTCTCTCTCTCTCTCTCCCACCCACTGTTGTTGACTGGCTGGGCCGGTTACGTAACACGTTTATGCCTGGCGCACGTGGCCACAGCCATAATGGATAGGCAACATTTTTGACGGATTAAACACAACCACCACCCCACCAACCCCTCCCCCCCCCCCCCCCGCCCTCCAGGCGATCGCATTTCACCTCCAATTTGTTCAATAACAGCGAGGTCAAAAATGAACTTATGGTCAAATGAACCGATCGCCCATCCAACACACATACACGCACACACACACACTAACACATACACTCCATAATGACAGACGGAATCGCTCTCCTCCTGCTCTGCTCTTCGTAAAAATAATCCACAATAAAAGCATTCAGTGTTGAAGGGAACAGGACAGCGTGTCAGCCCTGTAACTACATCTGAAGGTAACACGCGCTCACTGACTGTGCTTGTGTCATCTCTGCTCGGGCAAAACGCACGAGTGGCCTTGATTTTTTTTTTATCATTGTCACAAATAATAATCACAACAAAATCACATTTACGTCAGGCCTTGGAAACGCACATCCTCTGCTGTTATAGAAAGAAAAGGATACAATACAGTGACCACTTGAATATAGCTATTGAAATGAAATCAGATTTATGGCAAAGGTGGTGCGTTCAAGTGCTTTTTTTGTTGTTGCTTATTTCTATACACATATAAATGAACAAAAAAAAAAAACACATGAATGGTTTGAAGTGCTTTATGGTGTCACCCTGCCCTCAACAGATTGACCACTACTCTCTCTCTCCCTCCCTCCTCTCTCCCCCCACCTCCCCTCCTTCCTTCATCCCGTAGCTGTCATCCTGAGCGGCGCTCAGACGGCGGACGGGCGGCTCAAATCCCACTAAACGCCCGGATGAGAGCAGCAGCAGCAGCAGGCGACAACACGGTCGCATGAGTCGGCCGGACTCTTCCAGAGCAACCATTCCTCTTTTATTTTGGGGGAGAGAGGGGGAGGGAGAGACAGAGAGAGGGAGGGAGAGACAGAGAGAGGGAGAGACGACGGCCACTGCTGGAATCTGTGACATTTTCGACGCAGCCCACGGAGGAGAGCGGTTTCTGGAGGAAAAAACACACGGAGATAGTAGAGGCGTGGAGGCGGAGAGCAGCAGCGGCACATTTCCCCCCCTTTTTGCGGTGTCCTATTTCGTTGGTAAGTACATTTTGTGTGGTTGAAAAAAATAAAAGGAAGAAGAAACCCGCTGCCCCTCGTGTGCCCCCCCCCCTCCTTCTTCTTCAGCTTGGGGTTAAAAAAAATCTTGTTTAGCCACTTTGCCTGCGCATTTCTTTGTGGTGAGCGTCCTGCTTTTCCTTTTTTTAAAGGAGGACCAGGCCTGGTAAGTGCGAACACGGCGTCAAACAGAAATGTCTGCGCCTTCTAAAACCAGTCTGTCTCTCTCTCTCTGTCTTCCCGGTGTTGTGTTTACCGGGGGTCGGCTACAGTGTCGCGTTTCGCCCACATTTTGTCTCGGCGTGCTTGTGACATTGTTGCCGCACCGAGTGAATGGAGCCGCTACACGTGTGTGTGTGTGTGTGTGAGTCAACATCCGACAGAGTATCACAATAGCGCCGATTCAGACACTCCGGTCCGGTGGCCGGTCTGAACCAGTGTGCGTTTATGTGTTTGGAGGAAAAAAACAGGGAGGGTGGGGAGAGAAGAAAAACGCCACGGCTCCCGGAGCGCCTAATTACTTTGCTGTTAATCACGCGAGTTCATTTCACTCTGTTGAGCTTTTCCGTGCGCCGAGCAGACACTGTTTGACGACAAGGCGGGTCGACGGCCGAGCATGCGCACTGTGCGCTCCCACCGCCGCTCCGTTGCCCAATAACAATGAGAAGTTGGGACCGGCCTATCCTGAACATCTCAAGAGCGCCTCAGGCCACCTCATGGTCTCCATCAGGGAGCTGCAGGCTGTCTGTTAGTCTCAGTGTCCATCTCCATACTCTACCTCTGGAGTGAGAGAGACAAAAATCACTTAAATCCATTCATATATGAATAGTCTTTTAATTTATGCATAGGCATAAATTAAAAGACTAAGATTTCTTGTTATATATAGATATAACAAGAAATCTGATTACAATACACGTAAACACACAGTTTTAAGGCTGTTGATCTTATATCTGATTTTAGCTTTCAGAATATATTTATGTCCGTGCACCCTACAGATGTGTATCTGTCACGGCAAGCCCCACAGTGTTCCTGTCTCTGGCCTTTTCGGGCGGTGAGCCTCTTTCCTTTGTCCCCCGTCGATGGACAGATCACAAACAGTGGAACATAAGTGCTGTCAGCACACAGGGAGGAGAGAATAACAGGAACACCCTGCTAAATAAGTCGTCAGCTCTGTTATTTAAAAAAGCAATAGCAGAAAAATAGCATTAAATTCTTACTTAAGTATATGTTAACTAAATGCACTTGGATTAAAGCATTACAAGTAAAGGTGCATAAAAATGCTCCCCTGTGAGCGTTATATGGTTATGTTTCATTATTATTATAACTGCTGATGTGTTTATGTGTTGGCAGCATTTTACCATTGCAGCTGGTGGCTGTGGAGCTAATTTTAACTGTTTATACTCACTGTAAGGTAATTTAATCTATAATAAGGTATTTGAAAATGGAAATACTCAGATAAAGTAAAAGTCAAAATGATTATGTATGTTACTAAAGTAGATGTACTTTCACTATCCTCATGCAGACCTTGAAAATGTGCCATAGAGTTGAGTTAAAAAACACATGGAGGTTATCAGATCCACAAAGTGCTTTAATGTATGGCTTTTGGACTGCATTAGGTGGTCACGCTCTCCTGCTGTTTTGTTCACTCTCTGTCATTTCAACTAGAATATGTCAGGTTAATACTACACACACCCCTCACGAAGGACACCTTATCCTATGGTCTACATAGGCAGTGGAAGTACACAACATTCAGGCAGCTGGAATGGGGCTTGTGAGTTAATGATTAATCTGCATACCGGTATTATGATAAGAGAGTGAGAAAGAAGAATAGCGCTGGGGTCTGCCACCACCACCTTGCATGTTTTCTCTCACTTGTTTTCGCTCATGAAAGCCCCGCGGGGACAATGTAACATCAGTGCTTTTTACACAGCAGGGGCTCGTAAAACTGAAGGGAACTAATACACTGATTGCCGTATCTTGTCTAGCCATAAAGGTTACAGGACAGATATGAGAGGTTATTATGATTAGATACGCAGATTAATGACTTCCCTATTTTTTACACACCTTTTGTGCTTTATGTGAACTTGTGCATGCACAGTCTGAAGCCTCTGTTGACCAGCCCCTGTGATAAGGATCATGTCGCCAGCCTCTCCCTCTCCCATCCCCTGCATTGTTCGAAAAAATACCTGTCTGGTCCACAAAGAGCACTTAAGCATTAATAAATCGAAACTCTAATTTATCTGCAGCTTCACCCATGTTCATGTCGTAGAGATACACTATTTGTAGAGCTCTTGAACAGTAGCCAGCCTATAGTTGCCTAGAAATGGCCTCTAAGCTCACTCTGTTGGTTTTCATGCAGGGATAAAAATTTCAAGTTCTTGCACCCACACAGTTTAATCTCTTTTTTTGCATTTTAAGCTGTCTGATTAGCTGAGCGGACCCGTTTTCCAAGAAACCTGTCAGTGTAACTTCTCGCTGCGGTGATGACGTCGCATCAGACAGCTCTGGCAGAGAGGAGGAAAAAAAAGAATATTACTGTTGTTGCCCTCCTTTTTGACTGAGCCTTAATTAAAATTTCTATCACTATCTTGTGGAATTAAGGTGGATTCACAGGAGCGCTGGGGACAGATTCAATTTATATTTTGACAGTACTTTGACCTGCCCTTTTGTCAGTGTGATCCTTCTGGAAAAAACAATCGTGGCAGAGTGATTCACACGAAATTGCCAGGGTGCAGCCGCAGCTTTAGACCACACTGTCAATAGAGTCTCTCTTTTTATGCTAACCCATAAATCCAAATGCTTCATAACAGACACATAGCAGTGCATATTTAAACAGAAGTTTTTGGAAGGTTCGTGTTGAAGCTGACTGTCAGTGCTGGAGGAGTGGGTGTGTGAATGCTGGGGGGGCTGGGGGGGTGTTTATATGCACGAAAGAGGTATGTGTACATTGTGTAATGTTTCCTTTCTCAACAAGGTGCTGAGAGAGCAGAGTCAGACCAGTTTTCATGAAGGTGTGCTTTCTCAGTGCATGTACAGTTTACAGTTTCTAAGAACTTTCCGCCACCTAAGACTCCACCTTTAGTTCCAGGTCATTGTTAAGTTCACCTTTATGTCTCTCGCTCTGTGAGAATAATGTCTTCCATGATCAGGCAGGTCACATCACATTACTTCACAGCCTCTCAATACAGTTTTCTCAAAGACAGGCTGTTTTTTTTCTTTGTCGGGCAGACAGCGGGACAAGATTGGTGCACATGGTGTGATACATTACTGCAGAGATGTTGTCCACCAGCCAGATTTTTATAATCAGTGTAACTCTACTGTAACAATTCATCATTTCATTAGTTTGTTGACAGAAAAGGAAATCAGCACAGTTAAACACATGCTGTGTTTTTATCTCAGATACATATTTTAGTTTTAAATAACCTCAAACATTTTGGCATTCTTGCTCTGCAGTGTCTTGTTACTTGACTGAAATACACATCACAACTAATATGTTTGCAATATGCCAAGATCTGCCCTTTTTTATCGGTATAGCTTTAGCTTTAGTTTGTCTGACAAAACAGGCAAATGGAGGACCTTTGACTCTCAAAAATCGTGTTTTACAGCAAGTTGTCAAGAGTAGTTCATTTTCACTATTTGATATTTTTGACAATGACATTGTTAGCCATGCAAGTGACACCCGTGGACTTGTGATGTCTATCAGTCAGTTGGTCAGTCCACCACTTTGGTCTAGACTGAATTATCTCAATACTTACCAGATGGATTTAGATGACATTTTGTACATACTTCCACAATCCCCTGAAGATGAATCCTAATGACTTTGATGATCCCCTGACTTTTCCTGTAGCAGGCTTGTGTTTGCACTCATGATTGGCCTCTTAAGTTGATTACCCTACTTTGCAGCACCTGTCCCAGTTGGTATAAATGCCTGTCAAGTGACTACTGAGTTTCATCTTGAAGAAGGAAGAGTGCTGTAAAGTTTATCTTCTTTAGCTGAAACAAATCCATGACAGCGTGCCATTAAATTTAGAACAGGCATTCATGTTCTCCTCAGGACAGATTGAAATAACTTAATAATATCTCAACTTGTCCTGTAGTGCCACCATCAGGTACAACTCCCTGGTATAAAAAGCCTGATACCTGCAAAACTAATGACATTTTCATCATCGACAGTTATACTTGGTGTGTATTGCTCATCGGCAAATGTTTGCATGTTAAATAACTACAGTAACTATTGAACAAGTATTTGATTAATAAGTAATGGATATTTTTAGTAGTCGCCTCATAAAAGCTGCAAGCAAAGCTGACGGATAGCTTTTTATAGATGTAACACATGACCTTGATCTCGTGTGCAGGCACGAGAGGGGCGGAAAGTAAAAGAAACGTATGGAAAATGCATAGAAGCGCGTTCTGGTTTCCATGACGGTGGGGCCCCGTGCAGGCCGGCCCTTCTGCCAGTGGGTGTGTCCATGTCTCTGTGGGCGGAAGCGCAGTTGGCACCAGGGCTGGCACTGTCACAGTCGGAGAACAGTCTGTCTCTCTGATCGGCCCACCTCGCCCTCAGAGCACAATCACACTGTTATGTCTGAGCCCTCCTTCGCCATGGCAACATCACATGATAGCACTGAACGAGGGGGAATCTTTGTGCTGTGTGTATGTGTGTGTGCGTGCACACTGCATGTCTGCTTGCACCAGCGTTGTGCAATCCATGTTCTTGTTTAAACCTGGTTTGTGTATGATTGATCATGTGCTGCTGATAAGGGTGTGTTTTAATTTTTTTATTAACAGATGTCAAAACAGGAACAGCGAACAGAGGAGAGCGGAAAGGTCGCCATGCGAGAATTGTTGTTTTGTTGTTGTTAAAGGAAACTGGCAAGAGCACCCATTAAGCTGCTGTGTGTCAGTGATGGAGAAGGATGCTGCAAGCAAATGGTCCAGACTTCAGAGTAGCTGGTTTTCAGACATCACAGTTCCGTGTGTCTCCTGATGATTTTAATTTCAGCTTTGCTTCAGGGTCAGGGCACCATTAAAGCTTAAAGGAAAATAATCAAAACCATTACAGCTCTTAATTAGACTACTTTACTGCACGGATTTAGTTTTGTCTCAGACTTTAACCAGATCTAAGTTTTCTTGACACACAAAATACTTGAGGTTGCATTTATGCACTTAGATATTTGCGGCTTGTTCACATGTATATGTATGCCGCTGGTTTCAGGGAACTCCTGTCTCGTGGCAAGCTGACAACCGATAAAAATGCCGGCATCCCATAATGTTCGCCTATCCTCCTGTTACCGCTGTCACGTAGGCCTGCATTCTTCTCTGACCCAAAAGTAAGCCTTAATAGCTCATAATGCTCAGATTCTTTACCAACATGTCTTCACAGAATGATTGTGGTGTTTGTTAAGGTTTCCTCTGTCTTCTTGACAAATACAAGCATTTACCATTCGCATTGAGTCAGTTATTTAATCACGCTGGCGGCCATAGGCTTCCTGGTAGTTTTTTCTCATCTTGGTTTTGGACCCTCCCTCAAACTGGAGGTGGTGACGCATACAAGAAAACCTCTGTTCTTTAAGTTATGGCCTCTTTAATGACAAATCTCTTAGATTCTTCCCATAATAAATAAACCCGTTCCAACTTACATAAAAAACAATTAGCCATTTTATTACCCCTGTTAGCGTGTGACTGTTTATGCTAGTTGCATCGTTTTCTCTGACCTATTGTGTGTTTTTGGCCGCGTTTGTCCCCTCCACTCGGGCCATGAGAGCTGTTTTGTAGTGTTTCTGGTGGCCTTCTGTAAGCGGCAGGGTCTGTATCAAAGCGGTGTCACACAGAGCGTCTCTTGTTTGGGTGCTGGCCTGGTGTTAACTATGCTAATGACAAGCTTACTGCTGAACTGTGTGGCATTGTGGTTTTATTCATGGTAAGCAGAATGGACATTATTTTCTCATTCTTCTCGCTCAAGTACATTTGTTCAGGAGCACCTAGGGCTCGCTTGAGTTTAGCAGTCATGATTTTGCCACTAAGGCCTGGGGTCAGTTTGAGGTTTAGGAAAATTTGTAATGGCAAAGCACTCGAGGAAATACTGAGGGAAGCATGGGGAAAGTGAGTCTTGGTGTTGATGGGTGATCTGTCATGTTATGAATGACTCTTGTGCGTTGACAGTACAAATCCATGCCTCTGTTACCTAAAAGTTGCCTATAAATTTCCAAACAGTTTTTCACCATGGAAATGATTGACAGAACTGTGTGGCTTGGGTACCTAAAAAGTGATTGAATATTTGTGTTATTTGAATTGTGTAATATATATTGCCCTCTTGCCTTGTGCTTTTTCATTTAATAAGATATTTTTTTCTCTTGCAAAGTTGTTCATTTTCATTGAGTTGTTTAGAGAAAACTTTTGGGGGATTTCAGGTCGAACATGATCTTCTTATGTGTAATATTTCCTCAATCAATTCAGGCATAACCTTATAAACAAAGCATGTTTTTGATTTTCTCCCACGAGAAAAAGGAACATGGGTTTCCTTTTATCCATGTGAAAATTCTGACTTTGTAGAAATCATGATGTTTGAACAGGTGTTTTTTTTTTGTTCTTTTTAAACTAGCTTTACTAAGGAGTGTGGCGAAGGGCGCTACAAACCTCTGAGATGAATGATCGACCTGCCTGCGCTGGCTCACACTGTTGTGTTGATAATGTTACCGCCTGTTTGCATTTGATTGTGCGGATGGGGCAGGGCTCCATGTAAGGATGAGCAGCTGGCTGACTGGTCACTGCACACGCTCATGTGACACTGCTATTTCTAGCCAAATCATTCCTCCTCACGACTGCCTTTAGCAACAAGAGCGAGTGGTGGATATGTGACACCTCAGAAAGCAGCGAGGCCGGAGGGTGGGGGCAGTTTGTCAGATGGAGTCCAGTGGTGTCCATCCTTGCGGGGTTAGGGACAAGTTAAGTAGAACAATAGCATAAATGAATGTAAATGACTCTGTTCAAGATAAAAGAGAAATAAAGGTATGTGCAAATCTGTCATTTATGTAGTAATGTTTCAGTAATTTTTCATTTGACGCACTCCAGTACTGCTAGTCGGCACACATCTGTCATGCTGGTTGACAGGATTGCAAGAGGTTAGAGGTTAGTGATGCTGTGGAGTTTTTTTTTTTCCTGCCTGCCTAAACTATTTAAAAATCCAATTTTCTGAATGGGTTTTCAAGTCAAATTACACTTTCATGGGTTAGTATAGTTCCTGTGGTGTGTTATTTGACAGTTTAGTAAGCTCCACAAATGAAAAATCAGAAGTAAAGCCTTTAAGCAGCCTCAGCTCTCCTCGTGCGTATACTGTAATCGAAGATCCTCCCTGGCATGCCGGCAATTTTTACTTTTGGTATTGGTCACCCATGTTTCTCACAGTGTGCTGATCGGTGACATTTCCTAATATGAAGGATAGAGCAGAGGTAACATATCCACGCATTTTCACCCTCTCATGGTACGTGGTTTCTGAGATGATATGCCATCATCATGGTGTCTCTCTGTCAACATGTTTTTGTATAGAATCTATTCAAGTAATGAGAGAAGTTTTGCCTGTGTAAAATAAATGTTTGAGTACATTATGGAGATGTCTGAGAAGCAATAAACACACCAAAACATTATTAAACACTCTTCTCACTATTGTTGCTTCACTGAATGATTTGCTCAATAGTGTGAGAGCTCGAACACTAACGTACTGCAAGCTGCATGATTTTTAATTGGATTAAGCCTTTGACTTTTCCTACATGACATTTAATTGTACAGTGTTGAGGAAACTATTGTGATCATGCCTGATGACTGCCCTGAATCATGTCATGACACTTTCACAAGCTGAGACTGCCGAACACAGTATTATGGGGCCATTTTCCTTTTTAAAGAAGAATTAATCGGGGTATTCAAACTGAGTGGAGGATGTGATTAGTGGTCTAATACAGGTCTCTGTGCCCTCCTATTTAATAATGGTAAATTGTATAATTGGTCCTCTTTTAAATGTATAATAATCCAAACACAAAAACGAGAAGTATTTTGGAACCGAGCCTGGAAAATGCACTGGCACCAAAAATACATCTGTACTATGAGAAACCCCGGGGAAAACTCAGTGCTGTGTGCACAGGATAAACGGGTCCCCTCCTTGAGCAAAGATGCTTTTCTAGCGTAATGTCAGGCCTGTAAACTATGGGAGACAAGGATTAAATACCGCTGAAAATCTCCAGGGTTCTCTGTACTGAACAGGCGATGACATCTTCATAATGTTTCACACATTCCAGCCCCGCTATGGCTCCTCAGTAAGTGACCCCCACCTCCACCCCAGTAAGGCTGAGAAGGCTTACGCAGCTTCAATCTCAACTATAGTCAACAAACCTGTCAACATAATCTTTACCAATAAACACTTCTGTTTGTGGCTCGCCAAATATATATCATATATATCATACATTTTTCCTAGTTGCCTTTTCAATCTAAGCTGCAATTTTTAATTACAGCTTACATAATTGAGCTGGAGAGTTTTTGCTCTTCATAAAAGACCAACAGAGTGGTATATCTTTTTGTACATAAAGCCAGCAGGTAGAAGGGAAGCTGCAACGACAGACAGCTGCTATACAGATGACTGAATCCTCTATTTAAACTTCCTGGCACATCAGGTCTTTGTTTTAAGATCAACGCCTTAAGAGCTCTGAATTGAAACTTCCAGGATTTAGTGCCGTGCCGCAGTCTGTCCTGTCTGCCTGTGAAGCCAACGGTGGCTTAAGCAGCAATAGTGCAGAACTGTCGGCATTAGGTGTCGTCGGTTATCAACACATTGTCACATGTGGCTTACCAGCAGTTTGTCATTATTACTTGTGTGGCCAAGTATGCAGCTCAAAAACCAGCATAAAGCCACTTTTGAATTCCATGTTCGATTAATGTTGTCGAACAATGCCAACTTTCCCATTAAAGCACTATTGCAGTAAATCAGTCGCATTTTCTTTAGAAATGTGGGTAGGTCTGCTGGCCCCCGGCAGGAAATAACTGCATGATTTTATTTTTTATCTATTTTTGTAGAAACCTTAACCCTTAGCACAGCATTTTCTTGTTTATGTCAACTACAAATACAGGTATGTCTTTAAATGTATAGGACACAGTAGCGATTTAAATCACAATATTGGTCACAAAAAATTACAGTTAGAATTTTCTCAAATCGTTATTAAAGTCTATAAAGGGACTAAAGTCGCTGATTTGTGCTCCAGACTCTGAAGCTCTTTCTCCAGCAGCTTTATCTCGCTCATCATTATGCTGTTATGTGTCGCAGTGAAGAGGCAAATTGAAACTTGGAGTGGAGAGAATGGATCTAGTGGGAGACGCAAAGTGATCTCTACACATTCAGCTTTCCTATAATGGAACTATATTTCACACAGCCGCAGTGATTATAAAGTCATGTCAGTGGGGGGAAAATAGAATATACAAGTATATGTAAAATGGTGGATCACTAGTAGTAGAGGTCGTTCTCTCGATCTCAGCAAATTTTCAATGAAAGCAACTGCTTGCAGAAGGCGCAGAGTGACAAACTAAAAGAGACAGCAGTGACCTCTTGCTTTGGCAGATGCAGTAAATGGAGTGTTTAGATTTTTAAATGGCA
Source organism: Amniataba percoides (assembly GCA_037176925.1). Taxonomy (NCBI): domain Eukaryota; kingdom Metazoa; phylum Chordata; class Actinopteri; order Centrarchiformes; family Terapontidae; genus Amniataba; species Amniataba percoides. Next base: position 16,295,761 of record JBAJHX010000076.1, read on the forward strand.
TTTTATAGTACACGTAACGCTTTTGTTTAGCGGTACATGTGCCTCCTTATGCCCCCTCCTGGTGGGGCAAGACGATGTTCTGATTTGAGGTGATGGGTGGAAAAGTCTCAGAGGAAATGATTTATCCCAACAGGATTAGAGGTGACCCAGGCAAACCCACCCTCCATCACCGGAACACCAGCAGACCACTTGTCACAACGCGTTTCCTTCAGCGTTGAGCATGCTGCGACAGCACTCAAAGAAAGTAGCACATGCCACGCACAGCCTCAAACTATCTGTCCCCTAAAATATCTCTCCCTGGAGTTAGTACAACAGTTGTATTAAAACTATTTGTTGAATAATCTGAGATGTGGTGTTTTCGTAGCAAGCACCTGATGCAGCTGATAGACAGAAATAGAGAATTAATACAGTCACTTTTTTCTGTAAAATGTTGTCCATAGATTTTGATGCATTACAAGTACTGAATTTGCTACTAAAGGACAAACACCGTCAGGTTTAGTTTTATTTCATCATGAGGTGTGTCCAGGCGTAACCTGATTTGCAAACTTGCCACACAAGTATGAAAATGAATACCACTCCTTTAGATTGGAAAATATAATCTGTGTGTGTCCGTGTGTGTGTGCACACCATGTGCTGCAAGTGTACAACACAACCAGCAAACATGTGATAGATAACACTGGTCACACAGTGTGTACTGTGTGATTTTAAGATAAACTCATTCATGCTTCAGAGGTGGTAGTAGCAGTTGTAGCAGCATGGATCCAGCTCTCCTGCCAGGCAATATTTTTACGACATTGACAGTCTGGGAATCAAGAATGTGTTTTTGTTGGTGCACAAATGTGTCAAAAATCAGTTTCTATCTGCATCAGTTTGTTTTTTTTGTAATGAAGTTTTTGGATTAGTTTTTGTAGCTCAGAAATGTTCCAGCTAGAGTGACTGAAAAAGGACAGCTTCATGTTAAATCTAGATCCTATAGCAGATTCACTTATTTGTTGTCCATATATTGTACACACATAGCAGAAATATCTTCCAAAGAAGGAATCCAACATACAGTTAATCTCCTGTGTTGAAGCCACTTTGTGCTGAATTCCTCGAGTACTGCTTTCAAATGTGACCGGCCAAATTTCCCCTCCACTTTTTGTGAGAATATTGCAAAAGCACAGTAGAAATTGCAGTTAATTCTACAATATTGAGTGATAAATGGGGATAAACTTAAATGAATAAAATAAACAAAGATTTAAATCAGGTAATCTGATCAAAGCGTGCTGATTTAGTTCAGTTCTGGATGGACTTACAATACCAGGTGCTAATTCTAAAGTTGTTTCTTTCTACTGATTGCAGACTTAAAGATTAATCTTGAGGTTGTTTTTTAGAAATAAAGGTCTCCTTTTTGCAAGACCCCTTGATGCGATTAAGGCCTTCTGCTGAAGTTGTCATGTGAAATTCCCCTCCCTGTTGTGACCGCTCAATGTGCCATTCTTGCAGCTCATTCTCCGGCCTATCAGCCACGGCTAATGCTAGCACGTTTTTCAGCATTACTCTTAGTTTTCACTTAAGTAACAGTGTTGGGGTAATCCGCTGACTCACTGACTCGCAGGCCTAATCCGGCGAGCCTCGTGCCTTTTCTTTCTCTGTGTGTTGGCTGCGTATGCTGAGGTTAAACGTATGGTTACTGCCTTGTGTGTGCGTGTGTGCATGTGCGTGTGTTGTTTGTTGTGTGCGTGCGCGCATACGTATGTATCTGTGCAGAGGCCTGACATTCCTGCAAAGTGGTGGCAGAGCAAAGGACCTCACGTCCCCCCACCACCGCCATGTCTCCCACTACGTGCGCACAGCAGCAGGTCTAATCAAAGCACTCCATAATACTGTTAGCTGGGTCATGTGCTGGAAGCCAGGATTAAGAGCAGGAGGGCACAGGCCACTAGATCCAGCTTAGGAGGGGGCGTTCTCCCTCTTTCTGTCTCTTTACCTCACATGTGGGGACACAGCTATGCAAGGACACAAATGTATGTAGTTATAAAGTTGATATAAACAGACATGTATTTTCATACTGTACTATATTCCATATATATCAACAGTTAGTGTATCAGCTAATTAATTTCTTATTTTATTGAAAACCTGCCACAAACTGATAATTCCCATGCCATATAAATCAAACTGCCGATACACACTATGAAAGTTTTTTATCAACTGCTTTTGTACTATATAGAACTAAAGCTTGTTCTTACAATGTACTGCAGAGTACCTGAAAATGTATTTAAAATTGTGTTAATATTCATTGAGGTGTCTTTCTGTTGGACCATTTTCTTTCAATAGGTATCAAAAGTCGCATTCAATCAACTCTGATTTAATATTGTACGACAATAAAACTTTGAAACTTGAATGAGTAGCTTTTATAAAACCTCCACTTGGGAGAGCTCTTTCATTAAGACTTCACTGGTCAGTCAGCAGCGTGGTGTGGATGGGAGGCCAAAATAAAGACGACAAGAAACACTTATCCCCATTAGTGTGAATGTAGCCTAACGCATCATTAATAATGTCTGTGCTTGTCCTTTCTCACAGTCCCTCTCCCCGTTTGTGCTGCATTTTCAGCACTCTCTAATACCGTCACCCACTTTGCCCCAGTAACACATTTTAATACCACGGAGCATGCCAACGTTAGATTACCAGTCTCGGCAGTCGAGAAAGAGGTAGGTAGGTTGGAGGTCCTGGCAGCGCCGTTCGAGCACTGGGCCAGATCAACATTTCTCCATTTCCACACCTAAGATGAGGACAGATCGAGAGAGGGGTAAGCACACGAGGAAAGAGGAGGAAGGACAGGGTTGAAGGGGACATGCTTTGCCATAGGGTACCTATGCTGATTTGCAGAAGAGAACTGGAACTGTCCGGCTAAATCAGACTGCGGGATGGGGGTGGGTGGGGTTAGAGCGGACAGCAAAACAGAGAGGTTCAAGGGTAAGATGACTCCTACACTCAGGAACATGGAGATAGGTGGCAGAAAGAGAAGAAAGCGGACCGCAACCTCAAAAAGCCACAATTGTTGGTAGGTACCAAGCCTTATTGTGTTGGTAGTCCTGTGATTTGAAAGCTAGCCAGCAAAGCTGGACCCCTTACTGTTGGTAATAAAGTAGTTGGCTCTGTGTTCATGTTTGAGGCACATGTTGATTGGTCAATTAGGATCCCTGTTGTGAGCCTGGTTTATTCTCAGAGATGACTAATAGTTTCTGCCGGTCTAAAAGCTTTATTTTGGGAACTGCGTCCTTTGTGTTGCTGCTATTTTAGCCTTAGTGGTTTTCATGTTGTGTGTGTGTGTGTGTGTGCCTGCCCAGCGGGATGTTTAGAATATAATTTCAAATCCCAAAATATTAATTTATAAGAATTAAAGACTGGATTTTGTTGTTAATATTCAATTGATTATGTCTGTTTATGTTTAACTTTATCTTCTATCTTTATGCTCATTGTATTGATGTAATTGTGTCCTTTTTTGGATCCTTCATAAACAGCTACAAAAAACAAATGATGTGAGGACAGTCAAGTGTGTGTTTACCTCAGTTACTTTAAACAGCTGTACAGACAGGAGTAGACTCAGTCACTTTGCCATTTCAGGGTGAGGGAGTCAAACCCGTGCACAGTCTCCACTGAAACCAGAGAGAGCTGACCTTAAAAGAGTATTTAAACATAAGGCTTACTCAACACTGGAAGCCAGAGGGGCGCTTGATTGTTTGCTGTTGTAACACGGCCTGCTTTAGTGTTGCTAAAGGCTCAGACACTTGTTCTGTCTGTGCCGTGCGAGGCTGACATTTCTTTGATTTTGTCATCCTTTAAAATCAAACTAAAGAGGGTAGTTCACCAGCTGACATATTAATCCACGGGAAGAACGTTAAAAAACAATCGAGTGACTTTCTCGTAATGGACTAATATGACGACGGTCCCATTAGCAATGGTGTTTAAAATAAAAAAATAAAAAAATGGTATGCTAGGAATGTTCGGTAATACTGCTGTATATGTGGAAAAAAGTTACAAAAAGTTGCAGGGGGAACTGCTCGAAATTTGATAAATTGAGGCAATTTATCAAGTGACAAACTTGAAAAAACATGAAAGTTTGAAAAAGATAGGTTTCCTCAACTTCTGCAGGGTTGAGTTGCATCGTGGGTAACATGTTTTCATAAGATAGGCGAATGTGTGTAATAAAATAGATGACATCCCTGATTTTGCTGCACTTTTTAAAAACTGTCCATTTCGAGTTTGACGATGTAAGAAGCATGCAATGTTACATGAGTGCAGCCTTGAAGAGCCTTTTGTTGATGTTGATCGTTAACTCCGAGTGATTTACGATGGTCTGCTGTTCATCTTTGTCACTGGTGAGTGTGATGACACAAACCCATTCCCAAGTCTAATTTAATCATAAACAGCGTTTGCAGTATAATCAATCAGTCAATGTTCTACATAAATTCAAACTTTAAATAAAAGTTATAGTTTTCAGCATATACTTGCAGTATTTTAATCCAGTGTTAAATGCACTTTTGACAACCAGAATTACATCCAGAACTAATATATTCACTGCACGCTGTCAGTTCTTGTATCAAATTTAAATAAACTATGAAGGGAAAATAAATATTTATAACGCATGAAGCTAAGAGGCGATTTTATTTCAAAGGAGGGATTGGGGGATTGTGCTGTGAGATGTTTCACTGCTGCCTTGGGATTTAAGTGATGGTGAGGAGACAGTAAGATGATGATCACTCATCTCTACCAGGGTAGATGAGCCAAAAAAGTGTACTGGAAACTATTGATTTAGCTGCAGGCCCACATTCATTTTTTGACATATTGCTTGTGTGCTTGTAATGGTCGTCATAAGCAATCTGAAGGATTACTGGAGTTTTCTTCTCGACAACCTGACTTGGTGCTGCAATGCAGACCCATGGCGGTAGAGAGAAAATAGAATGAGTGAAAGGATTTATGGAAATGTGTGAGGAGCCTTTGAACATAGTGTTGAGAGCGATGTGCTCTTTGCAGTCATGCGCGCCATTGTTGTCATTCTTAAGAGACCCCCCTCCTGCCCATAGAGGCTGACTGATCTCAACACTGCACAGAGTGTGTGTATGTGTGTGTTTTGGTTCTAGGAGACAGCGCCTCCCTGCTGCGAAGCACAGAGTCAGAGGCAGCAGGTGCAGCTGACGCAGATAGGCTTTTTAGCAGGCAGGGCCAGTTGGGGGACAGAAGAGGGAGAGAATGAGTGCGAGACGATAGAGGGGAAACCACAGGAACTCAGACAAACACAAGATCAGACCACTGAACAATACTGGACAAATGAATTTATCCCCCCTGTTTTAGTTCTTTCACAGTATGTGAGAGCGAAGCGAACAGGACCTGAGCTGCCCAGTGGCACCAGACCTTTCCTTAGCTCCGATGGTGTACGTGAGTAATGAGTGTTTTTAAGTATATGGTTAAAACAGTGCAAAGATTGTGTGGAGGTCAAGCGACAAACTGCATGACAAGATTTGTGTGAGGCAGGTAGTTTGTGGTTGAGGTAAATCTCTGGTAAAACTGAAAGTTTGAAAAACATTTATAAAGATGTCATAACTGCTTAAAAAGCCCAGAATATTGTGTGACAGTAATAGTTTAGCACAAAAACCTTTCTGAAAGCTTCAACTCATTTGCTTTTTTTTGCCTTATCACTCAGATTAGTTTGTTAGAAAAGCCTGTTAATTTGTCTGAGGTAGTCTGCGTGGTGGTGCTTCTTGCAGCATTATCAGTGAGTGCAGAGAAACGGCTGAAGAGACGCGGACTCTCCTGCTCTGCTTTTGTATTTTGTCAGCATCGAGCCCGCAGTGACTCTGTTCCGCACTCTTGATTGTGTCGACAAGAGCCCCCGTCTCTGCCTGCTGAAACCAAGTCACATAAAGACATACTGTTCAGCATGTCTTTTTGAAAGGGACAATTGTGGCAGAGAAAGTGATGGGTGGATCTTAGCCAAATAATAGTGTTGAGGTTGTGTGTTTGTGTGAGAGAGAGAGGAAGAGAGGGAGAGAGTGCGAGAACAAGAGAGAGAAAAAGATGGGCCTCTGTGTTACCAAGAAAAATGTCTCAAACTGACCTTAGTTACATGAAACGTAGATGATTGTGTAACCCGGAGCTCATTCGTCCAGTTTGCTCCGTTGCCACTGTTGCTTTCCCTTTTGCTTTTCCCACGTCTATCAGTGTTTAGTCGCAGTAATGTTCATATTAGTATTGATCTATTTAGCACCTGTATTGTGCTGTGACCGGAGTAACCAAGGGAATGCTCGCGCTCTGAATGCCCTTGATCAGTCGGCGTGCTTTTCTCTGGCTGTAAAACGCATCCACGCACAGGCTCACCTCTTCTCCCTCTCGCCCCCCCACCCCCTTGGTTATCGTTCTTCTCGGCCATTGGCTGCCTCCTCTCCATCTGTCCATCCTCTTTGCACACAGTCAGCCAGTCAGCGGTACACCCTGGCCTCACCGACATTTGTCATTGGCTGGCGTGTGCTGTGAGTGCGGATACTTTCCTTTTAAGAGGCAGTCTAGACTCAGCTGGCTATGTTTCTCTCTCTCTCTCTCTCTCTCTCTCCCTCCCTCTCCCTCTCCCTCGCTCTTTCCTTTCTCTCTCTTTTCTCTCTCTCTGTCTCTCTCTCTTGTTCGCTCTCTCCTCCTCTCTCCTGCAACACCACCACAACCTGCTGATTTCTCACTAAGCTTCTCCTGCTCTTTCCCTCCTTCCTTTTCACTCCTCCTCTCCTCCTGTCATCAGCTGTTCTCTTCCACTCGCTCTCCTCATAATTTTATTTCCCGTCAATCACATGCTCAACCCTGCTTCATTCCCGGATCTTTTTTTTTCTCTCCCATTTCTCTCGGTCTGTGTTTCTCCCCAATACTGTCATTTTGTCTTTGACATTCATTCATCTCCACCACTTTCTCACCTTTGACTGATGTGAGGAGACATGAAGGTGAGTGGAGTTGATTTCCAGGCTTTTGGGCCTGTTTGTGTCTGTATCTTTTTTGTCTTAACCTTCTCTCTGTTTTTTTTCCAACTTTATAATCCATTTAGATGTGAGCATCCTGTGCCCTTGGAGGCAGAGACTGCAGTTGCGTATGCTTCAGGTGTAACAATTAGCCGGCACTGGTACGATGCTGCTGTGACTCATCATCTGACGCTGCATGTATGTGCTAGTTCTGGTCCTTTCAGCGTGTGCTTTGAAAAGAAGGCTAAGTTGATGAGTTGAGGGGGAGGGGGAGATGGGGTTTGAATCAGCGCGTGGATAGTGCAGCTGCGTGTCAATGCAGACTGTAGCTCGTGACACTGTGTTTTGCACCAGCTGTGACTGTGGTGCAGTGGCATCTCAGGCAAATTAATGAGCATTGTACGGCAACAGCAGTCAACAATTATAGAAGTGCTCGCAGTTTGCACACAGATTTCTCTCTGCAGTCATGCCACACAGCACATGCACCCAGAGGTCAGTGCTGTAACACGTAACAGTGTTTCGCTCAGGTTGTGATGTGGCTGAATTGATCACTGAAATCTGAGTTTCACTGAGTTTTCATTTGATATTCCACATCTATTAATGAATTTCCCCTTTTTTCCGTAAAATCTTTCATTTGTCCTCTAGACATCATGATTACATATTCCAGCGTGAGCAACCTAATTTAGTCTTGTTTCCCCATGTTGTGTTTTTGTGTCAGTGTCCTCATTATGGGTACTGTTTGCCACCTGACACCCACAGGAAGAAAATGTGTCTGCCAGAAATAATCCTCAAGAGCATGCTGCCTCACAGTGTGTCTCGCTTTCAAGTGTTTTTTATTTAGGGTATCTTTTTAGATGGGACAGCAGTTCATTTCAAGCATGAGTACAAGATGCTAAATGATAAACGGACTGTACTTAAAATATATACTGATTTTCTACATTGGCAGACAAAACTCTTTACAATTTGCCTCTCTCACATACTCACCACTGCCATGCCAAGTACTGGCCTGCCCATTAGGAGCAATTTGGGGGTCAGCGTCTGCGACATGTGGACAGGAGGAGATGGGGATTGAACCACTGATGATTAGTGGACAAGCTGTTCTTCCTCCTGAGAAGAAAACACACACAGTGTTAAAATTTATATAATTTTTCAAGTTTTATATTATATAAACACAAAAAATGAAATCTAATGGTAGGAAGTGCAAGGAAGGAATGAGATATGGGATATTCAAGAAGACTTGGTAGGATAATCCTCTAAAAAGGAATAGTTCATCATTATAATTTGCTTTATCAGTTACTAGTGTCCTGTCTTCTGGAGTCCCAGGACATGTGTTGGTATTTATTGGAGGTAAATTTAACAGCAGTAAAACGGTATCATGTAAATGATCAATTAAAACCTTACTAATTGTCTGAAGTGAGTCATACAGTACAATCAAAGGTATCCACACTGAAATATTGCAAGATGTGCCTTTTATATGAGGTATCATCATGGTTATTTCTCATTGTTACACAGCATATCAAAGTGCGAACAGCAATCACCTCAGATAGCTCCTGAGTCCCCCGTGGGTTCAGGTTCAGGACCTTGGACAGCAGCCGTGACGCACTTTGTGCTGATGTACTGATGTTACCTAAACTTCCATAGCTGAACTTTATTTGAAAGTTTTAATTCTCAATAGCCTTGTCATCCAGAAGCACCCAGACAGATGGAGTCAAACGAGTTCCTGCCCCATGGAAATGAAAGTGTGTCCATTATCTTTCATAAATGTGTATAAACAGATCAGGTATCCATATTTTAATTAAACTGTTATCTTTTCAACAAAGTCTATTTTATTTTGTGTTCAGAAATGATAATTAACTGTGAAATTCATTTTATCTGGTTGTGAAAGCAGCTGGCACACTAAAAGTGCATGTCTGAAAGGTACACTAACTTCCCGACTGCTCAAGTTTCTCGAGTTTGTCCTCCTGTAAGTGAGCCATCTGCATATCTTCTCAAACGTCTCTGTTAAATTCAATTTCCACATTGTATTGTTTCATCTTCCGCTTATTGACCAGCAAAACAGCAGCATAATCATGTAGTTCATTCTTACCCAGGTAGCAAAAAGCAATTCCGATCACGAATGTTGAATTACATTAGGTTACTGCCGCCTCTGCTTGTTTTCTTATTTGCAACTGACTGCTGACTGAGTTACCCAATGATATTTTGGGTTGTGGTACTCCTTGGTAAATTATAGAAAATAACTGGTGGTTATTAAACACTAGGCAGGCTTATTATCATTGCTATTGGTGAGTTTTTTTGTTTAAATAGATTATTATTGGTATAGAGAAATAAAGAGAAAAGACAAGACCTCTGGGTTGCATAACATTTTATGCAACTCAGTTTTTTAAATGTATTATATCTATTGATTCGTGAAGCTTTTATTACGTTTTGCTCTAAGAGGACTTAACTCTTGGATGTTTCAAGGTCTGAATGAGTCATTCATTTGGAACGGTGAAACACTCCAAAGTCTCCTAGCTTGACTGCATAGCCTGAGATGGTGAGAGTTCCTCTAACATACTCTGCACCATATAACCAATGCTTTTGCAAGAAATCCATCACACACAAGCTCAGTTCAGCCAGCACCACGCGCACGAATCTGAAACCAAATCTCTCGCACATGTCAATGTCATCAATGTGCATTGCAAGTCATGGCAGGGTTGTTAACTTGCTACTCAAGGACATACAGTAAGGTCACACACGTCTTCATCTGTGAGTGTGTATAAACACTCCCAGGCTGTGTCCTCTGTGTCCAAACCGTGCAAAAGACATTTTGATGTGTTTTTAAACCTCGCAGCTAACGCACCAGATGTCAAGAGCAGCAGGCAGGTTTTTTGTTTAGGAAGTGTGGTTTACTTCTGACCGCAGTTTGGAGGATTCCTCACCGAGGTTACAAAATGCCAGCCTTACACCGATGCTGTCTCACAGCTTGGACGTGAAGACAGCCTGCTCGCGTCTATATTTGGTGGCCTGAGTGATGCCCATAGGTTAGTGGTGAGTGGACCGCAGATGTCCGTGAAAAAGCTCAAGTACTTGCTCTGTCTCTGCAGTCCTCACATACGGGGGAGGTGGTGCCACTTACACCCTGAGGCACCCTGATAGTGAGACAGCTGTGGTCAGGAGAGAAGTTTGTGCTCTTTTTTTGTTGTTGTTGTTCAATTTTGTAACGTGGACACAAACAGAGTTAAAGAAATTGGGTTCTGTGTTGTAAGGCCAAGACCTGTCAAATACAATTCAGTAGAGGATTCATATTATTCTTTCATTTGTGGCCTCAAGAACATGAGGCCCCCGATTTTGTACCCCACCATGATTACCAGAGCTTTTCACATTAAGCTTTACAATTAGTTCTGTTTGTTTGAATTTGATATAATTCTTAGTTTTAATAGTTTGCTTCCATCCCCAAAAGACATGTTAAGGAAATAGCTCGACATCTCAGGGAAATACCAGAGCTTCAGACACAGCTGCTTATCTAAATCTTGGCAAGAAATTGAACGTCACATTTCCCAAAATGTATGTATTTTTTTCAAAGTATTAGGAATACTCTTGAGGTTAAGTTGTGGATGCCCATTGCTTCACTATAGTTAGTTAATGGAGCAACAAACTTTAATCAAAGGCATATTGAAGTTTTTTTTGCTAATTGTGGAGGTTCTTGAAACACTTAAGCTGTATTGGAACTATTTTTAAAAACTTTGTTCATTTCCTAGAAAGAGAAAAGTATTAGATTACAGATCATCAAGTTGACATGTGTGCTACATGTGATTGGTCTTGGGGGTGTTCAGGCAGTTAATTCACTGCATGTATCCTGTAACCCTGACAAGGACTATTGAAGCTGTTGTTTCTATAATATCCCCTTAAGACTATTTGACGTCTTTTACATTCTTTAAGAATGAGTAACTGTTTGGAGCTCCTCTGTAGTGTAGAAATCAATAGGAGGACTTAACAGGTTATTACTACATCGCTCCAACTGTACAAGCTCTGGAGAAAATAGTTTTTATGTGCACAACTGGGAGTGGCAGCATGTGAGCTGGTGCTCATGTCTTCAGAACAGACCAAACGTCAGCTGCAGCTGTCGTGTTGTTTCCCTCTTTAGAAATTTGTAAACCTAATATAAAAAAAAAAGGCTTGGTGCTTGTGTAGACACGCTCACTGAAGTTGCTCATCTTTCGTCTCCTCCTTCTCACACTGGAACACACACACACACACACACACACACACACACACACACACACACACACACACACACACACACACACACTCGAGTGACGTATGCTGTGCTTTCTCCGCTGACGTGTTTGACCGTTGCACACCGTTTTCTCTGTGGAGTCTCTGGTTCTGCTTGGTGGAGGGCAGTGTTTGACTGCGTGGTGCTCTCGTGGCAGAGGTGTTCCCCGGGCTAAACATTTACTCAGGTTCTTCAAAGTCTGCCACTGTCAATACACTGACGGACTGTAAAACCTATTATTTATACAGCACTTCTCAAAAGTGTCGGAGGGTTTCAGCCTAAAAGAAATTTACATAAAATTCTTCACTTCATTCAGTAATGATTCAGTGATCATGAAAAAAGGCAAAAAAAATATTTAGAATAACGTAAGAGTCAAAAGCACTGAAATGGTCACATAAGAAATAGCACTTGAATTTCCAGGGCCAGCTCTACGTGACATGAAGCACTTAAGGAATCAATGGAATTTTAGAGCTTCAGATAGCAATACGTCCTATCTAAGATTGTATTGTTATATTTTGTCATAAATTATTAACTTGGTTAGCCTTTTAGTAGCAGTTCTGTTGATGAACAAGAGTTTATGATAAGTTTATCTGTTTATCAGTTTACTGTGAGCCCAAGAGTCTCAAACCTCCAAAGACTTAGAGTCTTGAAGTCCAGGGGCTCTGATCGTTCGCTCTCTTCTCTCTCTGGAGTGAAGCAGGTGAAAAGACAATTTACCGCTCAGGAATCAGCAAAGTATCACATAATTTTTTACTTAGCCTCTCTGAGATTTGGCAACCTCCAAACTTTCCGTTTGTGTCTTAAGAACTCGTCTGGGGTCAGAGGGAAATGAAACATGTCGGTTTGTTTCTCTGATTTTTAACAATTAACAAAGTTCTAGTTAAGGTCAATTTTTAAGGTACTAGATCCTGATCTCGGGAGGTCTTCAGATCAAGAGACAAATTATTATCATCGTTTTGTGTGCTTGTTGTGGTTCAACAAAGGATAAAGGATAGCAGTATGTGACCTCAACTGTTCCAGATGGAGCTCATGGTCGGGAGGAGGGAGCCACAACTCGCCACAGGCTATTTAGAAAGGAGCTGCCTGCCCCCACGCGATGAGGAGCACACAGTCGGTTCATGCCGAGAGAATGTGCTAGTCTGGCCTTCAAGCTGTTTACATTTAATGCTCCCCATTAACAATGGCCTAACCAAGAAGGAAATGTGCTGCCATTAACCCCTATGAAATGACTTTGATTATGTGGCATGGGCAGAAGAAAAAGAGGAGAAACAACCCAGACCAAGTCATTTGTGGTGTGGAGGTTTCTCGAAGACCACCAGAGGCTTCAGTGTTGGTGGCCTCCTCATCCAGTTTCTGAAGCTTGTTGTCATTGTTGCGATGTAAATAAGCCTTGTGGAACTTTACAGGCACACGGGAAGCTGTTTGCCTGTTGTTCTGTCGAGGATCTGATGCGATTAACTTTCTAACAGATGAACTCAGCAAGTGCAGAGCCCGGCACTCTTATTGCATTATGCAGTCACGGGATTGCCAGAAACACCACAGCTGTAAAGAATTGATTATATTTTGGATGAAATTAATAATTATTTTCATTATTTATTAACATGACAATTATTTTCTACATTAATTGTTTCATTATTACAAATCCTACACCTTTTAAACTGTAAAATCAGACACAAGCATTGTTTAAAAATTTGCATATTATTTCCAACATAGTTGTTGTCCACATATCTACAACGCTGACCCATTCACAGGAGAATTTAATTATCTGGCTAGGCTTTATAGATAATAGTTGTAATTTACAGATAATTACAGCAGAAATAATTCTCTTGTGTGAACTTTTTATTTTTCATATTATGTCTTAATTAGCTAATGTCTCAGCTGTTCAGCACCAGGCTGGCTAATTGACATGAAAATGGCCCCTTGAGGTCCACATAGATCCTCATACAAGCGATTAAGCCTTGAAACTAGTTTTCTCTGTCAGATGTTAACAAAAAATAAGTCCGGTGTCCCTTGTAGTAGCAACTGTTTGTCATTCAAGGGAAGGTAATCTCCTTTCAGCATTTTACATGTCAAAGAAGTTACATGTTCTCCACTGTATCATTTTACCTACCTGAAACCACAAAAGTGCAGTTTTGTGAACTCTTCCCAGCTGAAGCTGTAGTAAAACATTACTGCTGATGTTCTTACTGCATTGCAGTCTTAACATACTGTAAATCTATGCAGTTTTTTTGTACTGCACCAAAGCCTTCAATTTAGTTTGAACTTGTAACTCCAAAGCTTGTTACAAAACCTGTGTGTACCTTTTAACTGTCACCCAGTGAGCGCTGTAGCTGTTGTGTTGTGGCTGAAAGAGCAAAGATTAGAAGGGGTAGTGTAATGTCCAAACAGGCAAACATCCACCAGACTGTCAGTGAAACTGTCTCTTGATTAACATTTCTATTTCAGTAAGATCAGCTTTATCAAACTGCGTCCAGCAACTGCAGGAGGGGCTACGAAAAGGTGATTTGATATGCTGAGTAATTCTGCCAGTTTTGACCTCATGGTGTCAGACATGAAAGTGATAGTGGGTGAGACAGTCTGACAGGAATATATGTTTAGATCACCAGGCTGTTTGAAAGTGTGGCAAAGGGAAAACCTTTGAAATAAAACCAAGTTTGGCAGAGACGTCAGCTGCCCTGTTGTGTGGAGATAAGGTGTTAATAGTCCACTCTAATGTTTGGAGCGTTGCTCACATCTCACTCTGGATATTGTGGTCTTTTTATAGTCTCAGCACTGTCAGCCCTCTGGAACGGTATGATTTGATTTTTTTGAAGTGCAGACTGTGATTTCTCATCGTGGCTGTCTGAGATGTCCTCAGCTTTCCTCATTGCAGACCACTGGAGTGCTCTCGCCGTTTCATCCGAGCCAGTTCTGCGTCGTCATCATCCATCCTGAAACCTCCTCTCACTCTCTTCCTCTCCCTCTCTCTCTCTCTCTCTCTCTCTCTTGGCCCCTCCCCTCCTTTGTTTTAGGTTTTCTGAGGAAGTCACAGGGAGGTGTTGTCAGATGGTAGCTGCTGTTGAATAAGAGTAATCATGGCTTATGCCGCTAATCTGTTTCTGTGTGTCTTCTGTCTTGTGTCTCTTGCAGGTGAAGGAAGGCGCAGACAGACTGTCTCACTCTAAACTATGGAATGCTCCCTGCACCAACCATCACTAGTCTCCAAACTCTGGACTGAGCTCCAAACGCTTAGTTAGCGGCTGTGCTTCTCCCCTCGAACTCTTTGTAACCAGGGGACGAAGAAAAAGGAGTGGGCTTACCAAGTCCTCCGCTAGAAACGCACACTTTTTTTTGTACAATATTTAAGCTAATTTGTTTTTCACAGCTCGGATTTTTTTTTTTTTGGCTGGTGAAATCATATCAAGATGGATCTAGGAGCGTATCTGTGGATGGTCATTATTGGCTTCATCATTGCCTTCATATTGGCCTTTTCAGTGGGTGCCAATGATGTGGCCAATTCTTTTGGCACAGCAGTGGGGTCCGGCGTGGTCACGTTGAGGCAGGCCTGTATCCTGGCATCCATCTTTGAGACACTGGGTTCGATGCTGCTGGGAGCCAAAGTGGGTGAGACGATTCGAAAGGGCATCATAGATGTCAGCCTGTACAACGACACGGTGCCCGTACTCATGGCAGGAGAGGTCAGCGCCATGGTCGGTAAGTTGGACACAATTATACACCCAGTGCTGAGGTGAAAATGAACTACCAGTTGATTAATCATTTTGGTTGTTTTTAAGAAACTTCTGTTATTACCACTGTGAAAATAAGGAAAAACAAGAAGTATTTTCAGAGTGAAATATCCCCCCAAGTAATCACTGGACCTTGTTCTGGATGAGAGATAATATGAGATGATATTCAATAATATATATCCGCAGGAAAGCAGGAAATTTTAGAAGCTGTAATAAGTGAATAAGTGAAAGTTTGAAATATTTGTCTGGTTTTATTTCAACAAATAATTATCCAAATTGTTGCCACTTAATTTTCTTTTTCTCTACTGATGGATAATCAGCTTTCTGCTCTAACATATATTTATTTATGTAATTATTGCAGAGCAGGCTCCATCTCCATCCTCACATGTGTTCATGTAAACGGAGAGCCCTGTGAACACTTTGCAAATTTGATTCATATCCTGACCTGAGGATAGACACAATATCATGTTAGACTGTTCTAGTACATGTAACTTTCACACATCCTCCTGTCAGGTTACTGTTACTGTGTAATAATCTAGATACAGACCTTACAAACAGCTCTGAGCTGCTGTGTTTACAATCCGTACTGCAGCCACCCTGCCCTCAGTTGTCCGTAAGACACATACCTACATATGGAACGAGCCATTATTCATTTCGATGGCTTGTTTGAAGTTTTGAGGTTTTCCTCAAACTGCAAAAGTTTCTGCAACATTTCATTTAACCTGTTTGTGGTCCAGTTTTTCTTTTTGGTCACAAACCAGCACTAAACCACTCTATTACATAAGGCGAGAAAAGTTTTTTCTTCCCTGGTTTGTAGAAATTGTTCAAAAGTTGTTCATTTGAATAACATCTGCACTTGCTTTCTGAACCACTTGGATTTATGAGGGATGTTATAAAATGTGTTTTGTCCCTTCAAAGCACCAGTGTGAAAAATGTTATGTGCAGTTTTTGTCACGTTATCCAACCTTGCAGCATTGTAAACATCTCCAGAGTTGCTTCACAGAAAAGGCCTGCCATTGTCCTCATGTTAAAACATAAATTTACAGTGAATCACAAGCAGGAATTGTTGAGTATCAACAGTAGCTTTACACATCAACATTGCATTACCTCAGTAAATGAATGGTGCAGAACAGAAAACAATGGTGCTCCTGTAGAGACAATGCCATGTTAATGACAGAGTCACTGCTGAGTGATAAATAAGGCAATATTACACACGGGGGATTCCTGTGTCGCTGAAAGATCAGGTGTGGCAGACTGCCACAAGTGACTGTTGGGGAAACAGTTTTTTAAAATCATGAACAGGAAATGTTTTTTTCACCAGCATATTGTTTATACAGGATTAAAAGAAATTTTAACTTCATCTTGTTAGATAAAAGCAGGACAACTCTTCTGTAATATCCAACAGGTTTTAATGCCTCAGCGGAGTCTGGCACAAACAGCACAATACAGACTATACTTGTCAATGTCTAATTTAGGGCTTTGAAAAACCCTGAATAGGCCCTATGGGAGGTTTGTCTTGACAAATCAATAAACCATTATTCTCTATGTTTGTTATTTTCAGTGTTTGTCTAGATTCATTTTAGCAGCAGGCTTTCAGTGTATTTCCAAAAATGCCTTCATCAAAGATGTATAATCCCACATGTTTTTCACAATGCTGCAATTAATGTATCTCCTTCAGTAAATTTAAATCTAAGGCCTTTTTTTATGAGGATATGTACTCCGCCTGTGCAGATACTTTTTGAAGACTGGATGATGGATAATGTGTCTGCAGCTTTCAGGTTACACTGAAACTTTAAATCGAGTTTCATATGTGCCAACCATTTACAAACAGTACAAACTTGCAAGCCACAAAGAATGACACAATGATGAAATCAATTGTTCTCTGTAGTTTGCTCTTCTTTGTTCCAGAACTACATCACTGATGGGAAACAGGGGCCAGTTAAATATGAAAAAAAAATTGTCTGAGATGTGCGTGTCTGTTTTGATCACAGGGTCAGCAGTCTGGCAGCTAATCGCCTCCTTCCTCAAACTGCCAGTTTCTGGGACTCACTGCATTGTTGGCGCCACTATCGGCTTCTCCATGGTGGCCATCGGCACCAAGGGCGTACAGTGGATGCAGCTTGTCAAGATTGGTAAAGTCTAGAAGCTGTATGACACTCTGTGTGCGTGCGTGCACGTGTGTGCATTCGTTGAGTTTACAGTATCCTCATGTCTGCATATGTACATCTGCAGCATACACACAGTATGCTTTTTTTTTACTACTCTATTTTTACTATACTATTTTTCATACTCTTGTAAGTGCTGCTTTCCATTTAAAATCTGACCAAATGTGAAATGAATGAAATGAGGAATAAAATAAAAAGGATTAGCAGGGGACATAATAATAAAAATGTGAACACAAAGACAGTTGTAAGACTCACTGATGAGATTTTATCTGTGTGAGGTTTTAATGTGTTGCTATTCTTTTCTGATGACATTTTGTCTTCCCCCTTCAGTGGCATCCTGGTTCATCTCCCCTTTGCTCTCTGGACTCATGTCTGGACTCCTCTTCATGCTCATCAGACACTTCATCCTGAACAAGGTGGGCCCACATTACTACACTGTTGTTCTCACATGCACAAACAAGCACAGTCCCTCCTCACTGAATTGATAGGTTCTTATTTGTATTTGTGGCTCAGTAACACGCTAAACAAATAAACATTTTGGCTGCCAGCCTTAAATAAGAGCACTAGAATACTGACCATAAAAATGAAAAATAATGTTTTATGACTTCCCATTTAGTAGATTATTGCCAGCGGGTTTGCTGTGTATAATTTTCACGACTTTATGTTCTGTGCAATTTGAGCTTCTCGTCACACTGTCTACATGCAGCATGAGTTGCTGGTCAGAAAGGTTAAATTCTAGAATTTAGACACAGGCGTGCACATGTACACACAAACCTGTCCAAAGAACTTCAGCACAGATAAAATCCATTTGATTTGGCAACACTCGCAGATCTGCTGTTATGTAACAGACAATCTCTGGCAGACCAGGAAGAGAAAAATGTTGTAGATCATCCTATGGTCACGATTGCAGGATTATGTATGAATGAGTCATAGGACGATGTGTCATGTGGACTGGAGTTACTGTATCGCTCGGTCAAATCCAGGATGAGTGCAGCTCTGTGTCTGCAGGCTATTTGTATCAGCTAATTTCCATCTCTCTATTATGCCTGTGTTTTCCAAAATGCACAGATAAGATGATGGTTTAGAGACTTTTACCTCAGCAGGTCGGTCTTGTTGCATGTCAAACTCCTCCATAAAACCACATATTGTGCAAGAGTGAATTGCTGGATATCTAGTTTTACTTCATCATCTCTTTTCACGGTTTCCACACCTTTTGAATTGGCTCAGGCTGAACTTCGGACCCCAGAAACAAAGTTGTGGTATTATATTCATAACATACTGCACATTGAGCCTTGTAAATGCAACAAAAGCATGCACAATCAACTCAGTGAAAAGGCTGATCAGAGAGCTGCCCTTTATTTTAATCTTTATACTTACATTTTAATATCTTCCCCTGACAGAAAAAAGTGACTACAGTTTTTATATATAAACCCAGCAATATTCCTTGCCAAGAGGTGATGTGTAGTTGGTGAGAAGAACAGTGTGTTCTTTAACATGATTTTGAGCTGCCAGTGACAGCAAATTGGTCTTTACACTGGAAATAAAAGAGGAGAGAAGCGTATAATAGATGGACAGTTAAGATGATTTTAAGGAAATCTAGACCAGGTCAGACCAGGCAATATCTATCATCCTGTTAATTTCATAATATCATATATTATAATATCATATAATATGTCTGAAAAATATCTCTTCATACATAGAAAACTAAAAAACAATTATTTTTAATCACAGATTCACTTTGAATGATAAATCTGTAATATTTTTTCATATCATATTTCATAACAGCCGTATAGTATGATCTCATCCTGTCACCTCATCTTATAAT
Source organism: Amniataba percoides (assembly GCA_037176925.1). Classification (NCBI taxonomy): domain Eukaryota; kingdom Metazoa; phylum Chordata; class Actinopteri; order Centrarchiformes; family Terapontidae; genus Amniataba; species Amniataba percoides. Next base: position 16,314,711 of record JBAJHX010000076.1, read on the forward strand.
CACATTAGTATTTCTTTTAAACCCATGTTATGTGGTTGCTATACAGGATGACTCTGTCCCGAATGGCCTGCGAGCGCTGCCCCTCTTCTATGCCTCCACAATCGGGATCAACACATTCTCCATCATGTACACTGGAGCTCCATGTAAGTGCTGAGATGCGGTTATTACCATTAGAGATTTCATCTCTGTTCGTTTAGTCTGACACCAATGTATGATCAAATTATCATCCCACTCTTAATGGGTGATGGTGCCAATGTTGTCTGCTAGCTCAAAATTCCTTTTGGAGATGTGACAAGAATATAAGTAGATTTGAAACTACTTGCGTGATGTTATTTTCTTACACTTGCATGTGTCTGTGTGTTCATTAATTTCAGTGCTCGGGCTAGAGATGCTACCGGTGTGGGCCATCTTTCTCATCACTTTAGCGGAGTCGCTTGTCTGTGCAGCACTGGTGTGGATATTTGTCTGTCCCTGGATGAGGAGGAAAATAGCAAGTAGGTATCCTCGTGTGTTTGTGTCTTAATGTGTGTGTGTCCAGTCTTTCTCACTGCATGTGAAAGCCCGGCACTCTGACCCAGGCCTTACAACAGAGCTGCGGCCTCTGCTCGCACACTCTGTGCTCTGACACCAAACAAGGGATGCCAGCGATGTGTTTTCTCGTTGGCCTCTGCCAGACCCACTAAAGCCACCAAGAAACCCTGTGAACTCCATGTAGCACTCCAATGGCTTTGCTTACTCACTTTTTTTAGGGAGTATAGCTGCTTGGCCAGATGGAACGGGGTTAGGATCATAGCCTGCAGTGTAGAAAGCTTTCAGATCGAGGTTAGGAATTGTTTCTCTAATGGGAATATGAGCCTGCAGCAAAGCAGACAAGGCTGTAAAACACATGACACATTAAATAAACAAGTGGAAAGAGCAGTAGGTGGAATATCTGTGAGAGCATGGTGGACAAAAGCAAGGCACAGTCTGTTAAATTCAACGTAATGTCATGCAGGACGAATAAGAACAGTGTGTTTATTGCAACAATGCAAACTACGACATGGGGTAATACCTACTTTGAGGCTTAAAATAGAAACTTCTCAACTTTCTCAAACTTTCCTCCGACTCTGCACACAAGTGAGGCCAACTTGATCTGTTGCTCAACGTGTCATGACCCCTGAATGCCAGTGAGGATTATGGGTGATATTATCGGCCCCAATCTGGATATTGTTGCATCAGTCAAAATGTGTTTACTGAGGGGTGTTTCGAAGTGTTCGGGGGGCATCAGGTCTTATCAGCACCAGGATTAGTCCGGATCAGCTGATGGCTATACCTTTGTTTGTGAAATGTTGCTGCATAGTTTTCTCTTTTTCTTTCATGAGAACAGACCTTTTTCCGATTGGTAGATGAGTACAGAGTAACAATACAGTTTTAGCAAAGACATGCATTAAAAAAATGATTCAAGGAGGAAAAAAACAAAGTTCTGTGTGCCAAATTAATGATTCATTTGTGAAACTCCTGATTTCATCGGCTTGCCCTATTTGGAAATCATCCAGATAGCTAATACCTTAGTCTTTTTTACCAGTATGAATCTTATGTTTCTCTATTCTGCTGTTCATGATCACTCAGATTTATTAGACTACAAGCCTGACATGCAAATTATGGCTTAGTTAATTGGTATACAAGGCCCCGTAAAGATATTCTATCTGAAACTTCCACCTCTTGCTTTGCTCTAGGTCGTCTAAAGAAGGAGCAGGCTTTGTCTAGGATCTCCGATGAGAGCCTTGACAAGATACCTGAGGAGGAGGAGGAGAGCCCCGTCTTCAAGGAGCTACCCGGGGCCAAGGGCACAGATGAGGCTGTGTTGCCGCTCACGGGGGGCAGCAGTGAACGAGGAACCCGTGACTCCAGTGGAGAGCTCACCAACCTGGCTAATGGAGGCAACGTCCTGCCAAACGGCAGGGTGTATGGTAAAACTGGATTGTTGTTTTGTTGATTTGAGATGGACCAGTAAATCACTTTATCTATTTTAGAAGGACAATAACAATGACTGGACTCTGCTCATTGTGTAATGTTTGCGGAGGAGTAACTCTTGCTGCAGTTATGTTACTTTTGAGAGGTCACAAAGCTAGGGCTTAGCAAAGAGACAACATTAATGGTGACTCTGCCTCTGGTTGTTCTGATTATCACAAGTGTTATGTTTCCATACCCACTTCTCTCCTCCAGGTCGCACCCACTCGATGACCAATGGCTGCCTCAAGTCACCCATCTCTAATGGCAGCTTCAGTTTCGATGGTCACATGCGTAGCGATGGCCAGGTGTACCACACAGTGCACAAGGACTCGGGTCTGTATAAAGACCTGCTTCACAAAATCCACTTGGGCCGCATGGATGACAGTGACCGCTCAGGTTCCAACGCCGGCCCGCCTGACAACAATTACCGCCTGCTGCGCCGCAACAACAGCTACACCTGCTACACAGCAGCTATCTGTGGCATGCCCGTGCAGCCGCTCATGCGCACAGAGTCTCGCGAGGACAGCGAAAAGCTGGTAGGAGAAGGAGGTGGCAGAAGCAACAGCGTGTCCTATTCCAAGAAGAGGGTACGCTACGACAGCTACTCGTCATACTGTAATGCCGTGGCGGAGGCTGAGATTGAGGCAGAGGAGGGTGGTGTGGAGATGAAGCTGGCCACAGAGCTGGAGGGGGTGGAGGGGGAAGGGGCTCCGGCTCCGGTGCCTCTGGACGACTTGGCCGAGGAGGATCATGAGGAGAAGGATAAGCCTGAGGTGTTCCTGCTTTTCCACTTTCTGCAGATTCTCACCGCCTGCTTCGGCTCCTTCGCCCATGGAGGAAATGATGTCAGGTGCTGCCTCCTGCTGCTTAAGGGACATACAACATCCCATATACCCCGACAGATTACATTTCTTTTGTAACTAATCAGATACTTTGTTATTCCTGAAGGTTTTTTTTACCTTATTAAACTACATGCAATTAATGTTTCTTCAACAAAATAGAGAAATCAGCTATGCTCTGCTGCTCAGACACCATTTTGCCCTTGAATATTCAGTCTAGCATGGATATTAGAAGAGCATGCCTGAGGTTCTAATATATTTTCTCACCTTTGCAGTAATGCCATTGGGCCCCTGGTGGCGCTGTGGATGATCTATGACCAGGGCGGCGTGATGCAGGACGCCTCCACTCCCGTTTGGCTGCTGTTTTACGGTGGTGTAGGCATCTGTGCTGGCCTGTGGGTGTGGGGCCGCCGCGTCATCCAGACCATGGGGAAAGACCTGACTCCCATCACCCCCTCAAGGTGAGAAAGCCACTGAAGGGGGAGGGCGTGTGTGTGAGTGGAAACATTTAATGTGGTGAAAAATTAGGACAAGTGAGAGAAAGAGACTTGTGGAAAAGAGCGAGATTGTGGCAAAGGTGAACTTTCCAACATGCCTGATTTTACTTGCTCTAAAAAGCCTCGGCATGGTGACACACACCAAGTCCTTTGGGTGCGACAGCTTCTTTGGTAAGTGTTTATGTGCACACAGCTGTTAGAATGCACACACAGTGTCTTAAATAAGGTTGTTAAATGTTATTGAACAAGCAATTCCAACTGCAGTAAAATACATGAACCTAAAGCAGCACAATCATGTGTAGTGTGCCTGCTCTGTTGCCAGTTGCAAGTGCTCCCTATTTACAAGTACAGTAAAATCGCTTGACTAACCAAGCGTGTTTGTCTCAGGCATGCACTGATTAACCACCCTCTCCTGCCGCTGCAGGCAAAACGTATTTTTTTTAACTACCCAGGCAACCCAACCTTTAACTTAAACTTGTTCTTTACTGCTTTGGAACATGTTCATTTTGAGGGAAATAGGAAAAGCATACTCTCTATTTTACTTCTGGCCTCTGACATATTACATAATTATGAATAAATTAAATAGTCTTTTGGACCACAACACACAAAGCCCAAGGGCTCACTTCATCCCACAACCTAAGCAGCAGACATCACGCATCCTTAACCACTGACTGCTGTGCCTCTGTCCTTGAGATCGATCTCTCTCTCTCTCTCTTTCTTTCTTTCTCTTGCTGTCCTCTTGTCCTCCCACACATTACACACACTCTGGTGAGACTATGTATACGTGTATGTGTGAGTATGTACACACACATACCTCAAGGATGTGCGTGTCTATCATTCCAGCTTAAAGAAGCCAGGCTCTATCGCCTGCAGGTCGTTGTGCAGCAAATATACTGTATGTATTCATGCACATTAAGGTCCACATTGTTCCAGCAATTTATTTGTGTGTGTGTGTGTCTGTGTGTGTGAGAGTACACTCTGTTGCCTGGCAGGAACATCACACAGGGTTTCAGGAAGTTGTTTGGCATTCTGGATGAAGAGAAGTAGAGGAGGAAGGGTGAGGGAGGGGCAAAGCCACAGTGGGAACCGTGGCCTCTCTTCTCCAACCGCAGGGAGGGACGCCAGCCTGACTCCTTCGCTTTGCGCATTTCTTTTTCTCCTCGATTTTTTTTTTTATATTCCCTCCTACCCTCTCCTGTAAATCTCTACTTTAGCGGTTAACCGTCTTCTCCTTCTCTTCGTCCTCTTCTTCATTCCTTCCCATTTTCGTCTCCACACTGCATCTTTTTGTCATGTTTTCGGCGTCTCACCTCTAAATCTTTCCCTCTCTTCCTCGCAATTGTTCTCACGCGCACTCTGTCTCATTATTTTCCCCTCTCTCTTTATTTCTGACTCCTTTTTTTGGGCCCTCTCCCTTTCTCTGTGCCGTCTTTTTTTTCTTAATCTCCCTCTTTCCATCACCAGCTTAGTCTTTTGCCAGGACTCAAAGACAAATTTGCTTTGGTTCACTGTTCTAAAGGGTCTCTTTCCTCCAGTGTCTGTTTCCATGCATCAATCTGACAAAGAAGTTTGTTTGGGGCAAGAACAGGAAGTGTGTGTGTGTGTGTGTGTGTGTGTGCGTGCGAGCGTGCGTGCGTGCGTGCGTGCGTGTGTGTGTGTAGTCTGTGGCTGACCATATAATCGAGGAGGCACAGTGAACAGTGCAGTGTATCACAGAAGTAAAAACTGGAATATAAAATATCTGATCGTCTCTCCTGTTGAACCGCGGGGACGGATCTCTGCAGATCTGACTGGCCTTGCCAAGCTTTGCCAGTGGGACTCTGAGAAAAACAAACATTCCTGTCTCTTCATGATGAACTGATCTTGTGTGGCGCGCTTATATAATTGACCAGTCATTCAAATGTTTATACTTGTGTGCCATTAGAGCTGGATTAAATGGCATCTGCTTATCTGCATTGGACTGGGATGGCAACAAGATATGACCTGGCCTCAGAAAGACTTTCAGCTCTCTTTCTAACCTTTGTCATAGAAGACATTTTCAGATGTTGCAGTAGGAAAACGCACATGTATAAATAATAAAAATGAACAATGGCTGAATTGCATTTATCTGCTTCGGTTTCAGGGTCCCAGTGTTTTGTAGCTGACTTACTGGGACACTTGATGAGAACTGAGCTGCCGTTAATCTGCTGCTTTTCTTGCTGTGACAAGTAAAAATGTCTGCTGTGAAAAAGACCTACTGGAAAAAGTTGCACTCTGCAGTCTTATTTGAAAGATATTTATTTACCAGGAAAACATTCATCCAAATGAGTGTAGAGAGAGATGCAACAAAGGACCCTGAACAGACTTGGTCCAGACTGAACCGGGAATGCTGCAGTCTCATGATTGGTGTCTTAAACCCCACTGGATCACCGGGACAGGACATCCCACTTGCAGTGTTCAATATTTCTACACATGTAGTTTGGCCAAACGGTTATTTACAGACCAGCCCAAGTTATATTACAGATTGGCTCAAGTCAATTCATTATGCCACTGCTGTGAAAGAGATTGGCCCTCGCTGTTCATGAGTGCCATGCTGGTGACTCAAGTTAAATGCTGTGTCACTTTGACCAATTAAATTACAACAGTGTCTGTCCCCAGAGCCCTGCCTCAGTGCTGAGAGCTTTATTGGTTGCTGTTTTTTATTTAATAAGTAGCTGCAAAGAAAAGAAACACTACCACCTAAAGATTCAGTTTCAACTTGTTTTCTTTCTGATCTTATTCCTCTTCATCTTTCTCCATTTCTTACTCTTTCTTTTTATATAACTCAATTCCAATCACTAGTTTTCCATCTTAAACCAACAGCCAGCTTCGTCTTACGTTTTTGTTTTTACAGTTTTCTTTTCCTGTGCGCCAACTGGTCTGGTGTCTGGTCTGGTCTGGTGAATAATGGTATTGAAAAAAGGGCATGACATCAGAAAGTGTATTTTAATCAGTGCAACACAGAAACACGCTCACGCAACAGCCCGTGCACCACATGCAATCTTACTCTTTATGAATTACCTACCAACATCTAGGACCTGATTGAAATGCTGTGTTTGTTTCAGCGGGAGAGAGTGTGATTGCCATGTATTTTTCCCTTTGTGTGTGTGTGAGTTGAGCATACCAAAGAGCTGTTGACTGTTCTGCTTGTGGTTAATGCGGATGCTGGAATATGGACAGACCGTGCCATCAGCGGCACATCCCAGACATTACAATGAAGAATGTCTCATTGCTCCCCTCTCCCCTACTTTCCTCCCCTCCCGACCCCCCTCCCTCCTTCACAGTGGATTCACTATTGAACTGGCTTCTGCACTCACAGTCGTGTTGGCTTCAAATATCGGAATCCCTGTCAGTACCACACACTGCAAGGTATGACTGAGCGGCCCACCTGCCCCCAGCAGGCCTCTCAACTTCCCTACAGGCACTTCCAGGGGACAGGGAACTCATGCTGCCTCCCAGGGCACCGGGCTGGAAATGCACATGCACACTTATATACAATTTTTCTGAACATATATTTTGCCAGGCAGTCTCTTTTTCCTGGTTGTCTTTGCAAGGGTAAACTGTACTGTATCATATTCTAATAATTCTAGTTTGTTACAACTTAAGTGTTATTTATTAGTTTTCTATGAGTCGCGGTACCATCGTACAACTCAAAGTGATTGCTGAGATGTGGGAACACGGTGGCATTGCCAGAGTGGGCAAGAAACGATAGCAGTCCTTCGATCAGGCAGGTTGTTAAACAGCCGAGGGAACAATTTCCACGTTTCCAGCTGCCAAAGTCCAGAGAACAGAGGCAAGGTGCTGGTTAAAATATTGAAACGCTAATTGGAGCTGACTTTAATTTTTACTGCACGCTCACAGCAGTCAGCTTTACGAGCAGCAGGGATTGATTTGAGGGATTTTTTTTCCCCCGATGTTTTTGCTTCCCAGGCAACATAGATTTAGTCTAGCTTTATTTCTGGAGGTTGTTTGGGCTGTATACTGCAGACAAGACTCACCCATAGCACCTTTTTTGCTTATTTCCCAAAGAGAAAATCACTTAATATATGCATTTATTTACAGTTATTATCAGATTAGATTTCTTAAAGCATACTACAATAGAAGCATACTGTCATAGAATACAATACCATATCTATTGCTATGTATCCTGTCTCTATCAGTGAAACCAAACTTGATTTTAAGTAGGGTTAGTGTATTAATAATGGAGAAATGTATTTGGTAGAAGGACCTATGACCTCACAGTGTATGTGTGTGTTTTTCCACTCTCTAGCATTGACTTGGTGAGTACAGTACCTTTTAGGAACGGTTGCCAAAACTATGAAATTAACTTTCCATGGCTTTAAAAGACAATCGAACAATTCAAGCCGTGTCCAGCCCGCTGCAGAGAGCCCCAGGCGGCAGTATGCAGCCCCTCTCCCCTGTTCTTTTCAGGAACACCGGATCCAAGCGTGAAACGTAGCGGACCCTGCCTCGCCCCCTCCCCACTGACATGTCTCATCCTGTCTTTCATCTCTCCTCCATTTTGTCCTTTCAGCATTGGCATGGTTTGGTGTGTGGGTCGTCCACCCTCCTGTGTTTGCCTGCATTCCCACCACCGGCCTCCTACCCTCCCCCCTGACCCCATCTGTCACACTCGTTTTCCACTTTTTTTACCTCCGTCTCCATCTTTCTCTGTGTCTCTCCACTCATCTGTCTTCACAGCGGATTTTGCATTGAAGTAATGAGTGCTCTAACAGTGCTTGTTGCATCAAATGTGGGCATCCCAATAAGCTCCACCCACTGCAAGGTATTGGAGTCATTGGTTGTGAAGCCACTTCATCGCTTCACCTGTAGCTGTCGATCGCTAAAGCCAATCACAACTCCTGAAGTTGCTGTTTTGACCTCTCCTGCAGTTTTCCTCTAGCTGCAAAACCTCTTAAGATTGCTCTTAAGTGAAAAATGAGTTCTATATGATGTTTCCCTTTTTCCTTTATCATCTGTCCTTTGTCAACTAGATTAGAAGTTTAGAATAGAAGTACACAGTTTTCTATAGTCAGATTTATTGTTTAATGGAACAAGTTAAACTCGAGCTTGTGTTCTTGCAGCATCAAGAAAGATATTTAAAGGAATAGTTTCCTTTTTTGGGAAACATGCTCATTTGTACCCATACTATTGTGCAGGCTCTGAATTATATCATGGGTGACATGATATAATTCATGACAATGTTAAATCATGTCAGTGAAAACAAGTGATGAGATTTTATTGCATAAGAACAGCATCTTCCGTGGAAACAAAAGTAACAAAAGGCTCAAAAGGCACAGCTTTATGATTTAATACTTATAATGTCTGCTGAAGGGAAACTGCACAGGACTCAAAACTGGTATTTAATTGCTGATCAATTTATCTAAATATCAACATTAAATTTTATACATTTATGTTCATTTCTCACCTCTAAATGCCCTCAGATAATCAACTACTATGCCAAAAAGCTAAATCTACTGATAGTTATAGATATATAATCATGGTGTTGACTTGATTCACTTAGTGAATGTATGCAGATGAACTACAGATGCTGTTGGATTTAATCCATATTTTATTCTTTTTTTCCATTATAAAATTTTCACAAAATAACCAACTGCATCTGTAAACATCTCCCAGATGGCTGTGAGAGAGAATGCGATTGTGCACTAGCAGTGATGGGCATCAATTTGGCTTCATATCATTTCAGAGTGACTATTTTCTTTTATGTATTTAGCTTCTTTACGTATGTTCAAATGAAACCAAATTGATGCCTGGCCCTGGTGTGTGAGGTGCTTATGGTGTGATTATGTACAATGACTCGTTGTTTCAAAAGCTCTACAGGCAGTCAGCAGTGCAAACACTGAGGTCACAATGAGTTCAGGCTTTACTGCATGCCTGAAATACAATTGGCTGAGAACGAACATCTTGACCTCAAAGTTAAGATATGGTTCCACGCAGGCATTTAGAATAATGCTTATTATCTAAATGAAGGAGAATCCGAGTACCACTTGGCTCCTTGCTTCACTGTTTTAGTGTAGTCTAGCACGAGAGTAACTTTTAGTAACACTGACCTGTCGAGTAGCAACCTCACTGGTCTCCGCTGACCCGACTTCCACATTTAGTCAGGAGTGTGACAGAAGGTGTCTCATGTTTCTCTGGCCGTATAAGAGCAGGCACAGTTTAACACCGGCCCACCGCAGCGTCACAAATGGAGCTGAAACCAGTCACTGCACATGCCACTCCAACACACCGAGGTATCTGAAATGGGTTTATGAGTCTTTTCCAAAATTAATTCCTAGTTGTTGCTATTTTGGTTTGATTACTTGGACAAAGGTGAGAGAAGATTTCATTGGTGAATATCTGACATGAGCAGAAATGATAACTTTAGCTAAGAAAACTCAGAGAAAACTCAAATTAAAGAAGGAAAACTCTTAAAAACGAAATCATCTTCCTTTATTTTAAGTCCAATAAAAACTGATTTTTGATGCATCACAACTGCTGATGTCAGATGTCCACATCCCGAAAATTCAACTGTGGTAGTTGTAACTTTTACAATCGGCTTGCCTCTGACTAACTTTTTGTACCAAGCTGGTCCTGAAGAGCTGAAGGCTGCGTACAGGCTATTCTGTTTTTGTATGCCAGTGTGACATGTTACCTGTGTATATTTCTTTAAGTTTAAAAATTTAACTTAAGTATAATTTTGAGGTACTGTAGTTCAATATTTTCATTTCCAGTCATTTATATACTCTTTAACTGCGACTTTAACTACAGTAAAGGATCTGAGTACTTCTATTTCTGTGTGATCGACCACAAACATAACGTATCGCTTACTCCAGAGATAGATGGACGAATGGCTGATCTTACCATGTCTGTAAGAAGTAGGCAAGAAACACAAAATGCTCATCAGAAAAGCCTGAACCACCCGCAGCTCTTCACGGTGTCTTTGACTTTTAAACATTTCTGTCTCTGCCGCTGCTGATTGTTTTCTTTCCTCCCCTCCCGGCTGCGGCCTCCAGGTGGGCTCAGTCGTGGCCGTGGGTTGGATCCGCTCCCAGAAAGCGGTGGACTGGCGCCTCTTCAGGAACATCTTCCTGGCCTGGTTCGTCACGGTGCCCGTGGCCGGCCTGTTCAGCGCTGCCATCATGGCCCTGTTCGTTTACGGGATCCTGCCCTTCGTCTGAGGGCGCACGGCTGGGAGGGAGTACAGAGGAGGAAGAGAGGGGCAGAGAGAGGGAGAGGGAAACTAGAGTAAAAATCGTAGCTTGAGCACGAGTGTTGTGGGGGTGCAGATAAATGAGAAAGAAATGGAGAGCGAGAAAGAGCAAGGGTGACGGGGGAAGAAAGAGGAAGCTTAGAGATTTACAGATGGACTTGGTTGTACTGTGGATGTGAGGAGGGTTGGTTCATATGCTACCTGGCTCCGTAGTCCAGAGATCTTTTTTCTTTTTTTTTTTTTTTTTTACTCATTTGAGTTCCTGATTGTTTTTTTTTTTTATTATTCTTTATATGGGTGCATAAGAAAGTGTGTAATCAGCATGTTCACCAATACCATTCAGTCTGCTGTACATATGACAGTAACTTTTAACAACAGTAATGTTTGTTTGAAGAAACAATGGCAGCCATTTTCTGTCTCTTCATTTGAAACAAAAAAAGTTATGAGTTTAGGGATGGAAAAAGTAAGCAAACGACTAAAAAATTGTTAATTCTGCGCACTTAAACATACAAACATGCCTGCAGTAAAACTATATCATTCTGCCTGCAACCCCAGGTAGCATAGCTGGTCAAGTTCTTCTTATTATTATTATTATCATTATTATTATTATCATTATTGTTCCAAAATGCCAGAAAAAAAAACTGTATATATTGTTATATTGGATCGAGTGTGATTTGTTGTATTGCGGCTTGCTTTAAAGTTAGTAAAGTAAAAAAAAGCAAAACAAAAAAAAAAAACAAGAAGAAGAAAAGATGTGCATGTGGTCAACCAACCCGTCCATCCTCTCACTTTGAACATGCTAGCCAGGTACAACTAGGGCCAAATGGAAAGGATGCCTCAGAGAGGGCTGGTGAAACTGTCACTCTGCTTTTTTTTTATTTTCCATGATACCATAGAAACCTGATTTTGCTTAAGAGTTGATTTTTGTCAAGAGCTCCTGTATGTTTTTAGAGATGGATCTCATATTTTTAATGATGTATTATACTGTAATTTGTACTGTAAATACTGTCCTGAAAGAGTTTGGGGGGGTGGGGGGGGGTCGTGGTTTGTTTTAACATTGTAAAGGGGAACAGGTGGTGGGTGGGCTCTTCATGATGTCATATTATATTATAGAGTATGTTTCATCCCAGAGGCTCATAGCAGAGCGTGCACACAGTAAATTCAACAGTATTGTCAGAAAGGTATTTACTTAAAGGTTTTCCTCCTTGAGAAAATGTCTAGTTGTGTTTCAGGCGGTGGTATTTGAGCGTTTAAAGCGGAATGAGATGCAGCAGAAGCCAAAACACTAAAACTGCACAGAGACAGAAACGCTCTCGTTAAGGTCCCATGAAATGTTCACATATCTTCATCAGTATGCCTTTGTTCTCAAACATGAAGCTCAGATACTGGAGTCATTTCCTCGAACCGAAGGCTCCCTGCCAATGATCGACCTCTACACTGTCTTTATGTTTGGGTCATTTCAGATCTCCCGCCCTGCTGGCTGGTCAGATCACAGGTCCCCAGTCCAGGGTTTATCTGTTTCTGTAGCCCAGAAACCTCCGTCTCATAATTCTTAGAGTGACAAATCTGAGATACGGCTTTCAAGACGCCTCCAAAAAAAAAAAAAGTTGAAGCCTTGTCGTGTCAGACTGCGATTACTCGTCATATCAAACTCTTAACTGTCGTATCATAACTCAGCCAGTTATGCAGAGGTGGAACGAAAGGGGATTCAGCCCCGGCCACTCGTGTAGCTCCTCAAGGCTGGTGTTTGAAGCATAGAAGTGTTTAGTCCGTTGATCACCTGTGTTTCAGTCTAAGTGCTAAAGGTTAGGTAGGTATCATTGGGTCGAGCTGAAGGCTGAATCAAAGCCCCAGTGGGCGTTTTGAGGCCGCTCGTGTCACTACAATATCAAGACTTTTGTCTTAGGATCATTATGTTTGAATGAAATGGTATCGGGGAAGGGGCGGGGGGGGGGAGAGAGAGATAGTACTGATCATCACCAGCTTTTTAACAGGGTCGTCTGACCTGTAGATGAACAAAGTCTAAAGCTTTTTTTATTTGAACAAACTCGATGCCAGGTGTTGCAAGTTCTTTTTTTTTTGTTGTTGTTGTTCTTGTGGTGTGTTTCCTAATTTCATTTTTTTTCTCTCATGAACAAATCTATGCTTAAATAGCCACTTGCCTTGTAACATTGTGTTTTATTTTGTGCAGATACAGTAAAATTATTAAGTACTGTGGTGTTTACATCGTAACCATATTGTAGAGTATCTGAAAAAAAACTGTTGCCTAATGATGCCAATGAAAGACAAACTATTAACCATGAATTTTTAAGTGCAAGTAAAAAACAAAAAAAACCTGAAGTGTCTAGAAAGAGAGAGCGCAAGAGAGAGCGAGAGCAAGCGTGCGCGCGGCGACTCTTTTTTTTTTTTTTTTTTTTGTCTCAGTAGTAGTGCTAATCATGATCCCTGTCACTTTACACTGCTACTACAATGAGTTAACACTACATGTATGGGTGCAATTCAGTAATGAAGAGAATGACTAGAGAAATTTCATCTATATATTTTTCTACCATATCTGAGTTCTAACCTGGCAGAGCTTCTGGACACTTTGGAGGACACACTGTGGGGTTGATGGGAGGGGGGGAAAAACTGGAAAACGGGGACTAGTTGTTGTAAGATCACAGTGACACTGAGAAACAGTCTCATTACGAGGTGTCTCGCCTCGCTGGTGCCACACTTCCACTGAGCCCGGTGTGTTCCTCAAACATGTAGATTGACGTGTCGGTTGCCAATAGATCAGATTTTTAAATTACCATTTTTATTTTTGAATTTTAGATGAAAACACTTTGTAATTTTGTTTCCCTACTGCTTTGATCATGAGCTGTGAGAGCAGGACAGCATCTTGCTAAAACCTGGACGACTGCTCGCCGAGGGCAAAATCTAGAAGCAAAATCTCTGTTTAGCGGAGAAACTTAAATCTTCAACTTGGATTGATAACTGGACTGTGAGGACATTTGTTTCCTTGTTTTGGCAGGTTACCACTCTTGAAGCTCACATCCTCTTCACTCTTCTTCGGGCTGTGTGTTACACAGGGGGGCTGCACAGAGCCGGTGTGTTCGAAATGTCTTTATAAGCTCCTACAGTACAAGTGCCAGGAGGAAGTAAGAAATCTCATGATGCACAAAGGCCTGTCTGTAAAGAGCTGATGTGGTCATGAGCTTCGAACTCTCAGTGCATTTTCATTTTTAATCTGTCTTCAGAAAAGCTTTAAAGAAGAACATATCCTATAATAAACAGGCATGTACGATTAAAGTAAACCCTAACATGCGAGCTACTTTTCATTTATCCAAGATAAAATGTTAATTATGTAGTTAGCATGCGATAACTACAGCTACCATGAGTACTAAAAATAAACTGTTCATTTGCACAACAGAAACGTAATTTCAGTTTCAGATACTTGGCTTGGCTCGACATCACCGAGCTCTGCAGGCCCCCCTTTGTAACTCTCAGTGACATATCTTCAGTTTTTTTTCATGCATTCTCAGTCCTGATAGGCCAAAAGGGATGCACTGCTCAAGATAGGGAGGGAAGTGAAAACTCTTGTCTGGTGGCAGTGTGAAACATGTCGTTAAAGGCTGCATGGCAAATATCTGAGCGCCGTTGCTATTTACAGAGTGCCGGAAAACTTGGCTTACTATTTCTGTATAACATTAAATATGTATTAGGCCTACTAAAAATCACCAATTAAAGTGAAAGTCTGAGGGGGGGGGGGAGTTTTTGATAAGTCATTCGCTCAGCTAACCTGCTTATCAGAGCTGTGGCAGTAAATAGCTTATTAACTTAACTAAATCTTTTGATAAATTTGTATTTTGCATTGTATCCTGAACTCCAGTAATTCCAATAATGTTTCAAAAAAAGAGGAAAATGATGTGTGAACGCAGCCACTAGATGTCAGAGTCTTCCACTCTCCCTCCCTGCAGAGAGGGACAGCATTTTAGACCAGTCCGGTTCAACTGATCAGTATAAATCAATGAATGGTGTGATTGCCATTGAGGGAGTTACCGTGCTTCTATTGCAATATAACTGTTTTGTAACCTTTTTGTAGAGAAAAAAAAACAGAACGTGCCATTTCTTTCTCCCTGAATGTGCAATACAAGCTGTTTCTTGTGAAGGTGCAACTACATTGCTGTTGCTCCGTGGTCATGTAGCTCCACCTGCCCTGGTGTAATAGCGCCCTCTCCTGTTCGTGTGGAACTAGCACCACCTCGCCGAGGTGGAGGGGCATCAGTTTCAGACCTTCATCTGGATGTGGCGTGCTGTCTCTAGTTTTCTGGTCTGTTTTGTTATAGAATGTGCTCCTTGGCTGGCCTGCAGGCTTTACAGCTCTGTGTTGTCTTTTTACTGTTTACTGCTATTTAACTGTCCGGTCCTTCAAAAGTTAAAGAATAAAAATGCAAAAAAAAAAAAAAAAGAAATGAATAAAAAATCAAAAGAAACTGTAGCCTGCTTCTACAAAATCTTAAAGCTCTTCTGATTTGCATATATCGTACTGTAATGTTTTATTTAAGATTTTAGTGAGAAAACAATGTCTGCATTTAAACTAAATTATGGGAATTAAAATTACAAAGAATACTGAAATCCCACTGAGTCGTGTCTTCTTTTTTTGTTTTGGAAAGATGTGTTTGAGTGGAAGATGAGTGGTATTGCAAGCTGGACATTACATCCATTTAAAAACACTATACACAGACTAAAATTTAGTCTTTTCTAAACATATTGTATGTCCCCATGTCTAACACACCTATGGGATGTCAGTGGTGTTCTTTCTTGTGTTTCATTGTGTTGGTTATTTGTTGTTCGGATACTATTTTCTATCTTTTTAAAACTTTCTCTGAGACAGTCTTTTCAAATTTGTGGTTCACCGAACTCTGTTTTTTGCACTTCATATTTTAAATCTTAATTAAATGTTAAAGTCCAAGCTCCAACTGACAATCAAATTTAAAGTTTTTCTCTATAACATTAAACATCCATGACTAAATAAGAAATAACTGAAAATAACATTTGGAATAAAAAGGTATTTTTATTCATTACTTACTTTACTACACTCTATCTTTTCATTGGTAGACTCTGATCAGAGGATGGTGTCCATGTACTTTCTATTTAAACTATTTTATTAACCCAATGGGTACTTTTTTTTACACATACCTGAAGTGGTTTAGTGCTGCACTGCTTTGGGAACAGTAACATGATATAGAAATACTGTGTATCATGTGCCTCATGGAGTTATAAACTTAGTTTTGTATTTGTACTCTCGATGTCCTGCATAGTTTAAGTAGAAGTTTAAATAATGGCTAAAGTCAGATTATTGGTATTTTGAGATACATTAATTATTCTGACATAAGTAAGTAATTTTAAAAGGGTTTAACGATCTACAGTATCTTTTTTTCTCTCATCACACTGGTGGAAATGAGCTTCCTTATATATGTGATGTATTGCTGTGCCCTAAAACAATTAATGTCGTGGTTGTCTTTCTGCTCATTTCCCACCACTTTGCATGCATTTGGTTTCCTACAGCAACCGACCTCTTTAAAGACTGAATTAATCTGCCAGATCTTTTCAGGCCGCTGTTATTTAGGGTTTTGAGCTGAGATAATAATTCAGCCACTTGGCACAGATTGCACTTTTAAGTTCCCAGCGCTGTGGCCGCCTGTGCTGGGTTTAATTTAAGACGTCGCTACAGTAACGCAGAAAAATGCTGCTTCGATGCCGCTGCACAGCAAGTGACACCGTTTACATTGGATGGGATAATGGTTTCCATTTTGTGCTGGTTACTGATTTAACCAACAAGAGATGGAAACCATAACCTCTTTGAGCAGTTGAGGGTTTCGCAGCGTCTCGGGAACAGAGACATTATTCATGCTTTGTGAAAGGTATTTGTTGTTCTTGATTTCTTAATTTGCGGCTCCTAATTGACAACAGAGGGCCCCTCAGCTGCGATAAAGTGTGGCTCCTGCGCACGATTAAAAGTCTAATCAGGGATCAGGCTGGAAGTTTGCCTAACCTCAGCTCCAGTTCCTCACTTTGGGATAGAAATTGATGAATGTTTGCTTGTATGTTGTTATTCTGACTCATCGGTGCAGCAGCTTTCCCGGTTTCAGTTTTTTCAGCTTTAAACATTAAGTGTAATTTGTTTTATGCAGCTATTATATTTACACTCCCTTTATTTTTGAGTGACATGACAACCATTTAAAGAATCTGAACCACTAATTCTTGTAAGTGTTTTGCTGAAAACGAGGTTCTTGAGTTTAGATCACAAGTTCTGTCCATTCTGAAAAAAAAGGCTACCACAAAGGAAGAAAGTAAGTTTTTGGTTTCATGATTGCACCACTTGTCTTTGCATTAGTCACTGCTAATTCTGCATAGATGTAGAGCTTTTTTTTCATACATTTAATCAAATTATTTAAAACCAGTAAAGCAGCGACGTCATTGTTCTTAAATATGGAATATCTTTTTTTGTGCCTCTCCTCTAAGGCCATTTACATAAAAATAATAAAATAGTCTTCATATGCATTGACCACCAACAAATGTTTCTGGCTTTTTTTTCCTGCTGTTGAACAAATCTAAGCCCTGGATGCCACTGTTTTCTCAGTATGTTGCAGAGAAGCTGCTGAACGTTGTTGCTTAATAGTGTTAAACATGGACAACACGCTGCCTAAAAACACATCCCGGAGTCACCTGAGCCGGTGTTTGTGACACTGAGAGAGACACTTACAGAGAGCCAGAGGCCAGAACAAGAAGACTGGGAGGGTTTTATGATCTGAAAAAGCAAGTAAGTGCACCTTTTGATCTTCATTTATTTTATTACTGCTCAGAAACCATGTTAAGTTTTGTTATTCCAGACATATTATGGATTTTTCCCTTTGATGTCTGAGATTCTTGGTTTGTTTCCATGACCCAACTATATAAATACAGCAGGCTGAATTCAGTGTGGATGGCAAATATGTGGCTATTTTCGCTCTGTTTGTGCATTTCATTTGGTGTTTTTTAACAACAGCAGTGTTTTTCTGTACCAAATGTGGTAGCGGAGTGAAAATATGTTTGTCTGGTTTGGACATCAATCCACTTTGTTATTGTACATTTTTGGAAATTCAGCACCACAACTATTTAGTTTTTCCATCTATTTTCTTCAGTTCAAGCGGCGGTCACCACAAAGGTCAGTGAAGGTCAGGTCAGAGGTCAACTAATCTGAAGTTTCTGCCCGAGTCGCAGCGGATATAACCAACCAATAACATCTTCGCACCATCAGTTTGGCTGAAAGAGACGGGGAAAAATGTGAGAATATGCTTGTTTAGTACTTTATTTCACTGTGTCTGTGAGAAACTGAAGTGCAAAATTAATCTGAGCAGTGACATATTTAGGTTTAGGGCATTGCCTCAAGTGATATATTTTGAGGCTTCATCAGTTACAGACTCTTAGTCATGTGTGGGACAATGAGAAAGAAGAGAGTGTACTAGACCTCTGGGGCTTGCGTGTTTAGCGCAACCACATCTCTGACTTACCTGTAAGAGGTAGAGTTGCATTGTGGGTAATGTAGGCATCACATTTTGATGAAGAATGATGATACAATTGTAACGCAATACATTTCAACAGCACCACAAACAACTCATCCTCCAAAATTGTTATTATGATGAGGCCTCCTGTAATGTTGATATAACAGAAGAAAGATATCTGCTGCATTAATGCTAGAATATGCCCTTATCTTAAACTGCCTTATCTCTGATTTATCAGGAAAAAATTGCACTTGTTACAAATGAGAAACTTGCAGAGGTAGAGGAGGAAAATGCTTTTATCAGGCTGTGCATGCTGCTTGTTGTGCTGATTGCTTTGAGCACATGGTGATAACTGAAGGGTCTCAGATGACCATGTCAATATTTTATCAATCCCCTCTTCTCTAATCTGAAATGTTGCAGCTGACAGAGGACAACGCCCTGCGATTTTCAGAGGAAAAGGATGTCACAGGAGTGCGATGCCAGAGCAGTGAGTACTCTTTGAAGGCAGAAGCGAGATGCTGCACGTCTGTTCATTTCAGTCCACTTCAACGTAGCCTGTGCTAAATTTGGTCTGACATGTTAATCTGATGTCGCACCGCCGCTGTGAATGAGGACATGCATCAGGAGATGACAAGACTAATTGAGATTGAACTTGACCTGTAAGATAGGTGTTTATTTTAACCATATGCTGTACATGCTCACCAAGAAGTTTAGCAACTGAGAAACAAAAAAAAAAAGAAAGAAAAAAAAGAAAAAGTAAAAACACAAACCAGAGAGCAGGATTGGGTTAGTTCATTTCCATCCAAAACATTTTTATTGTCCTCCAAACTGAAAGGTTTACCCTGTGATTTGGCTTGTTCGCTGAGCCAAAAACATACATTGCATTTCTTCAGGTAGCAGTGGAGGCATACAAAGATCTTTTTTTTTTTCCGACTTGAGAGAAATGAATGGATAGAGCAATACAGGATTCTCTCCTTCAAGTCACATGATAAGTAATCTTTGCATTCATGAGTAATGGAGAGAAGATTAATTTCAGATCACGGGAAGCTTGAGAAAAGTAGCATCTGGTCTTCCGTAAAAGAGAGAGGAAAACAAAAAAAAAAAGAAAAGAAACAAAAACAAACAACCGTATGTGGTGTGTGTGTCTTCCATGTTAGAAAAGGCCTGAAAATGGTCACACTTACGAGACTGTTTTGTCTCCGTTTGCCTCCGAGTTGTGTCGCGCCTTCACGTAGAGCGTCTGTAGTGTACACAAATGGACACTGGATATGCATTTCAAAACCAAAGTGCCCACAGTCGATATAAAGCAAGGTCACATGACCCAAAAACAGGTGATGTCACACATGGGGGAGGGGCAGGGGTGGGCTTGAGACTGGACATTGAATGTAACCAAACGCTGCCATCAGTCTGTGTTTGAGTGTGTGTGTGTGTGTGTGAGTGGTGAGAAAATGCCAGCGGTGTGGCACTCAGCACCGTTAATTTACAGTTACTCAGGTGTCTGAACAAAAGAGAAAGACCTCCCCGTCTGGTGACTGTGCAGTTAAAAATGGGCACATGGTGATTTAAGCTCATGCTTAAGTTGTGGTAAACCATCCAAGCACTTCTTTTAATTAATAACTATAAATACACAGCAGCGTTTTTAATCGGAGAGGTTTCCGTCTGCCTCCTCTCCCTGGGTGAGTGTGTGACGTGTTTGTCTCTTGAACGGCTAACTATGCTTTGCTCATCTGCTAGAGGAAACACGGGTTATGTGGAATTGATTATCAACTTTCATATAGATTTTTCTATAATATATTTATATAGTTATTTTACTTTCTCTCACGCACCCACCACGCTTGCTTGCTTTCACATTCTCTCGTCTCACTACTTTTATTCAATGTACACAACGTAATAAACATGGGTTTGAGTGGGGGGGGGCGGGGCGATAGAGCTGAAATGACAATCACTGAGGAAAAAAAAATAAAACAAAGCCAAAAAGAACTGCAGTCTTTTTTGTCATCCATTGGCAGTTGGACCGACTCAGCAGTCGGCCAGTTACAATGGTGGTTCGAGGGAAGGGAGTGGCCATGTCATCAAAGGGGCGGTGCTGGGGGCTCTTTCTTCGTCGGTGCTGTTTTAGTCGTCGTTTTCGTCGTCTTGGTAGCCGGGGTCGTCTCCTTGAGGTTGAGGTTCTCCAGCGCCACGTCCAAGGTCATGACCTCAACACAGCCCATGGCCTCGAAGTCAGCGAAATTCCGCAACGAACCGTGACAGTCGTCCTCGTCTTCGGAGGACGAGGCCGAGGCGTCCTCGTCGGGCAGCAGCGTGGACAGCAGCAGCTCCGTCACAAACAGGCTCCTGTCGGCCCACTGGGCCTCGCACGCCTGCCGCTCTGCCTCAGACAGCCGCGGTTCGCTCAGCCTGCGGGAGAGAGATCGAGCGGCAATGAGATAAATGGTGAGAAGAGCAAGGAGCAGCTGACAGAGAGAGGAAGACAGATGGATGACACATCAGGTGTCGGCAAACAACACAGGTTTCAGGAAACAAGGACACACATTCAAAGTATTTGTTAAACATCAATACACACGACACATTTTACAAGTGAACGTAAAATGTCACCAGTAAGAGAAACCCTCCCCCTTCAAACAGATACTGTATAGCTATAAGACGTGAAAAATGAGAGCCACAGTCCCACCTGCTGAGTAGAAACTGGGAGCTATGTGCATTATGCTGTGTGTTGGGCTCAGGTGGACCCGGGTTGGGACTGGGGTTGGTGTTGTGGTTGGCGCTGGGGTTGGGGTTTGCCGTGGCTGAATTGGTATTGAGGATTGCATTGGCTCGGCCGCCACCCCGGGTGGCGTTTCGGGCCGTCTCCAGCTGCTGACGCGCCGCCTGGGCCTGCTGGCGCTCCAACTGGAGCTGCATCTGAAGCTGTTGGAGCTGAGAGGCCGAGGGGCCCGAGCTGAGCTGGCCCCCCGCAGAACGTCGCACCCCCGACAACTGGGACAGAAGCTCTGGAGGAACGAGATGGAGGAGAGCAGGGCTTAACGTCAGAAACAAGGAGCACGTGAACTGAAAAACATTCACCTTTTTTGAGAATTTTTTGTTGATTTAGTATAAGAAGGAAATGTGCAGATGTGGCCACAGTGTCCATCCCTAAAAACTGTCACAGAACTAAAATCACGACATCAGTGTAGCAGGACCACTATATAGCCTCTGATCCATAATCAAAAGTACAGCAGCAGTACCTAAAAGACCCTCAGCGGTGAGGCTTTCAGGCTAAAACTCGACCAGCAGCCCAGCAGGTGTAACAAGTCATTAGGCTGGTGCCCTGTTTGTGAGGCAGCCTGAGCAGGGACCCTCATTATGGCACGGCTGGAGCTGACATGGCGAATGCCAAGCACTGAACCAGATTAAAATTGGGAACAGGATAAACAAGGAATTGCCACAGCAACAACTCTGCCCTCAGATTACTGTGCTATTCAGACTACCTTTAAGTACACACTGAAACACAGATGAGGTGCCTAGATGGTACTGCAACCTGTGTGTGTGAGGAAGCAATTCATATTAAAACAAATAAGTAAATGTGTCTATTTATTGAGGTGTTTTATGTGTCAGAGATCCTGCAGCTGGGTGACAGTGGGTTTAACAGAGAGAAAATAAATGTATTCCTGACCTGACTAATAAGATTTGTTTTGTCTACATCAGACTCCACAGCTGCTTCTTCTGCATGTAGAGTCTGTGCTGTCTATTCAGCATGGATTTACCACAGAACCATGACTTCTCCTCTGTGTGTGTGTGTGTGTGTGTGTGTGTGTGTGTGTGTGACTGACCTGCTATGGGGTCCATGGCCTCTCTGCTGTAGTTGGAGCTCTGTGAGGAGCTCTGGCTGGTGGAGAGCCCCCCTGTGGTGCTGCTGGTGAAGTGCATGTTAGACCTGCGAGCTCGCGGACCCCCCAGCCCGCGCCCGGGGTGAAACATCCTCCTCACATGCCGCACCCCACTGGACTCATCGTGAAGCTCGCCATTAAGGAACACACAGAGAGCATACTGGTGCTACAAATCACTGCAGTTTTCATTATTACGATTTTTTTACACTTTGAATGTACAAAAATGTTAAAACGCTTTTGAGAGACGCACCACAGTGAGCTTGAGCTAAATTGTTCACATTTCCCTGTTAATCGCCCGTTCATTTGTTAATCATTAATGTCCGTGCCACTCCTTTGAATGCTCACTGCACACAGGCCTTCTGATCCAGCTGCAATCTGCGCACATATTTGCATGGGCCTCTCATGTCGCCATGCACAATGCACCACACTCGGTACGCCCGCAAACAAAAATCTACGGCCCCATTTTGAGGAGCTTAAGGTTGTTCCTTCTGTCTTTCATTTAACTAGAGCTTTGCATCTTTTGTTTTCCCCACTTATTCAAAGTACACTATAAATAGACTGGCTGCTGTCGTGAGTCCTCCGAGTCTTTCCCTAAGTGCAACACACCGAGTATTTCAGCTGGTTCCTGACAGGCAGAGGCTGTGATTTCAACCCTTCACACAGGTTGATGAGTAACCCTGTTTAATGCTCATTCTCTTACACATTCTTGAATTGTCCTCCTTTCAGTGGTTCCTGTACTTATTGGGACACAATGTCATGTCTGTAGGTTAATTCTTATATGAACTGCATTTTCAACTACGATTAAATGAAGGGGATGAGAGTGCATTTCTGGAGCATAAGATAATATGCTTCGGCAGAGCCTCGAGTTCTAATTAGATTCCATGCTAATGAAGCAGCAGATAAGACAAGACCATCCTTCTTTTTTTGTCTTCTGCTCGAATTGCTGTCTTCCCAACTTTTTTTGATTAGGAACTAAATAAATGCATTGATCTGTTCATCTCTAATAAAACACCCTGACTGTTTTTTTTTTTTTTGCCTGCACTGTTTACATCTTTCTCCATCTTCACTTTTATTGGCACGATCCTCCTTTTTGTGTCCCCGACTGTTCGCACCGTCTGCAGTTGGCAGAGATGTGCGTCACCTCACCGCAGTGCTTGTGACATGCCAGTAGAACAGCTGATAAAAACAATGCAAACCGTAAGAGAGCCATCGACCCGGCTTTTTCACTCCAGATACCAATTCAGATACTTACACTTCAGGGCATTCGTCAATAAAAAGTACCAATCCGATAAAAGCATCCTATTCTTCCTGAGCCTATGTTACACGGGAAAACTCAATGGAAACATTCCCATGTAAGATAAAGTAAGAGCAGGTATTGTCGTGACACTAAAAACTAAGTTGGTGACTCGTCTGACTGCGTAAATATATCCAATAGTAGAAAAATGTATTAAGTAATGATAAAGAAATTGTATTGCATTTATAACATGAACTGGTAAATCAGTCACTATCAACCAGATTAGGTTCCCTGCAAACCATCAAAAAAAAGTCACTTGGGTGGCTTTGACATATGAAACATAAAAGCAGAACTGAACTGCACTTTATCTGCCATTTATCAAAACTTAAAAATGCATTTCATAATGCACTTAACCTTCCATTGATGTGTGCGATTATGAACTTGTGGCTTTCTTTTTCAGTGTGTGACACTCAAAGAGGAGAGGCACAAAGCAAAAAAAAAAAAAAAAAAAAAGCAAGTTTGAGGGAAAACATTTTGGCCTTTACGTTCATGATAAATACTGTCCACACAACTAAGCAAAGCTGCCTATCTGAGTTTGTCCCAATGACATGAGATACATATTTAGTATAAAACGGCATAATCACCATGAAATCAGTGCTGCACATTCTCATATTCTGCCTAATGTGTGTTCACCGATCAGAGTGAACTGGAAAGCTGCCGCAGAAGGCTTTAATGTTATTAGCAAAATGTCAACAAATGTTAGTTTAAGTAAACCAACCCCTCTCTTCTGTGCTAATCTCTAAAATAACAAAACAATCTGGACAACACACGGAGCGTCGCTTCTTTCACGCAAAAAATATCTGAATAGTTTCCGCATAAAAACCTTGAAATCTCTGCTTCTCCTCGCATTGCGGACTGAGACTAAAATTCAACTTGTTTTTCAGTAAGTATCACAGCCAGGTTATGGTCATGTCATGTGCTATTACTTGAAAAGGATATCAAGTCTCTGGGTGCTCTGTGTTCAAGTGTGAGATGAGCAGCGAAGTCATCTGTCACATGATTCGGGTCGCCACCTGGCAGCGCTGCACATATGGGGCAGATCTGGAGGATGGGAAGAGAAAAAAAATCGCGTTAAAAATCTGCACATTTCAATGCATAATATACATTCACTGGTCAGCGCTGGGTCTTCTTAAACAGACTGGTATCTGCTGTTCAAATTTAAAACATGAAGAGCTGCAGTCTCAGGGAAGCTCCAGCTCTGTGCTTAACATGTCAAACATGAAGTAAAGTTGAGGGCAAGGACTGATTTTAATGTTTGACAGCTTGATGTGAGTCAGGTCACTTGCTGGAACCTCCACTATCAATAATATGATAATCACCTGCCAAATAGAATGAAATATGAGCTGTTGTACCACTGACACTATAAAACATTATCTAAATTTGTTGTTTTTGTATTTAAAAGGGTGGAAACTAAAAATGAGCTGACATGCCGTGCTGATTTAGTCAAGACAGGTAATCCGTGAGGTTTTTGCATTTCCTTTAATCTTTTTCATTCAAAGGAGAATTATTTACTACTGTAGAGGCTGGCATAATCAAAAAATAGTTGTGATACCATGGCAGCCATTTACTCGTGAACGGTCATTCACTGACAACAACTTCCCCACAGTACAGAGCCTCAGGCGAGTTACTGCTTGGTACAACTAACAATACCACCACTGAACGACACAGAGAAAGCATGAAAAAACATTACAGACAGCAGTTCATTCTACAATATTTCTGGAAAAACTGTGTTTGATGCAGTTATCAGAACCGAACCGAATAACTTTAGGATGTTGTTGCTCTAATCTGTATGAGAACATTTAATCATGCGTCTCCAACACACCTCATTAAAATGGTCTGAACCTCTTCTGAGCAAGCTGATTTACATACAGCTGTAAACTAAATGGAAATCTGAAGTTTTCCAGAGGGAAGAATCATCATGCAAAAGAAGAAAGAAAAAAAAAATCTAAAATAAAGGTCATGCATAAGAAAAAGGTCATCAGTGATGTAAACTTTACAGTCCACAGGTCCAAGTTTTTCAAAGCTGCTCAAACCAGTGTTTTCTTGTTTTCACAAGAAAAATGGTAA
The DNA here is from genome assembly GCA_037176925.1 of Amniataba percoides. NCBI lineage: Eukaryota > Metazoa > Chordata > Actinopteri > Centrarchiformes > Terapontidae > Amniataba > Amniataba percoides. The sequence continues at coordinate 16,340,026 of JBAJHX010000076.1, forward strand.
TCATTTATAAATAGAGCAGCACAGTCGACCTGACATCACTTGCGGTTCAGATTTACTCGCGGAGTCATAAGCCAACAACAGAAATAGGCTTTAATTGTGACGTTGTGAAGCACGACGACGAATGTGACGTAAACACACAACAGCATGCTTCCAAAACATACAGGACAGTCTGAGACACTGATCCAGAATAAAGCTAGGGAGTTAAAAAGACAAACACACAAACGAAAAACTCAAAAATAGATGATTCCGGTTGCTAAGATCAGTGCAAACATCTAGTTGAGCTTCCGTACACTGTTGAGCGTGAAGCTTGGCGCCAACTTACCACTTCTGTGGAGGTCTCTGTGTGCTCTGCGGCCACGTGCTCCTGCAGGGAGATCTCTGTGTAGCCCATCCTGCCACAGTAGGGACATGTGAAGGCCTGGGGCTGCTCCACTGAGAACGCCTCTCCGCCGTAGTACAGGTCTGGAGGGGAATCGAGACAGACAAGGTGTTCAGTGTGAGTGCTTTGGCGTGTTTTCATTCCATCTCAGGTGCTGAGATTACAGCGCTTCTCATGCGCAGGATCAAAGTTCATCACGCAGAATTCACACATAAAAACTCCTGTATAAAATCTCAGAGGATAGAGCAAAGGAAAAGTGAAAAATAACTATGAAGCTTCGAAAAACACGGTTTGTGCAACCACGCATAAAGTCATGTTCTAAAGCCCAGAGTCTCTTAATAATCCTCTGTAGTGGTTTTGTCAACACAGGTGAGTCCTTTCACGTGAAATAAAGAGACTGCTAATAAAAAAAACACTGATTCATTGAGGAATTTTGCAGCATCCCAGTCTACTACATTAAAAAATGAGCTAAAAGTGGCCTGTCGACAGCAAGAGCTAATATTAACTAATATTTCAACAGCTCATTTCAAAAGACTAACACATGGCTCTCTCGACAGCTTTTCTGAATTTGCTTCCTGTCAAAACAATCTTCCATCGCTGCTGAGATCCACCATACAACAGGTGGTTCAGTTGGTGGAGGAGGCACACTGAAAATACACAACCACAAAAATGAAGACGTCTTTGTGAGCTTGCACCTTCTGGTGTGTTTTCAGTGACAGTTTGGATTTTTTTTTCCCTACAGCAGATTGTAAAACAGCATTTCTAATGTGTGAAAGGCTGAATCGGCATATTACGCCGCGCCAATGCACAAATTAATCGTGAGAGCGGGCGTCCAAGAGCGAAGAAAATGTCCATTCAGTGAAAACTATGACTGGATGATGTCTCGTCTACTGTAAAGTAGTGTTTACCAATTATTAATGGTAACTGAATTTACAGTAAGTACTAACAAGAATGGATTGAAATATATCTTCTTTGCTGCCACTATAAAATGCTTTAACCAAGTAGGGAAATACTCAGAATCCCAGTAATGCACTCCTCAGGCTGTCTGGGTCAAGTCAGTCACTGCTAAGCCATTTGGGAGCATAGCTGAAAACAAAAGCCAGCAAAAGATAAGTGTAGCAGTGTTACTGAGGGAGGTTTCTAAAGACCGGCAGCATTAGAGGTTTATCTTAATTACGCCAAGAAATGCCAATTCTTCGTTGTGACTGGTATCTGTGCAGTACTTGTTCACATATTCTAAGAAGAAGAAAATGTACCGAGTTTGAAAACGTCATTTAAAAAATCCAGATCTCTTCTTTTTTAATGAAGCTATTTTATTGTTCTATTTCTGGCACATTCTGCCACGACAGACTTCCTCATCTCAACTCATCTATCACTCATCGTGCCACATGCACAAACTTTTTTTCCTGATAGTTCAAATGTTGGCACTCCACTCAGCACCACATGCTATTAATCACAACATCAAATATCAAAATGCTGAGTGACAGACAGCTCACACTTTCCACATTTTCACACCACGGGCTCACGCTGTGCCTGATGTGAATGTCAAGTCCACTCACCAAAGTCGACTCGGGTTAATATACACTGCATGGGGTGCTCTGTGGTGTGTCTGGTTGTGGTCGCACCGCTCTCATAGCACGATGCGCACAGGTCGTAGTCGTAGCAAATTAAGCATTTGTACCGTCGGCCTCTGAAGTTTCCTTTTAAACATGCATCACAGCTCACGCCTGCAGGGAGAGAGAAAAATACATGATAAGAGATTGCAAATACAATAAAAGTAGAATAAAAGTGTGAAAAGTGGCATTTTAACTGGCAGAATGTGGCATCTTTGGTGGATATGTCTTGCTGAAGGTTAACAATTAATGCATTTTATTTTCAACCAATTTCTCCAAGTTTTGTGAGTTCACAGATCAAAACAGGATAAAAAAGACCATCAAAGGTATCTTCTTTATGGTGGTGAGGACATGAACACCTAAATAAAGTAATACAATCAAATAAAATAAATCAGTCTGCATAATCTGAACTGTGACAGAAGTGGATTATCTTTGTGGTGCAGCGGCTGTGTTTTTGAAGTGTTTTTGTTTTGTTGTACTTGGCTGAACTTTTTTGCATTTTGTTGGTTGAGCATTTGCTTTTTGAGTTGGCAACGAAAGGACATGGCTTAGGTCGATTAGGCGCCTATGTCAACTTCTCCCTTGTGTTGTTGGATTGAAACACAATCAGAAGTAGAATATAAACACTGAAAGGAAACCTCCTCACAGTCAGCTGTTTTGAAAAAAAGCAAAAACAGAAGCAAAAACAACACTTCTTTGGCACAGTCCGGCCAGATATTGAACATCAGACACGTCACCGGGTGTGTGTTTCCTGCACTGCATCACATTTTACATTTATATTACGATGTCCTCTACTTGTAAACTCTCAAGTGACAAACACAGTTGCAAACTTTTGCAAAAACTACACCACGCTCATACATAAAGCCACCCCAACACCACATACATATAAGGTATAGCTGTGTGTCACATGGGGTAAAAGGGACCCCCTGCGTTGAAATCCAGGCAATTCTTGATTGACTTGGACAGTCGTGCAGTGTCTGTGTATTGTATGACAGCAGGCTGCTTAAACTCCCTCTTATATATCTCCATTCATAGCTACCAAGCCGTAAAAGCCCCCTGCCAACCTGATCCTGACAACAACGATAACCACTTGGTGTCACGTCTCCCACACCACAAACAGTAAAGTTATCATCAACAACAACAACAACACAAACAGACATGTGGAGATTAAAAAGAAAAAAAGGCCTCTCGGGCCTGACTAACCTTCGCTGCTTGGCTGACAATTTAACAAAATAAAGCAGCTGCTGTTAGCTTCATTGCTAGCTGACAGGCTCTTTGCCACTTCACCTGACTCCCATTTTCTCTGGCTGTTCGGCTGAAACACCCCCTGACATTGTTAACCAACATGTACTTGACACTTAACAGCGAACTTGAGGCACAACAAGGTTGGCCACAAGGACGAGGTTCAGTGTTGAGGTTCGCTAAAATGTTAGCTTGCGAGACTGGAAATCTGCAGGCCAGTTTTTCAACAGGAAGGTGGCTAAAAAAAGGCAGCCGACGTTTACCAAAAAGCTTCAGCCATCTGGTGTTTCCCTGCTCTCTCCTGTGTTTCTCGGCACTCCCCCTTAGCTCCCCTGCTCCCCAGCATTTAACCTACATAACATATCACCAGTTAGCTCGCAAGCTAGTTAGCACGCTCGGCTAACTAGCGTCTCTTCCGTCTGTGTGTCAGCTGTTGTTTGGGGTTGACCGTCGCGCATTTTCCCGAAACACAAACGTCAACTTGAGACCTCGGTTGGGTTGGATTCACTTTTTTAATACTCCCTCCTTTCCGCGACCCCCGTAATGCGAAATCACACCCCTCGCAACCTCGCTGCTAACAGGACGGGCTGCAAAACAAGAGGCTGTCGGCTAGCTCTCGTTAGCTTTGGTTAGCTCTGTCAGCGCTGTTAATCTCCGCTCCGGGGCTCGTCGCTGGGGTTTTTCTTACCTTCATGACGGGACATCCTATGAACGCTAACGCAGCCCCCCTGCTCGGGCTCCCTGTCTCGCAGTAAAGAACAATATCGGTGAAGAGAGGAGAAGCCGGGGTTGGCTGGCTGTCCCTGGCCTCTTCCCTCATGAAGGATCCGGTCTGGCTCGCTGCCCCCCTCCGCCTCCTGCTGTGTCACCGTCCGGCGCTGCGCTCCTCCCGCCGCAATGTGGCGCTGCCGGCGCATTTTTGTTCAAGGTTTTATTTTATTTGCCATGTGAAGAAATATTTTACATGGAGCAGTTGATGGCAATGCAATCTACTTTCTTCTAACAACACTAAAAAAATATTTTGAAACTAAACCACACAAGAAAAAAAAACAGTTCAAGATAGATGTTTGTAAATTACAAAAAAATCAAGATGTAGAAATACAATATGACATAAATTTCAAGATTTAAAGTTCACGTTATAGGAAAAATATAGCATATGAAATAAATATATAACAAAATAATACAGAATAAAAATGGAATGTTGATACTGCTGTTTTTTAATATTTCAAGATTTTATTTGTCAAATGCACAAACAATTACATGGATGCAGTCTTTGTCATCATTTGGGAGTCATAGGCTCTTTCTAACAGTGCTAAAATGACACTAGTAAAAGATTGGTCAAAGTTCAAGATATAGGAATATAGTATTGTATATAAACATTATAGTATTATAGAAGAAAAGTAATACTGTGAGGTATATGAGCAGCATAGATGCAAGTATTGAAAGATATTGTGCAGATCAACACGTGCCCCACCACTGACCCATAAGAAATGAAGCATTTTTAAGAAAAAAAACAAACTTTCATGTAACTAAAATGACCTGAAATACTTTTTTTTTCTATCATGACATGGCAATAGTAAACATAGCAAGGGACAGATCATGAGGCTAACTAATATTCTTGTCTTTGCCAATCACTGGTGTTTTCATCTTTTAAGTGAACAGTTGTGCTCCAAGACTCAGAGACAACGTGAGTAAGGACAAAGCTAAACAATCAAGTTTCAAGGAAAACATTTTTGCCTCCACGCTTCTATATGCATCAAGAGGTTGTACATTGTAAAAGCAACCAAGTAAAACTACATGATGCCAGATGAAGGGTGGTAATGAGGGGTACACACACAAAGAGCTTTAAAAAGTTAAAATTTTCAAAACTTAATGGATTTTTAAAGATTACGCATTATGCGGAAACCGAGAATTACAAGTCATCTACAAGCTTTTGGGAAACACTTGCCGCCAATACATGTGAAAACTCTGTTTGTTTTCACTTTTTTTTTTTACAATAAAATTGAGTCAGAACACGATTACACCAGATAAAGGTGTTTAAATTACGCTCTTTTCAGTTTGCGTAGGCCTATGTGATTGTTTTAGGTTTTCACAGCGCCTCATTGTTGGGTCTTGCCAGAGCGACCTTGTAGGGCAGAATCAGGACAGGTCAGCAGATTCGAATTGGCTCTCACACCGGGCAGCTGGCTGAGGTGTGTGGATGGAAAGAACAACAATACCTCTGTGCGGGAAAGCGACTTTAACTTTAAAATAAATATAACTGAAGTAAATTCAAACAGTGAGCAGTTTTATTAAGAAGCCAGATTCAATTCTCCTGAAACACAACATTTTGGTTTAAATATCAGTGGCAGGCAGGGCATTACATGTCATGTGAATCACAACTGACTGTGTGTTCATGACTAGAAAAGAACAACATCACTATCTGCTCAATGATTGCCAAGTGTTTCAAAACTCACTCCATATCCTATGAAGCAGCACTGACTACCAGCCTCCAGACATCGTAGCTTTCCATGAAGGAATGACCTCTATGAGTCAGTGAGCAGGACAGATTTTCTTTTTTCTTTTTTTTTTTTTACGCTCCATGCTGCATTGCATCATCTCGTCATTTGAACTCTAGTACCCTCTCCAGATGCAGCATCAAGCACCTTCTGCTGTGTTCCCACAAGCTACAGGATGGCTATTAATACACAAGTAAAAATAGGACAAGTTATTTTGGACACTCCCATATCATGCACAGCCTCACTCTGTCTTCCCTTTGAAAAAAAAAGATGTTTTTTATTTTAATGGTGGTTTTGTAAAAGTTTGATTTCATTTCTAAACAAATCAGTCCAAGTCACAGTGCAGATGGTAATAAAAGAGAGATTAATTATTTACTTTATGAGTACAAAAAGTACTTCATCACACAAATGACTCATTTGTCTTCAACATTATCAGAGCGACAAAGTTCTTCAGCACCATCTGCATCCTGTGTATACAAAAACACTACGCATCTTGCAAGGAGTGTGACGTTATTGCTGACATCATTGTTCTTGAAGTCATTTCTTTGAGCAGAACATAGGGTTTTTTTTATTTATGCTCAACAGAAAAGACACTAAATAATCTGTCTGTGATATGTGGCACATCTAATCAGCCAATGAACAGAAAGCTGGTGGAACAACAATAGACAGACATAAAGCTCCCTAATGGAGGCCATGATAAAGAGCCTCTTTATGGCCTGTTGACCCCATAAACAGTTCACATTAACCAGCAGCCTGACTTTGTTTTCCAGAGATGAAGCTGCCCAGAGGAGCAGGTACCAGGGGCGGCAAGTGACACTTCCTGCTGGGTCTGTGGGGGGGCTGATGTATGAATGTATGTATGTACACACAACAACAGTGGTGTTATTGTAGGGGGGGGGCTTTGCGTGAGTGAGCCCATTCTTCGCCTCATCAATTGAAACCGGCCGTCGAGCTAAGCTGATGGTTTGGCAGCGCGCCAATCAGAGGAGGGGGCTCATCCATCCAACCCCCCCCCCACCCACCCACCCACCACACACACACACACACACAGGGCTCTGAGCCTTTTAAATATTCTGACACTGTTTCCCATGTGTGATAATGAACGAAAGGAGGGATGTTTGTTAAGTTTACACCACTGCTTTTTCTTTTTTTAAAAAAAAAAAAAAAAGAAAGAAAGTCAAACTCTCCGGAGGCGCCTCCTCTCTTGTTGTTATCCATATTATTTTTTTTTTTACACACCGTTTGGATCCGGTTAGGCAACAAAGCCTCGGGCTGCGTAACCTTCAGGGCCGCGCGGAGCCGCAGGACGCGCGCGCACGCTCCGCTCCGCGCAACGTGAGAAGCCTACTACGACTTCATTCAGCTTCGCCACGCCTTTCAACGTAAACAAATGGGGGCTTGACCAATAAGACGCGCGATAGATCAGCCGATGATCAGATGACTCGAAAGGGGGAAACTATTTAAAACTCTAATCAGACACTTGATGCTAGTTGAGACATTTCTTGAGCGGCTCCTTCTCAGACGCGCATCAACTTTAAAAAAAATACAACAAAAAAAACGCACCGTCGCTCTTTGTCACCACTGGATTTAAACTCATTCACTCATCCATCCAACAGCACACTTAAAAAAAAAGATATTTTTGATTCCCAGGGAGCTTTTTAATTCCTCTCCACCCGCCTGTGCCTGAGAGATGAACCATAAAGCTCCTCTGCTCTGGATTCTCCTCCAGTGCGCCGCTGCGCTCTTCTCGTCCGCTCTGGGAGAAAACGCTGTTCTCAAAGGTAAGAAAAGCCTTTGTGTCTATTGTTCATTCATTAATATCACGCATTTCCCCCCTCAGCCTCGCAGAGTGGGGTGGAAAGTGTCAGCATCTAATGCCGCATGGGTAAAAAGTTGACTGGAAACACGCACCGGTGAGGATTATTGGATGGAAATAAAAAAAAAAAAAACTCAAATTCACATTTCAAACACTCTCGCTCGATCGTGTCTTTTGGGCTATTAGGGCGAAATGACAAAAAGCGAGCAAGTGTGGTGGGCCAGAGCGAGCCAGAAAAGCGGGGATGGATTTAAAAAAGACCTGCGACGTGTCCTTTTTTGGGCGTCCTGACGCACGGCGCCACGTCTGTGGGAACCTCTTGGAGAGATGTTCCGCTGAATCCGCGTTTTACCGCGCACCGCTCAGCTTTACCACCCGGCTGAGGTGGTTTTGACCGGCGTGGCCCGCAACCAAAAGGGCGTCGGGTTCATTTAAATTCAGAGCTGAGGTCTTTGCTCCCTGTTATGTGAATTCATCAAGAATCAAACACAAAGAGGGCAGATGAATGTATTGTAGAGAGGGTAGTGGGGGGAAAAAAAAGGCGCAGTCTTTTTTAAAACGAGCCCTCATTACAACCACTTCCATTTTAATTTAAATCTGTGGATTAAATGTGAGCATCCTCCAGTCAGACGCTTTTTTTTTCAATTGTACCGTTTTAGCCTCTGGCACAAGTGCGTTAAAGTCGGGATATAATTATGCGAACTCTGGCTGCAACCGTGCGAAAGGGAGGATGAAATAAAAGAAGCGAGAGTAATGGGTGGAGGTGACATTTCGGCTCCGCGCCTGCGTCCCCGGTGCCACTTGCCACCCAGCTGACATCAGTGCAGCAGATGTTGGCTGCAAAAGCAAGTGGATTGGTCGTTTGAGCCGCTCCCTGCAAGTGTGTGGGATGATTGGCTGAGCGGTTTATGATTGGTGTGTGTGTTTTTTAAATTTGAAGCAAGAAAAAAAAGGGAGGGAATGCAGGTATCAAAACATCTGAGCACCTCTGTGTGTGTGTTTTTTTTTTAATTGATCCCCCAGGTGAAGACAGTGGATTGGATGAGCTGTCAGCAGATGGTAAGAGTCCCCATGGGGCAGTCAAATACAACATGAGGAAGAGCTTGGACCTGGACCAGGAGGGCTGCTACCTGCAGGCCGGCAACAAGGGGCGTCTGGATGAGTGCGGCTTCAATGCTACAGCCAAGACCATCTTCATCATCCACGGCTGGACGGTACGGATGCCTCTTAAATCACATTTTATTATCCCTGTCTAGCTGCACTCCCTCTCTTCCTTTATCTGGGTCACTCTTGACAACCTCACCTCTCTGCCAGTGGATTGAACTGGTGTTGAATGAATTGGAAGCATTCTCCTGGACCAGAGGAGCTTTGATTGCTGGAATTTGTCTTGGGAATGTGAGATTTGTGAGCGTGGAGTGTCAGGGAGGGGTCACCGGGGTTAAAGCAGTCGTGGCTGAGTGAATAAATGTCTCTCTCTCCCTCTCTTTCTCTCTCTCTCTCTCTCTCACAGATGAGTGGGATGTTTGAAAGCTGGATGCACAAGCTGGTCTCTGCGGTGATGCAGCGTGAAAGCGAGGCCAACGTGGTGGTCGTCGACTGGATATCCATGGCCCAGCAGCTGTACCCCGACGCCGTGAACCACACCCAGAACGTCGGCATGGACATCGCCACCATGCTCGACTGGCTTCAGGTGTGTACCCAGTTTATTTACGCCCCTTAAACCGCATGCCTCCGTTTCCTCTTATGAATTCGTGTGCGAGTGTTATGCTGAAACTCTGTGGTTAAAATCATGCATATGCACCACTGGGTTTCTCTGTAGGTTGTTGCAAGACAATAGGAAACTTCGTCGCTTGTTGTGGCACTGAAGCAGTTGATTGTAATATTCCAGTGAATACCACAGCACCCTCATGGGTGTGTTTTCACCCCTGTTTGACGTAGCTTGGTCTCATGAAGCTGAAGTATCTATAGTATTTAGGCTAAGTGATTTATGATGGAGAGCGCGATCTGAGCTGTCTTGGCAATTACGTCAGTAAATGCTTGGTGGCAGAAGAGCAGCTGAGTACCTGTAAATCCATAAAACCTGCCCCCTTTCTGTCTTTGCATTAGTGATTTAAGAGATCACCGCTTTTTGTGAGATTGGCAGAGCTGTCACAAGTAAAGCAGCTTGCTAAATCCATTTTTTTCCCTTAGCATTTCTGAGTGGATAAATATTTTTCTCATATGTTGGCCTCAGCTTTGTTTTTTTTTGTTTTTTTTGGTAAATCTTCATATAAATGCTGATCATAGGATTTAATAAGGATCACTGTCTATTTAGCACTTCTGAGGCAAAGGCAACAATTCCCATTCAGCAGGACTGTCACAAAATTGGACTGGTGCGCGACTGGCTAGTGAGGAGAGATTCAGGCACCCTGCCACGTAGTTGTAAACATAGACAAAGAGTGTTTCATGGAGACAAACTGAGACAGATGGTCGAGGCGCTGTTGCATGGAAGGGACTGTCAGTAGATCCTGTTCGGGTTAACCGAGCTTGGCTCAGCTGCAGGCACGACTGATCATCGCTGGCTGAGATCCAGGACTTGTTCAGTGTGGGTTAGTGTTCATGGTTGCAGCTGCTGATGTGAGTGTTTCGACTTGTTCTTCTCCGACAGGATGAGCAGCGGCTGCCTCTGCAGAACGTGCACCTGATCGGCTACAGTTTAGGCGCTCACGTAGCCGGCTACGCGGGAACATTCGTAAAGGGGACCATCGGCAGAATCACCGGTAAGCTTGGTGCAACATGAATCTGCAACACTCCTCGCAGATGGCGCTGCTTGATTTTACTGACCTTCTGTCTCATCTCTTATTTCTAATAGGTCTAGACCCAGCAGGACCAATGTTTGAGGGTGTGGCAGAGCAGAAGCGCCTTTCTCCAGATGATGCTGACTTTGTGGACGTTCTGCACACGTACACTCGAGAAGCTTTGGGCGTCAGCATTGGGATCCAGCAGCCAATTGGGGACATTGATATCTACCCAAATGGTGGTGAAGTGCAGCCCGGCTGTGCACTGGGTGACGTGCTGGCAGTGGCTGGGAGTAAGTTCTTAATGAATGACTGTTTGTTTGTAGTCCCCAGCTGTCCCCAACAAGAGTTATCTGCAGAAATCAAGACTTTTGCACTTAGCTTTTTAGTTTATTAAGTTTATCCCATTTGCTATCCAACATTAGTGTTATCCATATTTCAACTGAAGCCCATCTAACTTGCCACCCTCTTTTCCCCCAGATTTCATGGAGGTGATGAAGTGTGAGCACGAGCGTGCCGTGCACCTGTTTGTGGACTCTTTGATGAACAAGGAGCACATGAGCTTTGCCTACCAGTGCACCGGCCCAGACCGCTTCAAGAAGGGCATCTGCCTCAGCTGCCGCAAAAATCGCTGCAACAACATCGGCTACAACACCAGAAAGATGCGCAATAGGCGCAACAGTAAAATGTACCTGAAGACACGTGCTGACACTCCCTTCGGAGGTGAGTTACAGTGAAAATGAAAATGCAGTGCAGTTCGTTTTATCTCTTACTACTATGATATTTACTTCCTACAGTAAAAGTGATAAGCCGTGCCATAACTGTGCTCGTAACTACTCAGTTTCTTATCATTAACCTCCGCCCTCCAATGTAAACTATTCCTGTACACGATTCCGCGGCGGATCAAACATTAACGTTGTTTGTTGTTTCTTGCAAGGCTATCACTACCAGATGAAGATGCACGTGTTCAACAGAAAACAGGCGGACAATGCAGATCCCACCTTCCACGTCAAGTTGTACGGAGCCCATAATGATACAGCAAACATATTTGTTGATGTGTAAGTACAAAATTTAAATCCACCATGCTAAACTGGTCTTTTCTTGCACCACATCAGCATGACTGCCCATTAAAAAAAAAAAAGAAAGAAAAAAACGACAACTCTGTAGTGGCTTTATTGTGGTGCATGTGGCACCTGCTTGTGATATTGAGAAGCCCTCAGACTGCTGCAGTATAAATTTGGAATTTGAACCTTGTTTGTACTGACCTTTCCAAAGTGCCAGTCACATAGCCTTTAAATGCACATCAAGTCCAAACTGGAGGAGGAACTGTCCCTTTCACTTCACGTTTCCATAGATACTAGTTTAAGCACTTGGATGCAAAAGCATACAACAACTCAGATTGTTCAATACGTGACATCTGCTTTAGTCACATTACTTTGTTAATAATTTTGAATTAAATGAATGCAGAATTATGATTAACTTGAACCTGCTGTGGTTTGTTCAGATTTCTGGGCACTGGAATTAACCCGATTTCTCCTTTCTTTGTCCAGCCATGATGACACGATCGGTCTGAACCTGACCAACACTTTCTTGGTGTTTACTGAGAGCGACATTGGTGACCTGCTGAAGATCCGTCTGAGCTGGGAAGGAGAATCTGAATCCTGGAACTCGGTCTGGAAGAACATCAAGAAGACGTTCTGGGCCTGGAACACCAAGCCTCCCAAACCTGTGCTGGAAGTCCGTCGGATTCGTGTAAAAGCTGGGGAAACGCAGAAGAAGTAAGTGGGCGGGCAACTCTCAAGAACAAGATTAATTTTTATTGATTAACATTTACTAAAATTTCCTTTTTTTTTTACATTGTCACAGGTTTACATTCTGTGCCCAAGATGGTGAAAAAAACGAAATTTCACCAGGGGAGTCAATAACTTTCATGAAATGTCGTGACGGCTGGGAAGTGAAACCAAGAAAACGGTATGAAGCATGATTTAGTCGGATATCTTGTCTAAATAATCTTCCATGAAATGATTTATTTATTCAGACATGGCAGGATAGTGTATGCAGTTGTTCTTTATTAAATGAAATCTGTCTTTGATCGGCAGGATTCCCATGTAAAAGTAACTCAGCACTTTCAACAACCAATGCACCATCACCATGGGGGGCCTGACATGGATCAGCAAGAAGCACTGCCTTCTCTTTATTTGAGCACTTTCCATAGGATGAGATTGATCAGCACACGGTGGGAGGGGCTCAATTGGACTCTAAACTGCACCTGGAAGGTTTTCCTGTTTGGCTTCTGGAAGCAAGGACTCTGGGATCTGACCGGCCTATGAGATGGCTGGAAAATGATGCACAGACTAGAAGCGAGGGGCGGTCCGAAAATGTGCCAAGATTGCCTGAGGAGTTGCAGGACGTTCCTTTGTGTGGAGTAGAGGCCTAGAATACAGATATGTGCCAGTGGACACACACCAGCAATTGTAGTCGCTGTACTGTACATTTTTAAGATATTTTTTATTTATGAAAAAAAAATGGAAGCACTGCAAGACCAACGTTATTTATCACAGCACATCCCATGATGATGCATATGTTGAATGCATTTCTCATAGATGCAGTATTTTGTATGTGGTGTGTGTTTATTTGAGTGCGTGTATGTGTGCGTGTTTGTCTGTGGTGACCAAGAAGTGTGCCTTTCTGCTGAGAGATTACTGAAACACTGTATAAATGAAGGAGATAAATGATCTCATTGCACACAGTCTGAGGTTTTGTGCATAGTGTTACTGTTACTGTATGTGGCTTATTGTGGTTGCGTGTTTTATGTACATAGTGTAAATACCTTTTTGGAAAAATAAATTCACTTATTTGTAGAAACTCTTGCTCATCCTGTTGACTGTCACATCTATCTTCATCGTGATCTGCCACAGAAAGGACAGAATTATGGCTCTGTACATGAACTACAAAAATGAGCGATAATTTTAGGATGCTAGTTCCTCTGCTATGATTTGCATACTCAGATCATCGCCTTTCCCGTCAATTCAGTACAGTTCACTGATTCCAACAAACCTTTGCTGATCATCTGTGAGCAAACATGCAATAGCCCCATAAGACTCAAATACATCTGCAGTTTGTAAGTCATATTATTTTGTGAAAGGCGACGTTGACTTTTGCGATCTGTATGTAAGCTATGCATGCAAATGACGACCAAGCTCAGTAGTTGATCCAATTTTGTCAAGATGAGGGTTCATAGAGAAACATGTCAATATTGTGCTTAAAATCTCTACAGTTGTATCGAATAAATAACGCTTGCCTTCATGCATTCCCAAGAAACATGTTCCAAACAATCACATCTCTGTGAAATAAGCTTTTGTTACAAGTTAATTTATATGAAAGTTTGATCTGAATAAATGCATTTGAATTTTTTTTTTTTTTGGCACCAAGCACAACACCCTCTGAACTGAGAGTTTAGGAATACATTTTGAACTTGCAACACTTTTTTTTTTTTGGCTTAATTATTGAGTAAGTCTTTCGGCATTTCTAACGTTGCACATGTCTCCACATGTAATCACACTGCTCTCCAGTAATCCTATCTTTCAACATAAAGTAAAAGCTCTCAGCAGCACACTGGCTGGATTGTAAGTAGTAATAAATCAGGAATGCCACCAACATTCCTGACCTATAATGCCACATTTGCATTTGTTGGTGCTTGTAGCAGTGAAGTGGCAACATCCTGTCGAGCTTTTTTTTTTTTTTTTTTCCTCTGCTCATGTTCCACTTAAAACTTCATGACAGAAGAACTGGATCACTGTCAAGTCAAGTCGAATGTTTTGTGTCACACCATCCTCCTCCGTGTCATGTTTCAGTCAATGTACATGATACACTTGACATCCAGCGGTTGTCTTAGATTGTCAGTTGTCAGCTCGAGTATCTTATTTTCTACTTTGCATGCCTGTCGTCTTTTTTTTTCAGTAGCTTTTCTGGTTGTGATCGCCTTCACCACCCTTTTCCGCTCATGTGGTAATCTCATTGCAGCATTGACCCATTTTCCCTAAAGACAGAAAACCTTCAGTTACCCGACAAGCCTGTCTGCTGCTGAAAACGAGGAGCTGTCTTTCCTCCTCTACTAAACGGCGCACCACCCAGTTCTGGTTTGGTGACTCACTTCAGTTTCATAGCACTGAAGTATCCTAAACCAGCTAATGCCATCTGCCTCCCACTTAACAAACCACCGCGGCCTCTTTCGTCACCATCTTGTTGGGCAGTAAAACTTCTTTTAAGTCTATAACTGGAACTTCTGTATCCACATACCGGAATACCAAGCTTGTTAGCACTGCAATAGCACAGTGGTAAATCTGAGTTTTTTTAATGTTTTGAATAATAAACTCAAGGTTAATTTACTGGTTTTTCTGAGAAGTGGATCTCCAGGATCTACGTCAGCAGTTTTGCTCAGCTCTAACTATATTGCAGTTTCAGTCCAACAATAATTTTGTTATCATTGGGGGCAAAATCACAACCCATGGCCCTGTTCACTTATGGTCTTTGGCATTGGATGCAAATAGCCTTCTTGATCTTTCTCCCACAGTCTACTTACTCTTAGTCAGTGACTTTGACCCTGTCCCAGCTGCGATTAACTTTGGTCCAGTCTCTTAGTCTGTTGGCCTGGGTCAATTCAGTGATGTACCATTCCTTTAGATGGCTATAAAAGGAAATGGTTGCAATTTTGGGAAATACACATAATAGATTTCATGCGATGATTTAAATGGTAAGATTGTTATCACTCCTTCTGTGTGCAAAATATTTAAAAATCAGTAGTGTGGTCACAGTATTGACATGACATGTAGTATGAAACAAAAACCGGTTCCAAGAGGTGAGATTATTACAGTTTCTGGGAACCTTTGCAGAGTAATTCTGGCACAGGTCTTTGTCCATCAATCCACATTACACATTTTACGGGGTCCTGAGCTTAGTTAGGCAACTAACCAGAAAATTGAATGAATCTCCTTCTTGGAAATGAGCCCTGCTGGAATTTTCATTTAAAAGTACAAGCCAAGATCAAAACAATCACTCTAATCTATCTTTATTTTAGTGATTCCAGAGGCCATGCCGATCATGCGTGATCAAATGATGATGGCTGCTCAAGTGCAGTATGTTAAAGTGAAAACATAATTGGCAGATCAAACATTGACATGGTAGACATTCTTCAAATGCAAAATCAAAGGTATTCACAAGGGGCCTAAATAGACCAAGACTCCAAAGGGCTTGTTGCTGTATCTATGCCAATGCATGCTTCTCAAATGTAGGTCATCAAATCATCAAAGACAACTGCTCTACATTGGCTGTTTCAACTGTTCAGATTTTTATTAATAGGCTGAATTTAAACATTAAGCTTAAGCTTGCATATGTTATGCATCATATTCTAGTCATCTCCAGTGCACTGTACTGCACTGTACTTCTTACTTGTCTCTGACAAATCTCAAAATTCAGGGGAACTCCACTGACAAAAAGTTGAAAACTGAAACCACACCAACTGGGTTTAGTCTGCCAGCCACACTGCCTGTGGGTTCATCTTTTCTTTTAAAAAGGAACAAGAAATACACAAACAACTGCTACACTGTGCGCATTACTTACAAGAGGCAACGCCATCGTTAACCACAAAGCCTCTGAAGTCGGATCACAGGATCTAAAAAGATTCAAAACAACCTTGCACAACATTTGCAATCCAGCATGCATAAATGAATTTGCGCATGATGTCTTGCAGAGACTTGAACAAGGCTTCAAATCTAAATGATTTTGTTTCCAGGTCCTTCATGCAGATTGTGTATCATTGTTTCCAGATCGTTTGGCGCAGCACGCCACAAGCAGCCCTGTGTTGCTGGTTACCCCAGTGCCACGTGCCCGGCAGATTAAAGGGTGGTGGTGCACACATTGCCACATGTTGAGTTGTTGGCTCAAGCACCACATTAGCCGCTGCCCTGCGGATCAACAGCGAATGGTGGAAGGGGGAGGTTAAGTAGGTCACCTCACATGATCCCAGCGGGCCACGAACAAACTGATGCAAGTCAGAAAGAGGAGCCACTTGAAGGATGTTCCTCAAACATTTTGTGACATCAGATCAGTCACAGTGGAAACACTTTCCGCAGAGTGAGCCGATGACCTCTGTACACCAGCTGCTTGTGCTGCTCTGAGAAGCCAGCCGAGTGACCGCGGCATACCAGCCAGAGTCTGGCGAGAGCTGAAAGCGTGGAGATCACACGCACCTCTTTGTGTTTCCAAATATGACGTCGCCAAAATGATCTAGGCGTGTGAGAGGCAAGGAGGACAAAGATGGACGTGACTGTGATTATTTGAACAAATAATCCATTGGATATTTGATCTGAGAATCATGCTTTTGTTGAAGACATGTTGTCATAGTAATTGGTTGGAGCGATGCAGGGTTGCAAAGGAAAAGCCAGCTATTAAATATTCTTGTGCTGGCAAGCTCAAAGTTTGTTTTCCCATTTGGCAGTAAAGAAGCCAAATTCATAGCGCCATCTGCAAGCCTTGATATCGATCTTTGTCTTGGACAACCATCACGTATTTTGTTTTAGGAGATTGGCAGACAGAAATGCTGATAAGCAAGGAGTTTAAAAGTTTAGTTTTCACATGATGAGGAACTGTTCCCACCACTGTGTCCTGGAAAAACAACGTGGACACACATCAGCAATTGTAGTCTGTGAGGCTGCACTTAACCTGCCAGTCTGCCATTATCACCACATCTAAATAATTTGGTGTCTCCCCAATCTTTTCACTTTTCACTTTTTAAGGGGACTGTCTGTGCCCCTTAAGTGTGAAATGTACCAAATTTCCATTTACCAATCCATGCAATAGTCTTAGATATATTTCACTAAAAAACACATACGTTAACCTCTTGGTGGTGCTACCATAAATGTCTATGCAAACTTTCATGGCAATAGTTGTTTAAATGTTGGCATGACCGACCCTCTGGCAAGTCATGCTGCTTGCTGATACTTGCATGTGAATGTGAAACCAATCTCAAGCTAGAGTAAACTTTAAATTTGAAGTGACCTGTTCTACATAGCATCCACATATCTCTGTCTTATTTATTGTCGTGCCCTTGTACACTGTCCCGTGTTACATATCTGGTGGATGTCATGACGTCAAAAGGAAAGTACAGGACAGTGCTCACATGCAAGAGAGCAGTGTTGTTTCTGGGAGGGAAGGTGCACGGTCACTTTGAGTATTATTAATAACCAATCATAAAATAGCAGGCCAAACTCAATATCCAATCACAGATCACATGCCTTG
Source organism: Amniataba percoides (assembly GCA_037176925.1). Lineage (NCBI taxonomy): Eukaryota > Metazoa > Chordata > Actinopteri > Centrarchiformes > Terapontidae > Amniataba > Amniataba percoides. The sequence goes on from JBAJHX010000076.1 coordinate 16,357,647, forward strand.
AGGTCTATGTTTACATTTTGACAGTACACGCCATGTTTGTTTGCAGGCCGCTATAATTACACAGTCACCTGGTCCCTGTACTGTAAATGTTAGTCTTTGTTCGTGTGCGAGGGTGGGCAATTTTCCATGAGCGCCCTCTGCTTCTATTGGTGCACACGTCAAAAACTTGACACCGCTGTTATGGTGTCACATTTGTTTTCTTTGTGCTCACCTTAACTGGTACGGACTGTGTGGGTTCATACGTTACACAATGTTGTGACTGGCTGAGAGGTGCGTCAGGGTCTCAGCTGTTGTTCAAGTCATTTTTTATGACTTCTAAGGAGGTCACGTTCATAAACAGGCGACTAAGGAGAAAACACCCTTTACCTTTTGGTATATTGGGAGAGACAAAAGGTCATCAAAAACATGCATGCATACATCGTTGGGATTTTCAGGTTTTAATTATATACACATTTGTCAGAAGAATCTCTTTGGCTGTGTCCAGTTATGCTGTTGTGACTGGATGAGATTCACTTCAGGTTCTCAGCTGCTGAAATATGTATTAACATAAGTTTCTGCTGACCTCAAAATGATAAGACAAATTATGTCTGAAGACCGAAAAGAAGCATAATACCATTACAATTTTTCAACAAATTTTGCTTGTGGGAAAAATATTGCATTATTCATTTTTTCTCATGTATATTTTTAACATTAATACTTTTTAGACAAAAGATCTGTGCAGGCCAGTCAAAAAATAATATGTAGGCAAAGCCAAAAACAAGTGACGTCAAAACACTTGTGAGGAAAAAAAACCCCAAACTTTCAAACTCAACTTGTTAACCAACATATTCTGGATGTCTTTAAAGTGCTTAGAAAGCACTGTGAACATTTATATTTCCATGACAAGGACAAGTGAAAGGTGTGAAGATATTTTGGACTCAACATTGAATCTTTCATGGGCAATAATTTTTTTAAACAATCAAGGCCAAACAGTCAATATTTCTGCTACAAGGTTGTTAATCACCTTTGGTTATCCATGCTGCTATTAAACACATAATTTAACAAAATAATCAGCATTTCTCCCTCTTAAAACTCATTTTATTAAGTGGAATGAAAAGAAAGAGGGTAGGCCAGGGTTTGTTGTCCTGACGCACAGCTCCTACGCAGCTGAACCTTTGCCTGACTGAGCTGCCCACAGCCTGCTGTCCTCAGAGGCCTTTCACCCCCCCCCCCCCCGACAGGGAGTCACTGTATCAAACTGCGTACACACCCCTTTTTTCAGTAAGTGCCAACGTAAGCACAACTGGAGAGACTGGTGAGCCAATGATGGAGGAGCTGCCTGTCTGGTAAACCCAGTTGACCCCCAGTCAAATGTGAGCCAGGATCAGCATCGGTTCTCATCGCTTCTCCTCACGGAAATCCCCCAATTAAAAAGGGAGACACTGAGATTGACTGTGTCCTGCGTCACATTTTTGTCCACGACTATTGCTTAGAAATGTCAAATGTCGATTACAGAATGATCTTACAAACAGGAACTTAGACAAGTTCGAAAGTAGGATATTGTAATCCACTGTGGGAAAACACTGATTTGTGTCAGATCATTTAGCAAATTTCGGCAATTTCCATCTGAGGGAAAAATCCAAATCATAAGTTTAATTACATGCAAAGCTGCTTCAAAACTCCAACCCTCCCATTTTTATTTTCATGATCTAGGCTGAGTTATTTTCATAGGCTTTAATAACAGTCTCCTGCTGATGCAACAAGTCCATTTAACTCCATGAAATTAACTTCATTCATTTTTTCAGTGAGTTAGGTATACCACTTTCTTGCAGGGAAATAATTAGGCCAATTTGGCCTAAAGACTATTGTGAAGAAGCACCATTTCCCTCCCTAACCGCTTGCTAAAGCAGGAGCTCTTTTACTGACAATTTCAGGACAGTTAGGTACTGTAGTGGGAACAAATCAGGTTGTGCCAAAGTCACCTGAAAATATGCACAGTGAACTGATCCACTGTTAACAGTCAACAGGGGAAGATCTTAAAGATTTCAAAGTCAGTGTGAGTGAAGTGTCACTGGAGCTGAAAAAGATTTCCAGCTCCGACGCCTTTTGCACTCCTTTACTGCATTGCGAGACTTCCTCCACGGGTCAGAGGTCAAAGATCAGCGAGTGCAACAGACTTCTTTCTCCCATTCAGGTTACTCAGTAGTCCAGAAACGCTTCTGTAAATAAAACGTCCACACAAGGTGTCAAATTGAGTCATAACACAACCCAAGATAAAAATGTGAACATGTCACATGGCAACGTGCCCTTTACGCCACTGTTTCCAAAACACTGAGTGTCTGAAGTGTCTTAACTCAGCTGCTGCTCAAAATGCTAAATGAGTACTACTGTTAATTCATATGTCAGGTAAAGGCAACACACGTTCATTTTGTGTGTTATATGTGACTGCAAAAGTACTGTGATATATTTTCTGTTATGAATAAATCATGTGATTTGGTTATTATGTTTGACTGCATTTACATGATGCTTTGCAGTTTGCCTCTCGTTCACCCAGTGATTGTAGAAAGGCACAATTGCGAAACAATGACCTATCATTCAGGACAACCTGGGGGTTCAGTGTCCCGCTCAAGGACAGAACCACTTACCTGTTGAGCTACAGCCTTCCAAACTAACATAAAAACCGAAAAACGTCAGAGATACATGACACTGCCAACTGAACAAATAAATAATAATAATAACAATAATAATAATAATGACAAGAACAACAACAACAATAATATTAATAGTAATATATTCACTATCTCTTTTAAGACTAAAGAGGGCAGGATTTGCTTCAGACAAAGTATGCATCAGTGTCTGAAACCCCCAGTGTCTAGCAGTTTCTCAGAAACCGGTAATCTGACGTCAAGTGGCCAGATGTGCGTAGGTTGAGAAAGTAAGCAGGATTTGAACTTCTCTATCTTCACCCTGCCTTCAAGCGTGACCATTCAGAGCAGGTATGAACACTTTTGCCTTTGAACATTGTCAGATGACACGTTGTACAAGTTTCAAGTTTACTGAACCCTTAACCCCCCACGAGAGCACGTCCAGACACACAGTCACTGTTAGGTCTTCCTACTCAGTGTTACACATCCTGAAGCTCTCCCACAGCATCACAGAGAGCATCACTGTTAGCCAGACAATATCAGATTGAAGCACAATAACACACACACACCCTTCTCACACACACAAACAGGGGTCTGTAAATCCGGTCAGAGCGCTGTCATTTCTTCTGTGGTTATTTTGTGGTGTCAGAAGTGTAGGCTCAGACTTTCTCATGGGAACCAGTCAGACGGGAGGGTGGAATGCAAAGAAAAAGCCTCCGAGTTGAAAGAAAGTGAAAAAAAGGCTATAATCTGCTGAGAATGGGATTTATGTAATTCTTACATGTTACAAAAGGATATATGCAGGTCTCCTTACAGGGCGATGTTTTTGAGCAGGCGCATTGATTTGGTTTAATTCTCTTCAAATCAGATTATGCATTTACAGTCACAAATACAGTCTGGGCAGGCAAAAGCAGGTCAGCAGGTGTTGCGTTTATGGAAAAATTACATATCTATGGAGTTAATGATATTCTATATATATATCACATTTATAATGATTTTTGGTGTGGGTTTTTTTTCCCCCCAGGATTTTCAATGTGCTTAACAATGGATATTGTTAGCTTTGGTGGGAGCTGACATAGATTTGACCTGATTTGCTCCTGAGGGTGTGGATGTATATATCAGCACTATCTCCTCATGGATGTTGGTTTTTCACCCTCAACTCACAATGCTACTGATACCATGAGTTTTCTGCACACATACGTGACTTTCAGCAAGTCATTTCTGAAAAAAAGAAAAAAAAGCTGGTTTGCACCTGAGCGATTGGTTGCTCTCATGATTACGACACCTTTTCCCCCCCTCCATAACAAGCAGAAATAAGAAGCTTTATGACGAAGGCACGAACCAAAATACTTACTCTTGTTTATAATTTAGTCTAATCTGCGTGTGGTCCTTGGCTGACTTTGATGTTCAAATAACACTAAAGCATTATGGGACTATAAAGATCAGACTGCAAGTGGACATTGGTCTTTCTTTTTCAGGGATCGAGGTCAGAGACGCATTGTGCTGCCTCCCAGCCAAATCCATGCAGCATATATGAAGGTATTGAGCTTTAAAGTCACATGGTTTGATTCATATGATTTGAGATTGTAAGTGACTTGTACAGTAGATCAAACACAGCGGAGTGTCTGCGGCCTGTCCCACTCCAGCAGCAGACAGATCCCACCTCAAAGGGAACTTCACTTTTCATCAGAGCTACACTGGTGTGGAATGAGGATTTACTGTTAATCTTTTAATACCAACTGTATTTTCCAAAGACACTTTTTTTTTCTTGGGGAAGAGGCTGTTGTAAGAGCAGAGAGGCCATCCATGCGCTTAAATCCATTAAATGTGACAATTTATTTTACAGGTCTACAGTTTCCTGATAATTTCCACAGACATTTTCCTGGAAACGGCAAATGGACTGCACTTACGGCGCTTTTCTACCATAATAGACAAAGTGGTTTGCCTCTTTGTCAGCCACGCACTCACACACCAGCACCCCGTGATCAGCAAACAACCTTCTCCACCTCCTGGGCTGCAGCCGTACCAAAAGAAAGAGCAAACGGTCGTTCAGTTAAGTGAAACTGAAGGTGGGCTTCAGTCTATCTGATTTGGTGCAGGGGGAAAGGTTTTAAAGTTTGGCTGAGGCAGAAGAACTGGTGTATCGATGGCTCTCAAGCTTGCACGAAAAAGATGAAAAATTGCATCAGAAGGAAACATCAGAGCTTTGGGAAACCTTTGAAGTTCCTCAAATTAAATCCATGAAATTCAGCATATTTCCATCATGTTTTCCACGTGCTTTGTGCCATCTTCCCTTGCAGCGATCTGTAGAAGCATACACCTCAACATATATGGAGAATAAAGTTACCAGCAGTTCTTAAGTAATGGATGATCATTTGGTGTGGTTAACATTGCTTTTCCCAGGAAAACCTCTTAGACTGGAAAATTACAGACCTGAAAGGCCTGGTAAACAATACTTAATGAAATATTCTTCCAAACCGCCTTGAGCGACTCATTTCAGAAAGATTGTCTTATCACACAGAAAGTGATATCAAGCTTCATATGATTTATTGTTTTAAGATTAGAATTATCAGTGACAGATAAGAGGTTCTTATCTAAATGTTTTTTATCCAGATGGACATCTGCATTAAAACAAAGAAAAGACAATGAGGAGAGAAGCGGATGTGTCTCTGAATCTTTTGGACTTCCCAGAAACACAAACACAATGAAGAAATTGGGCTTAAGTTGTAGGATATGCCTGAAAACTTCTGCTCATTGCTAACTTTGCAGAAGACAGTCAAGTCTTTTTTTGTAAATGTCCTGCAGGACTGGGTGTACTGCACTGTTTATGAAATCATTTGTGGCAATTTACTGTAGATACTCCCTGTCTCTGGAAATAATCACCATGCAGAACAGACTGCTTAAAACCTTTCATCGTGGTAATTGCTGTAATTGCTTAGTGAGGAATCTGAACCTTATGTTAATCTGCTGTCAATATGCAAAACAGTTCCACCCAAAAAACTGGGCCATATTTACTTATGCAAGGAATGAATCATCTGTTCAAACACGCCCCCTGGACCAGAACAAGCATGTGATGAATTTGGACACACCGAACATGGAAACAGCAAACAAACCTTTACAGGTCAAAGTTTTGAAAATGCAACAAACGTTTGTTGGGCCAAATGAGTATTTATATCTGAAAGGTGCAGCTCATGTAGCGCTAATGACCTTAAAGAGAATTATCACTGGATTTGGCATCTTTCAGCTGATTGATTTGGTTACTCAGCCTGCAATTTTACATTTTGTTTGGACTCACTACACTTATTATCCTCATTTCACAGAGCAAGGGAGGCAAAATTAGCAACCAACATTGGTGTCTGGCATTCGTCAACCCAAATAAAGATTTTAAAAAAAGTTCACAATTCAACGTTAGATAGTGACCTTTCATAGAGGTAGAGTCCAACAGGGCTCACTCATGGGGCACATAGGCAGAAAAGGTCTCCAAGGGCATGTGTAGTGAAGTCAGTGAAGACCATGCATGTTCAAGACATTAATTTTAATCTCTTTGACTTTCCCAGCTACTAAATCACAGACATTTGCGGATCAGCTGTGATGTCCTCTAAATCTATTTGTGTACATGTTTAAATCTGCTCCTTTGAATGAAAAAGAAACGCTTTTTATATTATTCTCTCTCTCTCTCTCTCTCTCTCTTTCTGTGTGTGTGTGTGTGTGTGTGTGTAATGTATTATCATAAGGCCATAATGCGTTAATGTGTGTGTACAGTTGTGTGTGTCACTTCAAATTTTCCCACCACCTGGAGAGTCTCCTCACTGCCAGTAAATGTAAGAGGAGGTGTCCAGATTACAGTGTTTGTTTGATCTAAAGGGTAATCACTTCAAAATGGGGTTTTCCACTCCATTTTTCTTTTTTTCTAATTCTTCAGTTTTATTTTAACAGGAAAACGTGTCATATCACGCATCAGTAGGTTAGAAATGAATTCTGTTGTTGTACTAAGACGTTGGTTAGATTAATTTTTTAGCTTAGATTATTTTGTGATATGGTGAACAATGTCACTCTGATACTTGACATTTTCAGTCTGTTTTCTATTTTTGCCTTCCTCTGTTGATTTTACTGAGATTTTTTTTACCCAGCATTAGAGGCTTTTCTGTGGAACTCCTCCATATTGGAATCATACGCTTAATGACAGGATGACACGAAGCATAAAGTGAACTCCACTTGACTTCTACCACTGTCATTCAACTCTTCTTTCCCATCCCTAAATTTCGGATCAGATCAAAACATATCCTTCAAGAGCAGGTTTACGCAACTTTGCACCCAAAGCTCCCGTCCAAATAAAACAACGCCCTGTTATCAAGAAGAGTTCCACTCTCAAGCTTCCCATCCTCCCGATGTATGGGAACGGACCACCTGAGCTCTACTGTATGTTATGGTATCCTGTGGGAATCTGTGTTGAGTGAGACACACAAGCCGCCGTGTCTTGGCCTGACGATTATGCAACCCCCTGAAGGCAGATGACAGTGTTCCCACCTCGTATTACACTCGCTGTGGGACATCTGCTTGCATACCTAAACGAACTCACGAGGCTCCCAAACCCAACTACAACCCCCCCAGAGAGGAACTTTTTAAAGGTGAGCACAACAAAACAGCAGTTCCTGTTCAGCGCAGGCACGGTCGTGAGTGAAATGGCCCTGTGAGGTTGAGGGATTTCCCCCTCGTATTGTCTATTTTGTGAATGAATGAGGAGCACACAATGGCATGACAGGCAAGCTCCAGAGACACGAGGACCAGAGCTTTGGGAGAAACAAAACGTAAGTGACTAGCACACCCCAACAAACGGTAACCACTTCCGCCTCTGGGGGTGGGTCGTTACTCATGAAATAGTATTTCAGAAAGAATGAAAAGGAGACGGAGAAAGTGAGAGAGAGAAACGAGAGAGGGGGGTAGAAAGAAAAAACACAAACGTGTTGATTGGCTCAGGGCAGGGTGCCTGATTCCAGGGCCCATTGTGATTGGCTGAGAGGTATGGCCTCACCTTAAAAGAGGGTTACTCCAGTTCAATGACATTGAAATTTCCGTGTATGTGTCGGCGTGGCTGAAAATCTACATTCACAACAGAGACATGCCTTTCAAATTAGTAGCAGACATTCGAGCAAGTGTGGGCATCAATCTGCGCATTCCTGGTCATCCAGTCACCGTGTTATACAGCTGCACGACATTTTCACCACAAATTCAGAAAGACACAATCCCATATTTGTTGGACTGATTGTCGGAAAAATCCCCAAAAGACTGAGATCAAACAGCAAAACATCCGGTCTTGTATTTGTTATTTAGTGCCATATTAACCCACAAATATTTTAAACAGAAGATCAAAGAGCCGATACAAAAAAATGAAAGCAGTTTAATGCATCACATTAGAAAGGCTTTAACAAATAACTTCTTTCTCGGTCGCACAGTTCAGGCATTCAAATGTGACAGGCAGTGTGTCCTCCTAATCAGCAATGGCAAGGAAAGTAATCGCTTGGAAAACATCCCAAGGGACCATAAAATCAGCATTCAGACTAAATTCATTTGTAGGCATGTACACATTCCTGCTCTGTGTAGTGAAGCCATCCCCCCCATGCCAAGTCTAACCTTAACCCTGACCCCTTCCTCACTCTCCTCTACCAAACCTTTAAACTGACCCTAATCCCTGAACCGTGACCCTCTGCTCTCTTTGAATGTTAGCCATTGAATGTGTGGCCCTTGGCCAAACAAAGGGACTTTGTGTCAAATCCAACTCGAACACTTGGTGGGAAAGTGGCTGTGATGAGTTATTTCTCCGCCACAAGTATGTTTGATCCACATTTTACAGACCCGCTGGGTACTTTTTGCAGGAAATTTCATAATTTCACTTTGTTATTATATTCAGCTGCTATTGGTTCTGATCATATTTTTATATTTTAGTTCCTTGGCAGCCCCATGTTTCCAGTACATAGCCGACCAATTAGTGAACAACTGTTTATTTCTACATGTGATAATGGTTCAAATATCAACCTGGGTCTTATGTTCATGTGGCGTTTATAGACAAATGAAAGTGTTTTGTTTTTTGTTTTTTACATATTTTTGAAGGTTTTACACATGATGATTTGAATAATTTTTAAATCTGAGCCACTGGTCTCAAGATCCACAAAACTAAGTGTATTTTCACTAGAGGGTGGCGTGATGGAAAGGGAGGGCACCCTCAGTTTTCCTCTGCCCTCAGTTTCCTGCTCGGATGCTCTCTGGTGCTGAATGCTGATGAAGTTGGCTAAGCTGCTTTTGAACCAGGTGCAGACACTACTTCCTCTACTGTCGTCCAGTGTGACTGACAGAGCTCTGCCACTCAGAGACAGAGAGAGAGAGAGAGAGAGAGAGAGAGAGAGAGAGAGAGAGAGAGAGTTCCTGAAGTGTGACCAGGAAGACTGGAAATCTTGTGTTTTCACATCACAAATGATGCTCAGAAATACAAAAATGTTGGTCAGGAGTATGAAAGAAAAACATTTTTGATGAAAAAAATACCTACATATGATAAAAAAATTGGGAACAATGAGCACATGAACCGCAGGCTCAGACGACAATCAGTCACTCTCGCCACTACAAGTCACACACAGTCATCTGACACACTGACGGCTTAAAATTATGGTGCAGCTTTAAACTATTAACCCATGCAGTTTGTAATGCCTTTACGTATTCATTTCTGTGTGTAGATGTGTGTCTGTAGTCACACAGCTTTGTGGTAATTTAACAGTCATCTAATAACACAGTCTAAGTAAATAAAACCTAAACTAGATGCCTATAATAGTGAATGAATTTGAATTAACATGTAATTTGGATGAGACATTTATCTCCAAAGATGATTTCATAAAACTGTGATACTGATGGCCATATTTGTCCGGAGACGCTGAGAGAATACTGCTTTGTAAAAGTTTTTCAACACACTTTGAAGGCGACTGTGTCTTTAAAGCTCAAGAGGACAGTCGGTCCAGCTCTCCACCATCCCCCCGTGTGCTCACTGCAGGAAGACCTGGATGCTTGTTAACCGGTTCTGAAACAACATGTTTGTCTCTGGTCTCTCTACAAAGTTCGGATATTGCCAAGACTTGCAGGGAGGAGATTGATTTACTCGCCCACAGTCATGATCTCATCCATTTCTGTTTCATGTTAAACCTGAAAGTGAGCGTCCGGGAAGGGCGGTCAGACTGGCACTCACACTAGAAGAATGTTTATTCGTCCTGCTCATAAATATAACTTCATCAGAAGAGCATTAAGTCGGGTTTTGGGGAATTTACCTGAAAGGAAAACAACTGATGTGTCTCCTTGGGTTTGTTGCGGGTGGTTTAATTTTTGTTTAGTCTGTGCTGTTTCCCTCCTCACTTACCAAAATATTCGTCATTTATAATTTTATACATTTGAAAATGAGTCTTATTTAGTTAAAAAATAAATTTGGGGTTTTTCTCAGAAGACCGTTGAGGCCTCACTGAGCCCAAAGAGTCATGAAACAGACAAGATACAAATGTTTTATGTACAGAGCGTGCAGGTTAACATGCATAGTAACTTGCATGCATACCTTTTGACTCACGCATCAAACACACCCATGTGTGAAGATGAGAGGAGGGTGAGGAGCGTTTGAAGTCAGTGAGCGGAAGTGCAGACTGAGGCCTGCAGGGCTGTTACAGAACAGCTGGATAGCACATGGGCCTTAAGCTGTCCACCTGTGTATATGAATGACTTGTACTCTCTCTATATATATATACACACACACATATTATATATCACCGAAGGGACACCTCGCCCGACAGATGATGTCAAAACAAATATAACAGAGTATGAACTGTTTGTGTCTTTAATTCAGGTCATTGCTTGAGACTTATGTGTCATGACTATGACCTGCAGAGTGCCGATGTACAGAATGGGGACACTCAAAGCTGCAAGGAGGCTTGCTTAGAAAGACATCAGCCTCTAAGGTCCCTCAAACAGCGAACATGTTGGTGAAGCTCACTTTGTGGTTTGTAATGCACAAGCAATCGGTGAGAGCTGCAACCTAAAGAAAGAAATCTTCTAATTATCTTTCCAATGATTGAAGTATTTCATCATCTAAGGTTTGACCATCGTAAGGTAGGAATAATGTCACAGAAAACACCTGCAATTATCCAAAGGTTCTGCAAAAGAGTGTAAAATTATTATTATTTTTTTTATTTATATTCATTTCAAAATATGCATTTAAAGAACTTGTGCTGATTATAAATGTAAACCAATGATTTGTTAAGTCTGAAAAGATTGTGTCTCCCCTCATATGCCTCACAGTGGTTTGGTTCACTGGCTCCCAACCTCTGACACGGTGACCCTTGCACACACTGGTACAACCTTTCAGTCCTTTACTCACGAGTTATACAATATATAATCTAGTCTGTCTGCTGGTAATGTTTTCCTACACCAGACTGCCAAATACGATGTCACAGTCAGCTAATGCAAGATGGTTTATTGACCAACAGACCTCTCACCCCGTTGGCACAGATTTCCCTCTCAAAAAAAAAATCAGCTTTGGCTAACGTCACAGACGTTTCACACCGTAGAGCTAATAAGGGTTTCCTCCACGTTCATTTAATCATTAACTGTTCCAACAGCACTTTTGATGGCATCTTTAGCGTCCCGTGCAGAAATGAGTCTTTTTTTATGTTATCTTTGTGTTAACGACGTTTATGATGTGAAATATCTGCCCTTGTCAGCCTCACCTTAGCTGTCTGACTAAAAACAAACTCACAGAGGAATTCTGTTTTGTTGTCTGTTGCCATGGTTGGTTAATTAGTTTTTTTCTTACATATGGGCACATTTTAAAAGGGATGGAGTGCAGCTGCTCACATCTAAATCTAATCTACCAGCGGTGTTTGTGAAGTAGAGAAGTCACATGAGGCTCAACTGTATAGTTGAAAGCTCCAACATGAAATTAGAGAATCATATTAAGATTCAAGTGATTCAAGTGATGAAAGCGCAACCATCTGAGCAAAACAAAAATGAAAGAATAAAGACTTTTCACTTTTCACAAGAAGTAAAACTAATGACAGAAAGGCATAAAGGCTCCTTGCTCCCACAGCAGGTGATTTAACACCCCTGAATTTAACTTGAAATATACAGAAATTACAGGTACGTTTTATTCATTTTCATTTACAGAATTAACCTCCTAATTTTTATGATCTAATCATTAATAATTTCGACTAACATCGACAAAACATTTCAGAAGCTTCATACACATTCAGACCTTCTCTCATCAAAACACAAGAACTCATTTTTTTAGTACGACTATACAAAGGTCCCAGAGTTCATCGAAACGTAATTAGAGGTTATAAAAGTGCTATATCTGGTGTGGTGTTCCTGCCTGTCGCTTCATGCACGATCATGTGCAATCGGATCAGCAGTAAGATGCAAACATGCGGAGAACAGACCTAATTCAGACTAATGCTTGTACTTTGAGTGAATGGCTTCTGTGTGAATGCCATAATGAGCAGGAGAGGCGTTTCTCAATAATTGCATGGTAAACACAACCTGTCTGTGTCTGCCTAAAGGAATGACTTGGCATTTTAAATACTGTTGCATTGGCCAAAAAGGCCAGAGTACATTTCCTTTGGTTTAATTCCATTTATCCACCCAAGTCAGTGTTGCAGAAACAAAGCAGAGGGGCTCAGACGTCCTCTTCCTGTGCAACCTCTTTGGCTCTTCCTGCGGAGACTTAAGATAAACAACACATAATACAGACAAAAGTGATAGGAAAGCCAGGCTAAGACTCTCAGCTCGAGGTCATGGAGAGAGTTCTGTTTGAAGAGCATGATATAATTTTTCAATGTATTCAAGGTGGTTAACAGGGACAGGATGTATCCTCAAGGCAGTGTGGCAACAAAAAAAAAAGCAGCTGACAATTTTCTTGTTTTCTGGACATGGCCTTTTATTTGTTTTTCATATTGGAAAGTGATAGAGTCCTTGATTACCCTCAGAAAAACTCATAACGTAGGATGACTCTTCTGTTACATGGAAAACCCTCCAGGACAGGGCGACTGGAGTACAGTTGTCAACGAAACGAGCTGCATGGAGAAATTTCACTCATTTATCCCACAGCCCTTGCCCACCGCATTCACACTCTGGTGATTTTACAAAGCATTGGAAGATATTACATGCATTTGGGTGCCATGGTGGCCAAGGGGTTTACAGCACTAACTGTAGGATGCAACGTCTCAGGTTTGAGTCTGTCTGCAGACCTCAAGAGTGTCTAATATAATGTAAAAAACTGTGTTAGATGATATTGAAGACGTAAGAAATATGTTACCAAAAACTCAGAAAAAGAATCCAAACATTTTGTCCTTGGTTATATAATGAATGAATGAATGAATGAATGAATGAATGAATATCAGCAGCGGAAAGGAATGTGCTCATCAGATCACATTGTTCAGAGAAAAGTTTGGCGTGCTTAACACCTTTGTTCTCTGTGACAAAAAGTTTGGCCGCCGCCGAAGGTTCCCAGCAGACCACAGTCATCACAGCGAGTGTTTGTGTCTGTGTGTGCAACCATCTGAAAGATAGACTTGATATCTCACCACTCCGTCTGCTGTCTGTCATATAATGTGCCATGCAAAGCCCCTCTGACACCTCCCACCAACACGCAACTGCAAATTCACACTCACACACACTTCCGCCACTTGCATGGTCTTCTCTGCTTTCTCCTGTTACACACACGCACACACACACACACACACACACACATTCACACCAGAGTCACCTCATACACATCACACCACTTCTCACCAATTGGATGACAGGGAGTCTCCTATAACAGATGTTTGTGTGTGTGTCTGTGGTTTGTGTGTGTGTGTGTGTGTGTGTGTGTGTGTGTGTGTGTGTGTATTACGTGTGTCAATGCAAGAGCTAAATATGCATATTAGAAGTCCAGAATAAAAATATTGTGCAGATTTTGTGCTGTTTATTGATTATTTCATTCCACATCATGTACCATCTCTGCATTTTATTGACTGTCTTTGGTTCAGAAAAGACTAATTTTGTGCAGAAAATGCTGACGTGAAGCTTGTGTCCAGTCTGCTACGTGTCTCCGCCTGTGACCACATTCACGGACAACAATGTCCCCATGGTCATCAAGTGGCTGCAGACAATGCTGACAGTCTGGAAGGCAAAGCAACAGTTAACAAAGTAAAATACTCTAGTGTCAACGCATATTTGGACACATCTCTTTTGTCCCGTGGTGGAGGGAAAAAAAACTTTATGTCCCTGTGTTAGGCTGTGTTAATGTGCAGGTTTACAGTACTACAAAATACTGGTTTTGGTTTTTTACATTAACCCTGCAGATCTTTCCGTCAGACTCACAGCGTTGCTTGGATTTTCAGCAATCCTGTCCATTACCGAAGAGTCAGAGCTTTTAAAGACAACCACCTTGGCTCCAGATGTGAGGCGGCCACAACATACAATACTCATTGTGCTCCTCTGTAATCAACACGAATGAAAAAGATCATAAAGATCCACAGCTTTGCGTTGAAAGCAAACAACCATTCTTTTTAAGGTGAATCTTCAAAGTGTAGGAAGTCAGGGGGAGAGAAAGTTCATGCGCCAGCACTAAATCATAAGCACCGTAAATGCACCATAAAACAACCGCTGGAATTAAATGAATGTTACAGACCGACTCGCAGTCTGAGAGAAATCATTTTGCTTCTGGAGTTAACATATAATTAACATTTACATTCACATAAATAGCATAAACATTTGAGTGTGGCCCGAGGTGATGTCTGAATAGAGGTGTAAAACTACATGATTTATAGTCAAAACCTAAAGTCACATGGAGCCGTATTTTCAAGTGTTGCCTTCCTTATTTTGTTTCTGTTTGTTTATTTTCTCTTACAAAAAGGCTGATATAAATTGTATGATATTTTAGATTTCACATTTCAGTAGGAGCAGGTGAAACACAATGACAGCTCAGTAAGAGGTGACTGGTATGTACACACTGCAGCTGTGTGAAGGAATGAGCGACATGTGTGCAGGAAGGAGCAGGATCAGGATCATGTGGTGGCCTGAGGTGAGAAAAACATTTAGAGGCACTGGCATCACTTCCTGTGGCTTTTAACTGAAGGGATGTGAAATCTCACTCTCAGTAAAAAAGAGACATGAGCTCCAGCATGCCATGTGATATGCTCTTTTTCTTGACTGCACTGATATTTGACACCAGTGACCCCCTCGCAGTGTGTCTGCTCTCAGTTTCCATCTCTGATACAGCTTTTGGTCTTTAAATATGCATTCACTGTATTTCGTTTCTAAAGGGCGAATGGCGCCGTGTCTAGTTCCATTTAAATGCACAATTCACAACCACACTGATGCACTCAGATCGCATTTTAAGAAACCCTGCTGTCCATATACAGGCAACATCAGCAAACATCACCAAGTATCACCACATTTACACCTCTCAGGGAGTCATGACACGCTAAACAGAATCACACTGCATAGTAGATCGCTTTAGATTGACATTTTACACCTTTAGCTGACACATACTACATGCAGGGCTACTTAAAATGAGGTGGAAAGAAAGGGGTCAGTGTCACATGGTGCTGCCTGGTTGACTCGAGGAGTTATTTTTGAGGAGTTTTATTGAGCGTGCGCATGTGCAAAGATAAATTAACGAGGCTGTAATCTGTAGCCATGCACAGTTCTGTGAGGCTGTGATGCTCACGGCACGCCGTTTGGCAAGAGTGAAGGCTGCGTTACTGAATCACTGAATCAAAAATAGTGTATCTGCTTTACAGGACCATATTAAAGTATGACTTCTTAGATTCAGCTTGTCAGGCTCCGTATGGTCAGACTCAGCTTTCATCAGGCCAGTGATTTCAAAGCTGGGGGTTTGTGAGATAATTAGAGGAAGGCAGAAAAAAAATCACATTTCTGCTCCACAAAGTGATGTTTAGTTTTTTAGCCTTTCCTCTAATTTCTCTTTTCTTGTAAATTGCTGGATAATTTTACGTCTCATGAAATTGATTTATTCACTGGTAGGCTTGTACTACCAACAGTAAGGAGTTGTAGGAAGCTTAATTTGAAAGGGTCACAGGTCAAACACATTGGAAATCACTGGTCTGAGCACTGCTTTTAGCTCCAGACTAATGACATCATGCTATCAAGCTGGCAGTAAACATGTTAACAGGCAGGTTTTCAAATGGATTTATGTTTCATGGCAACTGTACAACAGAAAAAGAGATGGTTCGAGGGTTCAAGAGAGATAAAATGATTATAGTTTAGTACATTTCATTGCAGATAAACACAAATGTGCTTGACATTAAAGTGCATACAGCGACGGGTGACATGAAAATGTATTAAATAAAATCCAAGACCCAACAACAACCATCCCACAGATTCAAACCAGACATATACACACACACACGTAGAAGAAAAGAAGAAAACATTTCAGTTTCTTTTCAGATATGACAAATTTCCAGAGAACAGGATAAAAACAGCAGGTCACTTCTTTTGGTCACTTCCTTTTTCCATGCAATCAAACCTCTTGCAGGCACAATGAACCGTGAGAACTCACTTTAACAGTGAGGAAGCTTAGGGCAGCTCAAAGGGCTGAACTTGGCATGATCGCTGACGTAAAGGAAGAAAATGCACTCTGGAACTTTTGATATCATTTCAGTCCCGCTTGATACTCACAGTAACTATCAGAGCGGAAGTAGATCAAGTTCGACTAAGAAGTTTGGAGAAGCTTGTTGTTTTTTATTACACTTGACGACTCATTGTAATTTCTAGTGACACAGCCGTTTGTCATTTTATGAAGAACCGGATCACCTGTTAAGCCTGAGAATCTACATTCCTTGTTCCATTGTTATTAACAAGACAGAACTTGTTGAGAAGTGTGATTAGACAGCATGAATCTCATGCCTGGATACGCTGAGGGGAAATTCATGTTTTTAGCATGATGTGAAATTTCAGTACGTAACGATCCCTGAGGTACATAACATTGTCGGTAACAGTTTTAAAGAATCACCACACTCAAATATCTGAAGCACCTCAGGAAGAACACTGTGTTCAGTGTTAAGTGTGACGTGGTCAAGTCAGATTATGAAAATGCACAACGACACTCAATGTGTGGCCTTGTAAATCTTTTCCCTGGATAAAATTCCAAAGCTGTGAGAAACCTCTAGAAAACATGTCACAATGAGTTTGCTTTACAGATTAAATGGTTACCTGTGTTTTAAAGGTTGTGCAATGTTCTTAGGCGACAATTGCGTCAGGTGTTAATCTCTTCGTGAAAATCCAGCCTTTTTCTTAAAAAAAAGACATGTTTGTTTAGCTAAACAGAGGGGCTTTGTGATTTTAAAAATAACTCAATCTTGGACAGTTGAGGTGAAGGTACGCGTTCAAATGATGAATCTGTTCTGGCCATTTAAAAATGTGCCTAAAGGTGACGTTGTTAGTGGGAGGCTGCATGATTACTCGCCGGAAAGCTTCAAAGCTCGGTTCATATCAATATCAGGCCAACTAATGCTTAAATAAACTCTTGCCTGCAGATTATTGGGCAGGTAAATTTTATGTGTCTTTGTCCCGCCCATTTACCAAACGTCTGCCAAAATCACTTGATCTCCACACCCGCTTACACACCTGCTCCTTATTCCCACATGAAGCCACACCCATCTCCTATTCAGCTTATACACCTGCCCAGAAACACAAGCCAGTGGTTAGGCTGTCTATTGTGCTACCATTCTTCTTCTTCTTCTTCTTCGTCTACTCTTTGCATGTCTCTTACCTGTTCATCAAGTAAACCTTGTTTTCGGACAGGCTGCTTTGACGTTGGGTTCTGTTTTCAGTTCACAAAATATACTTGTGTTTCTTCATATTATCCGCAGTATGGTTCAATTTGTCAGCCTGTCAGTGCTTCTGCCACTTTGGTCCAGAATATCTCAACAACTATATGATGGATTGGCATGAACTTGTGTGCTCTAGATCCTCTGACTTCACCTCCTGTGCCGCTACAATGGTGACAATTACCTCTGCTCCTTTTGTTGTCATATAATATTTGACAACAAAATTATTAACAACACAAGCTAAGCTATTGTCCCGGCTACTGCACAAACATGCATCTGCAGAAAACTCACATGAGGCTGAAAAGCCAAAAGCAAAAGTTGACCTTGCGTTTTTTGAGTTTTTTTTTTTTTTGTCAAACTTCTGCTGAGCTGCTCTGTGAAGCTTTGAGTTGCTGCCACATGTTCATTTTGAAATAGCTTTTTTCGTGTAAATGACAAGATATAATTATACTAGACTTTCAAGAGAGTAAAATAAAACTGGTGCAAACAAATTTACAGCCTTTAATAGTGCATATATTAAAGGCTGTGAACTACATTGAGCTCTTTACACTGACATGACCTACACTACCCTTTGCTCTAATATGTAAATGAGGTGAAAGCAGGTATTCAAATGTTCTTTTACAGTTCTTGTAGGCAAATAATCTTAACTATGGAATATGCAAGACATGGGATTATAAAGACATTGATAAGGCTGCATTGATAAGGTTTTCACTTGGAGGTCAGTCACTTTTGATTAGCGACTCTTTTCATCAGGGTGAAACATTTGCAAGTTGACTGCTTAGACAAACGGAGGCTCCTCTCTCTGCACTGGTGGGTTCTCGAGCACCTAAATGTCAGCATGCCTGAGGCAGAGCTCAGTCTCTGACGTGCCTTTGCTGTCTCTCATTGTTAGCCTTTACAGTGAGCGCTCCATGACGATGCACATCAAAGAGAACAGTGCTGAACTCATTAACTCACTCCCACTGTACACTCCACCGAGGCGTTTGTTCCCATGGGCTTCTGTAAGGAATCTCGTCGCTGGGCAAATGAAGATCGATGTCCAGTCTGAAAAAGTTTCTTTGCGAAGCAGTTTGAAAGCCAAGCCGGAATAGTTTGGTGAAAGCGACCCCAGTATTTATGCTGGAATTATACACTGACAGTTTTGTGTAAAAAAAATCTATAAAATACATCAGCTTACCTCAATTTGAAAAAGAATGTTTATATATCCCGGTTCCACAGTATTTGATACTGTTACAAGCTGTGGAAAGAATGTCTCAAATTTGAGCTGTGGACAGCGCACGCAAAGAGCTGAAAAGCAAACAAAAGGTGCAGAATTAAAACACATCAGGCTGCGGCTATCCCATATTACTGTTAAACCCGACCTTTGTGTGTGTGTCTATGTGTGAATGCGTGTCTTGTGTGCGTTTATGTAACATTAACGCTGAAACGTTGGTGGGGTTTCTTGAACTCACGGACACAGTGGGCTGGAGCCAATCGCCAATCTTACATAGAGCCAATACATGCAGACAGACAAACACACTCCCAGTCACGCCAACCAAATTAGTGTGTCCGGCGCTTCTCGCCATGTGGTTGCATGCCTTTCGCATGTAACCTCTGCAGAGAAAGGCCTCACTGAGCTGTCAGCCCCAAACCCAGAGCATTCTTGCAATGAGCACCACAGGATTAACCTGCTAAGGAGCCCTGTGGCAAAAATGAGCTGCTGTGCCTCTTTTAACTCCTTTTCTTTTCCATTTTATGCATGTGTGTTTTTGCATTTTTGCAACTAATCTTTTGATAGCTGTGTAGCAATTTGAATGCACATATTAATTCAGAAATACAAAACTAGATTTTTTTCAGACAGTCCTACAAGATGTTAAAGTGGGACCCAAGTTGATGAGCATGAGCGCCATTCCCAAATATTTCCACATGTGGTTCCACGTTCAAAAGCCAGTTGACGTACAGTAACCTTGAAGGTTTTGGGGTCCTGCTGTTGCCTGATTTGTCTGGCTGGTAGCAGCTTGGGCACTAATCATATTTGCAGATGTATATTACACAATTCTTGTAAACGATTGGTTAAGTGTAAATAGCACTGACAGGCTATGATATTTCCAGTGACACTTCTATTAAGTTTGATATTTACAGATTTAAAACATCAGCAGTGAGCATCATTTCTCGGCCTCAGTTCCCAAACACGGACGGAGGAACTCTTAATGCCGTATAAGAGGCACAAACACAATTTCTCAATGTGCAGAGGACTCAGTAGAACACAATGTAATGCAGCCACAAGACATGTTGCACAGAAGTGGAGCACAGCCGTGATCTTGCACACGTAACACACACACAGCTGAACTGTCAAAGTGTCAGTCTATTTATATGCAGTAACGGGTTCGTCTTTGACTGAAAGCAGTTCCTTTTTCATTGAAAGCTGTGTTAATTTGAGACAGGCTGGTCCACAGGGAAGTGGACCATCACATCAAACTAATAACATTTATTTATTTATTTATTTCATTTTTTTTTTTTCCGGCTCAGTCGACTCTTTGTGGAGTCACGCTGTCATCCTCACTCATGATATGAATTTCAAAACAGCTGACAGGTGTTCTCTAAATATGCAGAGGAGGGATATTGTCATGAAATAATAGCATGCAGCCCGTCACGCAGCTTTTGCTTGGTAAATAGCTGTTAGGCAACATATCCCTGTGTGCATGTATGTATGTATGTATTTTTTTTTTTTACTCTCTCTGCTATGTAAGGTGATCAGTCATGTCAGGATTTGAATATTTAACAGTTTTTGGAGGGCTGCACGGTGGAGGGAAGCTCTTACCTTCTGTTGACTCAGTCAATTCTGAGAAGAGACATGACGCACTGAAACTGGACTCCTTGCTCTCTGCGGAGCGCGTGGACTATATAAAGCTGAAACTGTTACAGTGAGGTACCTCTGAAGCCCTTAAGCCCGTTCACGCACACACACGTGCACACCCATTCATGATTTATTTGCTTAGTCAGTCTCCACATCAACTACCTTATCTTGCCAAACCTCTCCACTCTGTTTTTTTTTCTCCAAAGGATGCACTCTTGAGCATCCTTTGGCTTGTTAGCATTCATCCGGTGCATCTGACAAGAATGGCCACTCTGTTTCTCTCCAATCAATCAAAGGCCCTCCTGAAAAACCGCATCGCCCTCTGAGCGCCAACACCTCTGTCTTCGTTGCTCCTCTGGCGTCTGCAGGACTCGGGTGTGATTCTGGGCACAGGGATACCTAGAAACTGGGCCTTGTGGTCAATGCCAGTTTCCATGGTCCCCCCCTGTCAAAGAGAGGTTCTCTCTGGGCCTGGTGTGTTTGTGAAGTCCCCGTGAAAAGATGGCTCTCTGTCCTGAGGTCCCGAGCCCACGAGAGCAGAATTCCTCTGCGACTCCGGCTGCGTCGGGGTTGTGCAGCACCGCGGATGGAAGGGGAAAGAGAGGGGGAAGAAAACACAGAAGCAGCATGTTTGGGTCCTGGCTCAGCGCCACGCATCAGTTAGGAGCTCGGGGGACTGGGTCACAGTGGGGGTTCCCAGGGGGGAGGTAAACAGGCCAGTGTATACACATTTACACCGGCAGACGCACGCTCAACCGCAAGCATACAAACAGACACAAGGACACATCTGTATCAGCCCAACACTTGAAAAAACACGTGTATTCAATATGTTGTCACTGCCACCATTTACACTTTTCATTTGTAGTTTATTAAGGAACAAGCCCCAATTGCAGAAATTTGAACAAACCACCTGCTGGTCTCAAATGTTATTAACTGTCCACTTCATCTTCATATAAAGATATTTTAATATTCTGAGATTCTGACAAATTGGAATAAATTGGATTTTTTTTTTTTTTTTTGCAGAGAAGCTTACATATGAATCATCTTTCGAGAGTCCTATCAGCACTCCCTATCACACTCCCTGTGCTTTCTGTTTCCTCAAGAATTAGGAAGCCTCTGTTTACCACCCACTGTGACTCACCGGATGGAAAGGAGGATGACAAATAGAGATTGTGCACGTAACATCAAGAGTGGAGTTCCCTGAAAATGGTCTGGTTCTGGTCTGAGGTCTGCTGTGTATCTCATGAATCTGAATAAAGCTGAAAAACCTGGTGAGAAGAATTTAAAACGTTGTTTACTTACTTGAAAAATAAGTTACAAATCTTGACAAAGCAGGAAAGGACTGATTGGCACGCTGGTTTCAGCTCCTCTGCTGCAAGTAATGCGATATGTGACTGAACTTCTGGTTTATTCTGGGTTCTGGGTTTTTAATTCCAAGTTTTAAATAGCAGCACAGTACAAAAGCACAATTGTTCCAGAGGGACATGTGCGAAACACACTCAGTGATCTGATTTCAAAGGGACAACCAGTACCACCAGCCTTTCCAGTTACAGTTACAGCGCACAACTCCTCTGGCTGAGTGCTGGTTTTGTCACCTGTCACAGTAATGAGCTGCTCACACCTTTTTTTCTTTTGCACTAACTATTATTCTTTTGATAATTACTTAATTTGAAAACTCCTTAAAGACCTCACCCTGAGACAAGTGTTGGAATATTGGTTAAAAAAGGATTTCAGACAACAAGTCCTTCCTAAACACCAGACTAGACAGCACTTGTAGTTCTTGTGCTGTGCTGAAGTGAAGCAGGTAACGTCATGAAACTGCCGCTGATGACCGCACCGATGGATATTTATCTCATCATGATCTTGTTTGGATTCTGTGTCTCAGTTAAGTGAAATAAGGACGTGTTAGTACATCTAACTGCGTCACAAAAAGGCTGTTTCCTTGTTTCCTGTGGGGTTTTAATCCAGCCACAGCAATCCTGAGAATAACCACAAATAAAGGAACTGTAATTTATGGATTTGTTTTTAAGTTGAAGTCAATTAGATCAAGAAAAAAATTATATAAGACATTCTGACGGTGGCTGTCCTCCATGAAAACTCTGAACTAATCCTTTGATATTAAATGAACAAAGAAGAGCAGACTGTTGGTATCCTCTGCAGAGCAGCACTGCAGCAGCTGGCAGTAACTGAGCATCTTGCTTCAGGACAAGGCAGCAGGACAGATGCTGACATGCTGGCCTCAGGCTGGGCTTCCCTGTTGAAGGACATGCCGCGTGAAAGTTCACTGTGCTTCCCCGCAGCATCCGATGAATCACCGAGTTCTGATTTGATCTGAAAGGCTTAGAGAGCAAAAAATATGATTGTGACATCTTGTCACTGATTTCCAGTATTTGCACACTCTTTTTTTGAACACAGGCCTGAAGACAGATGCTGAAAATAGTTGTTTTACACTTTTATTGTTTCCACTTGAAATGACTTTTAAAATTTCTTGCACAAAGAATGCTGTTAGACTGCTCAACGCCTACACAGAATAGGAGCTGGTGTACGTCAATTGGTATTATTTTAATACCGCTATGAATACAATAATCCCCTCAAGGATAATATATTTCTTAAACGGGCTGTGAATTTTTACCACAGAGTTTAAAACGGGCTGACTCCGCTCCTACTGCCAGCTGAATGCTTAACTTTGCACTCGTTCAACTACACCGTTTCCACTGTGGCTTCTGAAAAAGCACCTGGGCCTCCCCACATCGGGGCAGATGGAGGAGCAACCACACACCAGCTCAGGGCTGCAGGCTCCACTCTGTGGGGCCAAACATAACAATAACCCGCGGGCTGGTCAGCGCTCGTACGCTGCTCCGCTTTCCATGAATTTGCAAAGTTGAATCCAAGGTTTTTCCATGGCCACAGCCAATGAAACCTCTGTCCAGTGCTGCTCTACACTTGCTGAGCTTATACAGAATGATTTAGTGAAAGGTGGGCTTTAATAGAGCACAAAGGTGCCGTAACGGGCCATCTGTGTGAGGCTAAACAATACCTTTATTGAATTTCATTTTTTGTCCGTTCAATAATGGAGCACATAACTGGTTCTTCAAAGAATATCATACCAGTCGTTGTTTCTTGTTCAAATTAATACAGCATGAGGATGACCTTGCAGACTCAGACTTAACACTTCAAAATAGTCCAGTGATATACTATGACTTGTAGTGTAAAGTAGTTGAAGGGCTGATAGTTGCAGAAGTACCAGTCCTTAATACTCTTTCTCTCTTTGAGGTGCAGTCCAATCCAGTGTGTACATCAGTGTAAAGCAGGCACCAACTGTTTTATATTTCCATCTCATTTGTAAATTTGTCTTTTGCTTAGTCTCGTTTGATATCTGTAGTATCTATAATGTAAGATATCTGAAATATTGCAAGCAAGATGTTCAGACATCAATGAAGCTACAAATAAAGGAGCTAGTGAAAGAATTATTCCTCCCTCTGCTGGACATATGCTGGCAGCGCAGGTTTTCATTGGTCTTTTTCTAATTATAATTTAAAAAAAGTAATCAATTGGGTTACTATAACACTAATTACATCTAATTATTTAGAGAATACATATAGTTTGAAGGGCACTGACAGATTGACACATTACACACAGATCACACACACATTAAGACCCTCTCTATAGTTATCGATAGCAATCCGAATATAATCTCAGTTTTTCAGAAGTGTATTTAATCCGATCATTTTTTCTCATGCAGTAATCAGCTTAAAAAAAATTGAATTGGAATCATACCATGATTCCAGTTCAATCTATTTAAGCATGTGTTTTTACATGGATGAATATGTAACATCTGTTATTATTTTATTATGTTATTCATTCATTAGTTTAGTTTAGATTAGTCCATAGAATAAAATGCATTTGGCAATCCACCAAGGGGGACAGAGAAGCAGTTTGACTAACAGAGGTATGCCATAACCTAACAAAATATCTCGATGACCAACCTTATAAGGAAGAGTAGTTGATGTTAATATAATTGGTGGTGTAATGTAATCTGTGAATGTATAGCTAAACTAAACTGTATTTATGACATTTGTCACTTTCAAATGCTCCTCAGGCTCGTGTATATAAACATTTAACTTCACTATTTTATGAATGACTTTTAAATATGAATATGAACGTAAGCATAAACTGTGACTATGTAAGAAACAGCATGCAAACATCTTGGGCTCAACTTTTGAGTGACTGCTAATAAAAAAACTGACCTGAGAACTTTCCTCTGGCTGTAGAAAATCCCAACATAATTTAAGCTTTCAGTCATTGCTAACACCAGATGTCTGAGAGGTAAATAATTGACCGCAATTGTGTGTGGGGAAAAACACAGAAACTAGATACCTGCAATGTTGAAATAGTCAGCTGTAATCTTTAAGTTAAGCATGTCAGTGTTTTGTTATCATATTCAGGAATTTGAATAACCACTAATGAACTTAATAAATATATAACACACATTTATGGTCCTCAAGGCAGAAATGATTAATGATTCCAATGCATTTGATTTTTACATACCTACAATAACTTACAGCTTGACATGTAATTCATTATCAGCCTAATTAGTCCATGTATGTGGATCCTTAGTAATTTGCCAAAAAACAACAAAAGTTCACATATTAATCTATTATTTTATTAATCATTCAATCAATCAACGTTATTTTTATAGCACATTTGATGCAGCAGGCATAGACTCAATGTGCATCAAAATAAAAGCAAATAAAATAAGTGAAGGATCATATGATAAGAAGATATTGCATATATAAAAACATGCAAGGTAAGATAAACACATGATCAATGAGTATTACAATAAAATCGAATACAAAATAATACTTATTTATAATACTAGTTTCTAATAATAACTTAAACTACATCTCCCAGTCTTCCTCAGCAGATGGACTGATGAGTTGTCATGGTTTTGACAGATGAGCTATTTCCATGACAACTGAACGCCATCTTCTGGGGAGGACCATGAGATGTGGTTGAAAGCTGAAAAAAGAAAAAGAGACTTTTTTGTCTTACTCAAATGTTTTTGATTTTATCAGTTTCCAATATATAAAAATAATAAATCAATCATTTTGAGGTCACCTCCTACTGCACTGACAATCAACAAACAATTGTTCAGTATGTATTTCCGGGGTATCTGAACAGAGATGTTGACTTTTACAAGATATATATCCCCCTTTTCCTGTTGAAACAGAGGCTATGCTTCATTACAATTACAGAAATATACATTAAAGCATCCGCTTTTACACAAAAGGACTTGAAAATAGCGCAAAATTCATCTATAAACTATTTTTAGAAGTTAGTAGCTATGCAGGAATTTGTCTAGGAGGATTTACAAAAAATCGGACCAACACAGGAAGCAATCCTCTTTTCACTAAACCGGAAGTAACAGAGGATTTCTTTCTCGCTCTTCCGGGTTCGTCTTTGAACGCGTGAGGCCGACACCGGCTCCTGGAGGGCGGCCAGGTGGAGGTGAACCCGGCATCGGTGTGTTTGTGACCGCGGAGTCAAAGACATGGGCTTAGGCTGGAAAAAATAACATAAAAATCGTATTTCGGTACGTTTGCTTCCCGCTTCCTTTGTTTTCCTCGTTGTGTTGCTTTCCGAGGCGAACAATGAGTTTAGCTACAAAAACTCTGACCTCGCTAATGTCGGGAAAACTTCACTTAATGTTTAATGGCTTTAATGTTTGTTTGTTCGTTTGTTTAGTGTGTTTACGTCAGCTGTTTTTTTTTTTTATTTAGTGCAACACCGACATGGAGAAAAGCAACTAACCATAATTTGTTCCTGTCCTGTTCTTCACTGGTCCCGTCGCTCACAGCTAAATAACACCCATGTATAATAAAATATAAATTACAGTTGTGTAATCTGTATATTTCTTCTTCTTACCATGAGAAAACTAGCGATAAGCAATGATGAAGCTTTTCACTAGACATTTTTGTAGTACCACGTAAAAGACAGTAGATGGCGCTGTGGTATACATTTACACAAAACTGGGAACCATCAGCACACTTTATTTATAATTTGGATTTATTTTATTTACTAATTCTGTGTAGATAAGTCATTAATTAAAACAACTTTTGGGTTTCAGGATCTGAAAAAAATAACAAGAATCAAAAAGTTATTAAAGGCCTCAACTTCATTCAGAAAATCAACACTTAATTTAAAAGTTGTCTGCTAGTCATCTTGCAGACAAACCTGACAAAGATTATATCAGTATCAATAAGAAAGTATGATCTTTAGCTGTGAATGCCAATAAGTTTTTAATCAATGGATTTTGGTCCAGATGTTCTGCAGCAAGAGTCTGGAGATGGCTGAACAGACACTGCAAACCTGAAATGTATTAAACATTAGTATAATATTAAGAATACATTCATTAAGCCAGTCGGATGCATTATCACTTTATGTGTTGTTTGTTTAATCACTGTTTTCCTGTGTTATTTGTAGGTAAGACAGACAGAGTGGACCACAACATGTAAGAACCTCTGAAAGACAAAATAATAAAAAAGCTCTGAGTGACATTGCCTTTGTACTATAATAATATCTTTTTTTTTTTTTTTTTGAAGGTCAGCGTTAAAGTATCACATGTCACTTCCTGTGGCGGTGGGGGTCTTGTTGGTGGGTTTCCCGTACTCCATCTCTCTCGCTGCTCAGTGGCTTTATGGCTGGCCCAACAAGCCTGGATATAAGAAGTACATAGAAGCTCTAAAACCAAGGTGACTTGTTAAATGCTGTTGATCTGTTCATTGTCCCACAGATTAACGTCTTCTTTAATTTTTTGCTCGTTAAGACGAGTCTGCTAGTGATCCTTCTTTTTGATGTCTGGTCTCTCCATCAGGCGGATATACTATTTGACCAGAGCTGTGCTGGAAACTCTCAAATATCTGCAATATGGGAGACTTTACTTTCAGTGGAAGTCGTGGTACAAGAATGATGAAAACCGTAAGCATTATGAAAAGGTGAGTTAAGGATACATTAGAAAGAAGATGTGGTTGTCTTATTAATATATTTGCATGGTAGTAAAGGGAATATGTAAAATGAAATAATCACACTGTTGTGTTTGTCTCAATTCTCACCACTTGACTTGATGTGATCCCTGGAAAAATGCATGTTTAATACTAAAAAGTTTGTCAGAGTTTATAGTTTTGTCTGTCTGGACACTTCAAAGGGCATCACATTCGGCCGCCGTGGCAACAAGCTGGACTTGTACCACCCTCCACACATGGGTCGGTCTAAAGATGTGCCTGCGCCGCTGGTGGTTTTCATCTACGGAGGTGCTTGGGGCTCCGGAGAAAGATCCATTTACTGTTTGCTTGCGAGGCAGATGGCTGAAGAACTGAGCGCAGCTGTCATTTGTCCTGATTACTGCACCTATCCGAAGGTAAGAGCTTCAGAATGACAGAGGTCTTATTGGCTTGCTGATTTAAGATTAATAGCACATATGCAGAGTGTGAGTGGAATCTGAACAGCGCTTCTCATAACTCACAGGAATTATACTGCAGTAACTCAAACGGCAGATAAGAAATGTAATTATAATGTTAGTGTGGTATCTGGACTGACTTCTGGTTTCCACTGATTCCCAGGGGAACGTTTTAGCGATGGTCCAAGATATTGCTGACTGCTTGGTTTGGGCCCAAGAGAGTGGACACAAGTTCAACTTTGACAAAGTAAGAAATATCGTGAAGTGTTCTTTGGAAATCGGGACAAACTCTCAGATATAGGTTGACCATTTATCATTTAAGTTTTAAAGTTTCCATATAAATCACACAGATAGCTTAAAATGTCCTGAATCCATTACAATTTACCAAAATCTTTTTTTCATGCAGAAAATTGTAGTAGTACGGAGGATGATTATGATCTCCAAGTGATTTCACGGGACCTTTAAGCTCACCATTTAAAGTCACATCATGAATTAATTCCAAATGTCATTTTTTTCTGTTTGATCAGCTAACTGTCTAATCTGTTCCTAATTTATTAACTAATACTGATGAGACTACTAATACTTGGTTATTTGTGCTTGTTTTAGTGTTTGACATCATTATGTTCTTCTGCATCCATATTAAATTCACACTCACTGATGTCTCGTTTTTCTATCTCATAGGACAACATAGTGTTAATTGGCCACTCTGCGGGTGCACATTTGTGTGCACTGACCACCCTGTTTCTCACTGATGCCAGAGAGGAGCTCTTCATAGAGGCCAGCAAGCAGACGGACATTACGCTGGCAGTGAAAGGAGTTATTGGTAACGATCAATGAACAGTGAATCAGCACGTTTCAGAGATGTTACATATATATGTATACAGGATTTTGAGTTAGATGATCCTTCATATTTCCTGAACAGGTCTGAGCGGCGTGTACAACATCATGGACCATTATGAGCACGAGCAGAAGCGAGCGGTCGAGTACGTCTCCACCATGCACAAAGCCATGAACGGAGTGGAGAACTTCCCGTACTACTCACCGACTCACTTACTGAAGGAGTTCAGCCAGGACAAACTGGACAGGTGAGACGAAGAAAAAATACAGAACAATGAAATCTGTTGCAATTGTTTTGAATTTAAATAGAAACTTTTTTTTTTCTGTTGCTTTCATTTCTGCCAGAGTGCCGCCGTTCGCTTTGCTCCACGGGACCAGCGACATCATCGTTCCTGTTGAATCTTCCACAAAGTTCTCGGAGCTCCTCACCTCGCTGTCCGTAAAGGTGACGCTCTACCTGCTGCCCAAAGTCGACCACACGGAGATTGTCACCGACCTCATGGCGGCTGACAGGCGCTTCTACCATCCCATCTACAGCTGCATCAAACAGGAGTACAGAAAACTCTCGGGGACCTGCTGACGTCCATTCAGATCAGAAAAACATCCAGTATTCACTAATATTTACTGATCGTGCCGTACACTTACTTTGTTTACAGTATCTGCTCTAATACCTCAAAATGAAAATCAAGCCTTGATTTTAAACCGTTTCTTGAAGTTGTGATTCATAATAATGATTCATATTTACTACAGTTATGTGATTATAATTAAGTAAATCCATATCTTACATCTTTATGATCTTTATTCTGAAAAAAATTCTTAGTGGACCACAACCTGAATATCATTATTTTGATCATGTCTGATAGAGATGTCATCCAGATTGTAGTAAATTGAAGTGAACATAATGTGAAATCACCTGTGAAGCAATAACAGTGTTTTGAAATACAAGTAAAGCACACTAATACGTAATATTGGAACAGGAGTCCAGTTAGCAAATCTGTACCTCTGTTCAAATGCTCTTGCAACATTTTTATTCATTTACCTTACCTGCATGTTTTTATCACATGAAGCTTTGTGTTGATTTATTTATTGATCCCAGACACATTAAACCCACCTGAAGGAACCAGTTACTTTTGCATTTTGTCTTTATTAACTGAGTACAAATATTTTACACAAAATGATATTGTGCACATACTTTTTGCCAAACAGCAGCAATTAAAGCGGGGACCCATCATGTATATTGAAATTTGCATGTTACAATTTTTTACCAAAAGATTGTATAATAAGTTTTGTATGTGAAGCAATGTATGCACAGATAATATATATTACTAATTAATATATAGCACATATTGCATCAGTATGGTATTAATCTGGAAAAACATTTAAAACAGTTACTATGTATAAAAAAAAGTACTGAAGCTAGCATCATAATATAAAAGAAGGAGCAAAACATGAAGACATATTCAGCTACATACAGCATAAACATACAAGCATTTAATTATACATTTTACAACAATAAAGGGTTTTTTACAGCTCCAGTCTGCTGCAGGGACTGGACAAAAAAATGCAAATGTCATCATTTTCCCTTGGAAATGATAATGTGTTAGTGGTGTCCAGATTATACTAAAATCACCCTACAACCTTTTTGGTTTACCATAACATGTATATGCATGTTGATTTACTTATATCATAAGTGCCACAGCATTTCTGAAGGGCTCTATGAGGAACCTCCCTTGCTTTATTACATTTACTTCCCTAATCACAAAAACAAACTGCAGTATCCTTCCCCTGATTTAATAAATATAATATATATATTTATGGCAACCAAAACAGAATGAATGGTGCCAATACAGCTACTCTCTCATTTTGAATTCAAAAGCTATATTAATGCGATCACAGCCACCAGATGAGCCACTGGGTAACAGGCTGACGACTGTTATGAGAAATTACACATAAATATGTTTTAAAAAATGAAAGAAATGTGTGATTTTTCACTTCAGCTCTTTTACATCAGCCGCACATAAACAGCCTTTGTAACATCACAGCCTCTGATTGATGAACAGCACGTTCAAATGCATTGATGTCACGGGCAATTACATGACATTCAGTGAAAATCTAATAAACCAGGTTGATCAGGAGCTTTTTGAATTTTCTTATTTTCACACGGTGCCTGCAGCCGCCCCCCTCTTCTTTGGGCTTTTATTTTGAAAACTGAGATCAACATGCTTTTTTTTGTTGCCTTTGAGGTGAAAACACACACTCACACACTCTCTCTCTCTCTCTCTGTCTCTCTCTCTCTCTCTGTCTCTGTGTGTGTGTGTGTGTGTGTGTGTCCTTCACACACACTCTTTCTCCCTCTCTCTCTCTCTCTTTCTCACACACACACGAGGCGGAGTTAAGAGCGGACCTACATCAGTGCCTCAGTCCAGCTCTTCACCTTCCTCTCTCTTTCTTTCTCTCTCTCTCTCTCTCTCTCTCTCCCCCCCCGTCCGGTGTGTGTGTGTTCCTTCGTCCAACTTGTTGTTGGCGTTACCGAGGCGTGCAGTTCTGTAAATATGTAACCTCGCGGTGCTGCGGATCCATCAGCGTTTCCACCGGGAGAAGAAACATGGAGCCCGCAGAGAGACGCGGCCGGGACGAGCCGCGGCCGCTCGCTCTGCTCTGCTGCTCGCTCCTGCTCGGGCTGGCGTCCGGAGGTAACAATCACACAACTTTTCTTTACGTTTCACTGAAAACAAACGAGCTTCCCCCGTGACGCTGCGTTCGCTGTCAACAGTGTAACCTTCTTTTTTTTCTTTGTTTGTTTGATAACTTTGACGAGCCTCTTCCCGTGTTTGTATTTTCCCGAGGGAGTTAGTTGCACCCTGAAGGCGTCACGCAGGGTTACAAACCACCACCTTCAATGAACAGCACCAAACATGATCATTCAGCATGTTTTGTTTTTTTTTTGCTTGCTGTGATTTCCTCCACATGTAGACTGCAGCACTATTTCTGTGACATCATGAGCGTGTGTGTGTGTGTGTCCTAAAGCAGGCTTGGGATCACTTTACAGAGGATTGTTTCATGTTTTCTGTGCGTGCTGTTGGAGTTGCTGCAGAGCCCCCACGGGTCTTCAAAATGTCAAGCTGGGTGTAACACCTAACAGAATTGAATAAATTGTGAATGAGGACTGGCTGGTGGCTGTTTTGGGTGCACTGTGTTCCAGCAATGATGACAAGAGAAATGTCTTTTTTTTTTCTTTAAATTATGCATGATTCTTTTTTCCAAACGAAGGACTAATAATGTAATAATTTATCTCCTGTAAATGACTTTGGGTCATCTGTGCATGCATGGTGCACACACACACACACACGCGATGCGCACTGTGCTGCAAGCACCCACAAAAGCGCTCTCACCTTATCAGATGCAGCAGCAGAAATGGGCCCTGCGATGCCCACTGCACTGGAAGAGCTATCTGACACACTCGAGTAAAATCACAGAAATGGA
This sequence comes from Amniataba percoides, assembly GCA_037176925.1. Taxonomy (NCBI): domain Eukaryota; kingdom Metazoa; phylum Chordata; class Actinopteri; order Centrarchiformes; family Terapontidae; genus Amniataba; species Amniataba percoides. The sequence continues at coordinate 16,389,738 of JBAJHX010000076.1, forward strand.
CAGTTGTCGCCGCGAGAGATCTTAGAGGAAAGACGCGTTGTCTTTTTTTTTTTTTTTTTTTTTGAGAGTTTCAGCTTCAGATGTACATTATTTACTTCCATGTGGGTGTTCATTAGCCTCTCTGGCTGATTTGATCCAGTGCATGTGTCATCTGAATTCAGCTTTCATCCCGGCTTCAGCCTTGGGGATAATCAGGAATTATTTCAGAGTGACTCACACTCACCATATCCTCCATTGTAAATAATTACAGTATATACATATATATATATTTGTTTTACCCGAGTGCATTCCCGCTGTGTGCCTCGCCTGAGTTCCCGTAACATTATGAAACAGTCTTTTGCCAAAACATCCACGTCCAGAGCTTTGACTGTGCATCAGCAGCAGAGTGGCAGTCAACAAAAGAACCAAAGAGGCACTTCAGTCTAGTTGCATCTCTGATTTGCTGTATAAAATGAGCACACAGGCAGTGACAAGCGCTGGTCTCACCCCTCAAATTAACTGTAAGCGGGTGTTCGGTAAAAGGTCACTAGCTTTGTTGTTGTGAAATCTCACCAAAAAAAATCTCCCTGACGCACAGAAAACTGCCCCTGCAGACATGTAGATTACAGAACAACCTCCAAACACCTCCTGTTTCTGCTTCTTCAGGCACACAGTCAGGTGTACACGGGGTGTGTTTACGTGTGGGTATTGTTTTCTGGCTCTTTCATTTACATACCCCCCCAGAAATAACCATGTTCCAGCATGTGAAACAAAAAATAGGCCGGTACAAAGACTGACTCCAAAACCATTTTGGCATCTTTTTAACAGCTATCCAAAAATCCAGTTCTCTACAGGGAAAATAAAACTGTGAGGGGGGGGGACCCTTTTTGTTTTAACCAAACATGACGTCTAATCTCGTGACATCATCGTGACAATGCAAAAACACAGCAGAGCATTAATGTCCATCCTTGTGAATTTAAGGGTGAAATGTCATCGCGTTCCTCTTGGCTTGGTTGGTTTTGGGAAAACGCCTCCTCCCTGTTATGTACACAGAGCCAGTCAGATGAATGAACATGACGTATAAAGGAGAAATAAACCCAGTCAGTGTGACTCAGGGTCAGAGTGGGGATAAGCGGTGCCGGACGCAGCGAGCCTGTGGGCCAATCCATTAGTTTATTTCCAGCTGTACTTAATGTTCGTTAAAGGCACATTACACCTGGCGGATGAGTTAATTAAACAGACAGAAGGGATAAATGCAATAAAAAAAATTACTTACCACACTAAATAAATTAAATAATCAAATTAAATACAGAACTACTTAATACTTTGAATATAAATATGTAGGTCTGTATATCAGCAGGCAGAGCTTTGGGAGGAATCTTGAGGATAAGCTTTTTAGATATATTCAAAACTTTCTGCCCCGTACTTTATTATTCAGATGGGCCTTGCCAGTGCTATTAGATATTTTTTGGATGTACTCAAATAAGAACTGGCTGGCCACAGTGGGGAATATGAGATGGGAAACATGTATCACTACTTGATATGGAAGAAGTCTGTCTGACTAGAAATATATTCGTTTGGGATAAACAAGTTCGTGAATCTTGGTCAGAATGTCTTTGCATTGTATTTTATGGGGTGTGGTAGGTTATTTTATTTTATTAAACACTATGATCAGAGGACTGTCATTGCCAATTGAAAGATAAATTCTTCTCAATTGTGACAATCTGTTGGTTTTCTTTTTCTTGTGTGACATTAAACTAAACATTTTTGAAAAGGCATTGGAAGTCATCATGCTGAGATTTAGGAAATTATGATGAGGACAATTTGTGATTTTCACTATCTGCTTGCACAATATAGGCAACATAATCATTGAATAGATAAAGGCAACAACAGTTTGCTGAGAGTAAACAGCGGGTTCCTAAAATTAAACCGCATATATCCAGGATAACAACATATAATAGACACAAACAGATTTGTTCAGCGTGAATTTCAATGATACATATTTGTTTTTGTTTCCTTTTTGTATTGGGTCCATGAAAATCTTTTGTTCAGTCACTATTGAGCTATGCAGAATAATAAACATAAGATTTAATCTGTTACTTGGAGAAAGCCTGTTAGATGAAGAATTATTTTATTAGTTCATGATTACAAGTTTATCTAATTTGTAACCGACATGTTTGTTTTGGTTTTGTATGCGAAGCACGAGAGGATGCATGTTATTTTTTGATAAACTGCAGCTCCTCTGTATTTAGTTTTTTTTTTTTTGTCTCTCTGCAGTCAGCTCCTGTTGATTGAGGACTGTAAATTGATGTGGCCTAAAAGGCTCATTTGCATGCTTAACTGGTTTAAATAGTGTTAATTTATACTTCACACAGATTGAATTTGGTCAAGTAAACTGCCCATTAGTGCATTAACCCTTTTTTAGGAGTAAAAACAATGCATTACCTCACATTGACTTTAATCTAGCTTCCCCAGTGAGTCACTCTGGCCCATTAGCTGCCGTCCGTTCTCGCCCGGGGGTCACGCACGACAAATAAATCAAACCGGGGATTTGGCATGCTTCTTCACGGGGGCGGAGATGTTTGTTAACCTTTTGAATATGCGTGGGTCCGTGGAGCTCATTAAAAGCGGCACTGGTGGTTCTCGGACACTGAGACCTAGATGAGAACGCTTCAGAGCGCGTTAGCCCAGATTACAGGGTGATGTGAGATGGCTGGGAGGTGAGGTAGAAGAAACAGCTGGGTCCGTCCGCCACGCTGTTCCCGGAACATGAGGCCACAGACAATGTGGGGACGTCAGAGCCTTTCATGTTCAGGTTGAAGGTTCCTGTCAGGGCAGGGCAGGCCCAAACGTGTCCGACTCCCAGCCTCCCCTGCCTCGGTTTGTACACAGCTGTTGTGGCGTTAAAGTCAAATACCTTTTTAAAATTCAATGGAGTCATTGGTGCTTGTTCTGGACGGTCCACAGAGAACTTTCTCCCAAAGCTACAAACGAGGGGACACCAAAACCTGCAATTCAGTCACAATGCACAGGCCGGCGTTTTGTTTCATCCGGAGGGCGGTTATTATTCCATAGGTAAAGCTTTTAAGGCGTCATAATTGCACTGTACTGTACCCAAATGCATGTAAATCATCATGCTTGAGCACATGAAGTACAAACACAAGTGGACCACCAGGAAGGCTAAACTCTCCTTACAAGCATTCTTTTAGATCAGGTGGGGTATAATTTAACAGAGTGTGTTAAAAAGCTCTCTGTTAATGTGTGCGTGTATATGTGTGTGTGTGTGTTCACTTTCCACGTATACAGACTCTGCTTCACTTGTAAAGAACCACCAGGATGATAATTAGCCTGGCTTTTATATCTAAATGTCACATGTTGGCTATATTAAGACCACAAAGCTTGACTTGACTTGCTTTGTGTTTGCTGTATTCACTGCTACTGTACTTCACGTTCCTCTTCCTCTTCACACTCATCTCTTTTTGAATGTTAAGTATCGGTTTAAAAGCTCGTAAATGACAGCGAGCAGCACATTTGAACGCTTACATTCCTGTTCGTTCTCGGTTTCTCCCTCTGTAAAATCACTGTAATGTCTCCCTTCCCAGCTTCCTTCTATGGCGATGGCTATGTGCAGCTGAAGGCAACAGAGTCGTCCGACCATAACACTCTCCGCATTCGCTTCCGAACCTCCAGCACCAACGGCCTGCTGTTTCTCGCCGCCAGCCAGAGTGACTACTTTCTACTAGAGCTCCATGCCGGTCGCCTGCAGGTGGGAACATCCGTGGCCTCAGCACATGAGCATATGTGTTCAAGCATACATGAGCACACACATGCATACATGCAGGGGCGTACAGCACCCACAGATCTTTGTGCTCGAACACACACGCGCGTATGAAAAGGCAACACACATGCATGCTGACCACCTTAAGCTATTGCTCCATCTCAGCTGACAGTGTCAGTCTCTCGGCACGGTAACACAAGCAGACAAGCCTGCGTGGTGCGAGTGTTATCTCCACACCAGTCAGTTGTCACAGTGGAAACTGGGAGGATCTGTGTTTTCACTGTATTTGAGTGAGCAAGTGATCATTGAGTAATGATGCTGTTTATATTATCACATTGCAACGCACATCAGCCTCTTGCTGCTTCTGTCCAACAATTTCAGTATTTTCTTGAATCTCTATTAAGATTTAGTTTTTTTTTGTTGTTGTTTTTTTTTTGTCCAAAGTGATGTCTCCATGTTCCTTTTTTGTTCAACCAGCAGTCCAAAACTAAACTATATTCAGTTTAGAATGATATCTGAATAAAGTAGCAAATGCAAATTTTTTGGAAATATTTTTGCTCCAAAAATGACTGAAATTATTCATTTTCAATTGAACAATTAATCAACATATAATTTTGGCCCTAATATAATCTATAGTGCTCATATTATGTTATGTATTATAACGTAAAGAGGCTATTCTTTACTTTGTGCAGTCATTTTCTTATCTGTTGTGCAGTCATGAGTGAGTATGCTCAGCGACTGCAGCGCCCTTTCTTAATATAATCAGGAGTACTCCTCAAAATCAGCCATCAAAGCTCTGTCAGTTGACCAGTAGCTGACTTCAGAAAGCTCACATTTAAATAGGAGGAAAAGAAAACCATATTGCCACAATACTCAATAATATCAATATAATAGAATAGACTTAAAGATACCATGCAAAGCACACCTCTGGACATTTACTTCTGATTAATGACAAAAATATGTTGGGCACACTTACAGTGTGGGCACACTTACATTTAGGATGGGTTTGTGCTCTATTTTTAGCCCACAACACAAGCCTTGTAGGAGGATTTATGGGGGAAATACACTTGTGCTTTGAAGACTGCCTCTAAAGCATCCTGTAAGAAGCTCTGCCAGGCTAAATCAGCATACAGAATGGACAGATGTACTGTAGGAAGCCGTTTTTAATATGTAGACACATTCATAAGACACAAAGAAACTCCCAGGATATGCATTATAGTTTTTGTGCATCAGACTCGAGAAATCCTTGTGACTAAGCTTCTATCCGTGTTAGACTTGCGCTGCCGGGAATGAATCACACTGACGACTGTGTTGTCGTACTTCAGTGAGCACGAGGAGTGAAGCGCACGTCCCTGTTCCTTAAACCAGCACAGGTCACCAAATAATTTTTTTGTTCACTCGCACAAGTTATCCTCGGGCTTGGGGTCTCATTCCATGTGAGTCAGACATGAGCGTCGCTCCCTGGAAACCCGTGCATGAATAGCGAAGACTCAGCGGCAAGCCTTGACAAGCACGTCATTTAAATACAGCATTACTTTGAGATGGTGACATGATGCTGTGAGGACTTAGCTGAAGGGAAAGAGATAATAGTTATCTTCCTGCTTTAAATTACAGGAAGAGAAGTTAACACTCACTGCTATAACAATAGGTGACATCATGGACTATAAGCAGTCTAAATCCTGTCTTTCCCTTTCCAGATGTCACAGTATCTACCAGTAATCATTTTATTATCGAAAGTCATAATGTCAAAGGTTTTATAAACAATTATTTATTCTCAAACAATGAACATGTGTGATACTATTTAGGAGGAATTTGCCATATGAAAAGTTTATATGTTATAAATAAATATAAATAAATACTTTTATCAGTATTGTCTTCACAATTATACTGAACAGTTGCAACATGCATAAGCGTCTTTTAGCAAGAGTCTAAATTTACTGCAGCGGCACTGTTAGGCTACACTAACATGTTTAATATATCTAATCTGTACAAATGTTCTTTTTTTATCAAAATCAGATAATGATGCTTAAGTTAACAAAAAAGAAAAAAAGAAAAGCTAAGGAAAAATATATATTTTAACATATTCCAAATTTTACAGCGATCCATCAAAAAGCTGTCAGTTTTTTTAAACTTAAAGTCAAGAGATAGCAAGTCATCAGGATTCAGTGTGGACCAAAATAGTAGCCTAACAATAACAGCAGTCATATTTAATGTGGAATAACATAAAAGATCAGTCCTAAACTGATAAATGTTAAAGTATGCTAAAACCAGCATTTGCATATACATTTTATTCCTGTTGTATAGCATATTTTGTAATTCAGTTGTTTTGATTCTTTTCTCAGCTGAAACTAGATCTTGGATCAGGGGAGGAAGTGTTGCAATCAGAGAGAGGCACCCAGCTGAACGACCTGGCATGGCACTCTGCGGAGGTCCGCCATGTGCAGCACAATGTCACTCTGACCATAGACAAGAACTCACACACGAGTGTTAAGATGCCAGGCTCCCATCACGATCTCCACATTTTGGATGGGCTCTATGTTGGAGGCTCAGGAGGCCTGGACAGACTTTACCTCTCCAGAGACCCTATCGGCTTCCGTGGATGCATGGAAGACGTGGTCTTCAATGAACATGACTTGCTTTCATCACTGAGGCCATATACCGGATTCAAGAATGTCTACGAGGTGTCTTTAGGCTGTAGTCCTCAATTCTTTGCCACAGAGGAGGACCCTATCAGCTTCTTCAGCTCCAAGGCTTATATCTCTCTTCCAACCTGGAACACCCAGCGGGAAGCAGTATTCGAGTGTGTCGTGCACACTTCAGCCAAAGAGGGAATTATCCTGTACAATTCAGCCAGAGAGGGCGACTTTGTGGCTATGGAGATTCAGGAAGGTTTGCCAGTGGCCGTTGTGGGGAAAGGTGGAACCAAAACCGAGCTTCGCTCCCTCACATTCATTAATGACAGAAAATGGCATTCTTTGAAGTTGCATTTCAGCTCAAAAAGCCTTGAACTAACTGTCGATGGAGAGATGGTGAAAACCAGCATTAGCACACGTTCAAAGGGGCTTCAGCTTAAAGGCTATCTTTTTGTCGGAGGCATTGATGACAGCACTAGATCAGAAGTCAGAAAGGTTGGACTCGTCTCTGTGTCTGGAAAGCGTGTCAGAGGAGGTTCCTTTAAAGGATGTTTGAAGAACATTGAAGTAAGTGGAGTGAAGATGGGGCTTTCCAGTGCTGTGGTCACCAAGGATATCTCAGTTGGTTGTGAGCCAGAGAAGGAACCCATACCACTGACAACTGTGAGTCCAACAAGTTCGCCAGGATCCCTCTTTCACGTGGTTACACCAACACCATCTCTTCACATGTCCACTCTTGCAAAGGGCTTGGACAAAAGGTACGGCTCTGATTTTATTCACCTAAAAAACCTTGTGGTCCAGGAAGGTGGTCGAGCATCTCTTGAGGCCAAACACATCAAGGTACTCTTGGACTTCAAGAAGCTTGGAGTTCATCAGTCTCAGATCATGTTCAGAATTCAGGAACAACCAGTTCGTGGACAGATAAGGCTTGACGTCGATCAAGACCAAGAGGAGAACACATTTGGCATGTTGGACCTTTGGCACGGACGAGTGATGTATATCCATGGAGGCTCAGAGGAACCAGAGGACTTCTTCATGTTTTCAATTTATTCTAGCAGTAGAAAGCAAGTTCCTGATTATCTGAAAGATAACAAACTGTACCGTTACAATATTACCGTTACACCCACAAACGATGCACCTGAATTGAGTCTCCCTGAAGGAAATCTGTTCGTGCTGTTGGAGAACTCAAAGAAACGTCTCACCCCAGATGTTCTGAAGGCCACAGACATTGATAGCAGCAACAGTGAGCTTGTCTTCTCTGTGCTTGGGAACCTGAATGCTGATGCAGGATATTTGGAAATAGAAAATAACCCTGGCAATGCAGTGACATCATTCTCATATTTAGACTTAGAGGAACTGAGGGTGTACTATGTTCATACCGGTGTTCGAAACTCTAGGATAGTTCTTAGAGTCGGTGATGGGGAAAAGGTCAGCAACACTGTAGTTCTTAGAGTCATGGCTGTGGCACTGGAGTATAAGATTGCCAACAACACAGGTCTTAACATCATTCAAGGAGAGACCGCTATAATTGGTTCAAAGCAGCTAGCTGTGCAAACCAATGCCGTGAAACAATTTGTAGATATCCGGTATGATGTCATTGAACCCCCACAGTATGGAGAACTCCAAAGACTTCACTCAAGTGGTGAATGGAGACCTACTGACTCATTTTCACAAAGGCTTCTAGAAAAAGAGCGCCTAAGATATATTTGCACTTTTCAAGAAATCCAAACATCCAATGCCACTGATTATTTTAAGAGCAAAGTTAATGTGGCTGCCAGGGCAACCACAGAAATACTCTTCCCAATCACTGTGAAGTGGGTTAAGTACCACATGGTGAGGAATGTCATGATAGACTTGGATAAAGTAAGAAAAGTGACACTCGACTCGGAGCATCTTTTTGCCACAGCTGAGGGTGTTACCCTTGCAGAGGATGACCTTTATTTTAGGGTTCTCACTACACCAAAGAAAGGAAAAATCTTGCTTGGAACCACAGTCTTGGGTAAGAATTCAACTTTTAACCAGAGAGATATCACAGATCGAAAAGTACACTATGAGCTTGTCGACAGGCCTCATGAGGACACAAGTGACCGGTTCAAATTTCATCTGGTTTCCAAACATGCTCAGTCACAAAACTACGATTTCCAGTTTTCCATTAAAGCTGATGTCAACAGTGTGTTTATGAGAAATGAGGGACTTTCACTTTTGGAGGGAGAAAGTAAACTTATCACAAAAGATGAACTTTTTGCAGAGACTTTGAGCACAAAGGATGTTTACTACACAGTCATAAGCAGCCCCAAACATGGAAGGCTGGTCCGAATTAGTCAGTCAAATTCCAACGCTACCTATAACAACATCTTAAACTTTAGTAATCAGGATATATTAGAGGAACGGATCATGTACATCCACGATGACAGTGAAACAACTCAAGACGAGTTCACCTTCATAGCCTCCACGAGCCAAGGATTCAAATCTTCCATCGCAGAAGATGAAGTAGGCTCCAAAGGAGGGTTGTTTAACATATCTGTTCAGCTGCTCAATGACCAAAAGCCAGTACGTGTTATTGACAAAGTTTTCCAAGTAGTAAGGGATGGACAGAAGTTACTCACTATAGAAGATTTACGTTATCACGATGCAGACTCTGATTTTGATGATGGCCAGTTGATTTACACTCGCCGTGGAATCCCGATGGGAGACTTAGTACTGGTTAATGACACAACTCATCGGCTGTTCCAGTTTCGACAGAGGGATTTGGAAGAAAAGCGAGTTTTGTTCATTCACAAAGGTGTGAGCACTGGCAGGTTTGTGCTCTTTGTCTCAGATGGAAAACATTTTATATCAAGCCTTTTAGACATCAGTGCACATGACCCTTTCTTGAAGGTTGGCAACAACACCGGTTTGCTGGTTCAGAAAGGCCAGTCAGTAACCTTTTCCAGTAGTAATTTTAGTTTCACATCAAATTTGGACATCAGAGATGACCAGGAGGTCATTCTCAAGGTGGATGATGCTCCCAAGTATGGAGGACTTTATTGCAATGAAACAAAGGTGGAGTCTTTCTCAATGTCTGACCTAAAGAATGGGCTGATCTCCTACAAGCACAATGACAGCAAACATCTGGCGGATTCTTTCAACTTAACAGTGAAAGCTAAAGGGCTTCGACTTGCGGCAAGGATCAATGTGAAAGTTTACCTTGAAAGTCATCAAAGGCCACCGATCCTGCAGCATCACAACATCTTACTAGTAGAAGAAGGAAAGCCAGTGAAGATCAGCGATACTAAACTAGAGGTGAGTTTTTCAGAAGAGAGTTTTTCATCATCAGTGTGATGTTTTACTTTGTTTAAATATTATGATGTTAATTTTTAGTTTGATAGTATCCTTTCTATTCATTTTACATTTTATGACCAAGAATCAAGTTAATTTCTTACATTAACATTTCTTGTTTTTTATTATTTGACCAGTGGTAACTAAACCACTCCTTACAGAAGAATTACAATTATATTAACAATAATGTGCATATTTTCACTGTTTCATTTGAAGCAGATAATCTGTAATAAAAGGACAATATCACACTAATTTTACAGAAAAAGATCAGTTTTTACTGCTCTGTTTTTAAGGCTGTTGAACAGGTAGGCAATGAATGCTGACCAGTGTTTGTTTTTCCATTTTACGATGATGCCATCTTACATTGAGGACAAAATAAAAACTAAGCTTTAGTGACACATGGAACATTTCAAGTTTAACCACTGAATATGTTTTCTGATTGCTGTAGGTCACTCATGAGGACAACCTGCCATCAGAGATTGTATTCACAGTCAAGGTAGCCCCGTCTCATGGCTTTCTCCGGCGTTTTGTTGAAGCGCAGGAACGCTACATCGGAACCAAACAGTCTCCTGTCAAGACATTTACCCAAGAGGACATTAACAGTGGAAACATCCAGTACATGCAGGTGGAGCCCAGCAAAGTCAATGACGCTTTCGTCCTCGATGCCACCAACGGGGTCACCGATGTCAGCGACATTAGGATGTCTGTTGACATCATCCCACGCCTCATCCCTCTTCAGGTTTCCAATTTCACGCTGAAAGAGGGCGCCTCTAAGGCACTGACTGAGGATGTGCTCAAAGTCACCAACCGTCACTTTTCTGGAATCAACTTCCTGTATAGCTTGACTGAGCCCCCGAAACATGGTCACGTTGAGCACTCTCGACATCCCGGTGTGCCCATAACCTCTTTCAGCAGGAGGCAGGTGAGATATTGACACAGACTCTCTTGTAGTGGTTACAGAAAATAGCAATAGACAGGCAGTCGGTGCGATGGATGAATTATTTGATTGACATAAATCATTTTATAGGCTTTGATCCAAATTCACAGGCATTTTTACAATGTTTGTAAAGTAAAATGTGTTTACACAATATTTTAATTATTTTTATTATTTTTTAATTTTTTCAAATTAAACCCTAATCTACTGGCAACTTTTGTAACCTAAAATTCATCCTTAATTGAATGCTAAATTAAAGGAAGGAAAAAATAACATTACCCTGGTGTGACCCCTTTTCATCATGTCCTTACCAGCCTGAATCACTTGAACTTGCTATTACTATTGCTATTATGTTTGTGCTAATTAATTTCTTCAAAGGGATAATGTGTTTAGTTTTTGTCCTTATACACATGCAATGCCATGGAATAAGACGTTGTCACAAATCATTACAGTCTCTTGTACCACTGCACGCCTGTTGAATAATTCTGCCGTTTTAATCTCCGGTTCTCTCTAATCATTTCCATGATCTTTAACCAGGTGGAGCACGAATTCATTTACTACGTGCACGACAGCAGCGAAACCTTAGCTGACAACTTCACTGTAGTGGCCAATGACACGGGCCTGAGGAAGCAAAGTGCAGCGCAGACGGTGTACATCCAGGTTACAGCTGTCAACGATGATCCTCCTGTTATTACAGCCAACAGGGTCCTGAGGGTGAGTCTGCACTGCTGCTCTATATTTAAACTCTGGACATTTTTTTTTACTAGCAGGTCTGGCACCATAGCTTACTGTCAGACCATTTTCATGCGGGCAGTGTTGCGAGTTGCCATGGCTGGCTGGCTGGCTGAGGGAAACTATGTTTGCTATGTGGAGGAGGGTCCAGGGGGTCTAGCAGCACAGAACAGACATTGACATACATTTGGGGGCTGCCTGGGACTTGCAGGAAGGTCTGTTATGGTGCCAAGGTGTTAAGTTTTCAAACACCCCTCCTCTTCTATTACAATGCTGTTTCTGTGAATTATAGAGGCAGCTGCCTCTGGTTGACTGGAAATGATTTCTAAGGCTTCTTATGAATACGAAAGAGTTTAAATCAAAGGGAGAATAACCCCAAGGCATTACACGCACATAAGGTCTTGCTTCTGAAAATATGCCGCTTTAATTTAGTCCATTTCGCAGCATCCTGGTGTTGAGTGATGTTGTGGTGGCGTGGCCTGGAAATAGCAAACACTGTTAGTTAATACTAGTTTCACTAATATCACATCTCTCTTAACACTACAGGTTATTTATGACCCGTCTGTGAAAAGCTCTTCTACTTACACACTTTTAAAATATGTTACTCGTAAAGTTGTCGCATGTGTCCATGTGCTTGAGCAGTGCTGACTTGTACTCTGTCAGCTTTAGTGGCTGGAGTTGGGAGAGGTCCAGCTGGAAAGAGAGGCTGAAGTGTAGGTCTCTATTGTGTGAGCAGCTTTGCCCCAAATGCCTCAAATTCCTCTGGGATCCTGCAGACTCAGAGAAGAGCGGCTTCTAAAATGTACTGCACATACGCACACTGGGAGGCCAGTTGAATTAAAGCCACTTTAACAGACAATGAAAATAACTTTGAAAGGCAGCTGGTTGTGTTTTTTTTTTTTTTTTTTTTTTTTTTTTGGTGGTGGTCACTGACAAACCGGCCCGTACATATTGATGATCTGCTTAATTTAAAGAAGTCAATAGGCATTACATCATGTATGAGCCATTGTCAGGTGGAGTGGAACTGGATTCTCAGTGTCCACAAGGTGGCTCTCTGCTACTGCACTTCATGTTGGCCCCCCTTCATCTTACTGTGGAAGATTTCTAGAGATTTACGGGCCAATGTTATGTACTGCCTCATGTTTTTTATTGGAAAGATAGATCTGAAACAGCTTAGATGAAGTCAAAACTGAGTCAGTTATTTAAAAAGGACTTTTTTATTCATCATCATTTTAATTCATTCATGTCACACTATTCATCCTGATATCTATGTTATATGAACCAGGTAAATGCATTAAATGCAGACAGTTGCATTAAATGTCAGCATAGCATGAACCAAATCAAATCTACCGCAAAAGCGATACGATTGTCTAAAAAATTTAGATTGTACTAAAGATTTTATCAACCTTTGATTCGACTTGTTGACAATTAAATAAAACAAAACAATACAGACAAAGGACACAACATCTAATGATTTATAAGTTTAAAGAAAATTTACATTCTCCATCTGTACTGCAGACTCTTGTTTCCAAAGTCTGTGACCGACATCTATAAATAATGCCATCACATGTCGGCAGTCTGTGGCGGTTCACTCCTCAGATGGAGTTGTCAGGATTTTAACGTGGGACTTAATTCTCTGAGATGTCACAAAGAACTGCGAGTCTCCTGAATTCATTTAGCTTACGAGACCTTTTCACAGCAGGAGGGAAGCTTAAACCCAAACAGTTTGTCATTTAATGTGGTGATCAAAAAACAGATTAAAGGGACCATTTCAATGTTTTTTTCAGGTGACATTAAAAAAGACTTTGTGGAAACACCTCAGCAAATAAACATCAAAACCTGCTGAGGTTCGGCTGTCAGGCATTTCAGTAAAATGGATCAAAGATGTAACTGCGGTGAAGTGTGTTTTGTTTTAACCTGGCCGTCATCTCCTTCAGTAAAGCTGCATCCTGATGAGCGACCGACACCCCGTCATGTTTAAGGGATTGATCTCCACTCTGGGTGGGCGGGGGGCTGTTTGTGCAAATTGATCTCATGTGTCTTGGATGAGTCACTCTGATGTTGCCCGTCACACAGATCCTGCTGTGACTTTTTGTTAAATGGGGGATTATTGGAGGTGTAGTCACTTCCCATGAACATGTGTGACACGCGTTCTCTTATGGGAAGACGACGTGCTGTGTGGCCGATGTGTCGTGTGTGGTGGGTGGACGCGGCGCTTTCGGGTGCGAATTGAAAAAGTACCCCAAGCTTCTGTTCTGGTGAGGGACTTTTACAGCTAAGTTAAGGCCAGCTCACTTCCAACGAGCCTTTTATTTCTGTCATTTCAGTCATGCCATGTTAATATTTTAGAGATTTGCATAGTTTAAGTCTAGTTCTAGTCGACTAAATATTTTAGTAAACTACATCTAACATGTTTAGATAGACTGTAATGCATTATTCAAGCCTCTTGAATTTCCAAGCTCCTTATTTACTCGTGGAGGAAACATCTATTAACCTGTTGTTGTGGAATGATATTTAGGTTTGGACATGCAGCACAGACAGATTTCTTCTAACGTTCACTTCTCTTTTCATTACATATAGGACAGCGATACTTATCATGTTTACTGTGTTAATCGGTCTTTTTATTTATGATCTATGATTACTTACTGTAGGTCATTACTCTTCTCGTCAGTACAAGACAGCTGTGGTTTCTTTTGGCTCATAATGTTTTTACTAATAACTATATTCTGCTTCTTTGTCAATGGCACTGGTGTGTTGCCATTATATTTATAGGCCTAAAAGGTAAAACCCAACATCAGATCCCTTCTGTATTGCAGAAACTGCAGTTTGCAGTCGCTGACATCTCTCACATTAACCAACTTTCAGAGAACAGCAGTGTGAACTTGCCAATACAAAAGGTGTGAGACGTCAGTGTGATAACACCTTTATATCAAATGCTACACATTTTATGGCTGCAATGCACTCCACTCCACTGGTTGCTAAACCAAAACTGTTTAACAGGAAATTTGCACTCATTTGGCCCTTTGCTTAGTACATGAGAAAATACCAGACTGTGAACAGTGTAGATTCTGAGGCCAAACAGTGACAACAGCGACATTTATTGAGATCTTAAAGCTGCTAAAAAAGATATATTTATTCAGGATTGGGTGTAATTACTGTGTTTAATGTGAACATGCAATTAACTCTGTAGTCCCCTCAGACCAAAAATCAGTCAATGCAACCTTGGGTAGTGCTTTTTCATGACAACTGCTATGGCATAAAATGTAAATGAAATATATTTTGTCATATCTATGAATTAAAAGAACACATTCAGAATGTCTTTACATTACTTTACATGTCAGCATAATATCAATACTAATAGGACTAGGTAGATAGTCACTGTTGTAAAGAGCAGGTGTAGATAATAATGTATAATAATAGTAATGAATTATGGTTGGATTCCTTTTAGCTGCTCTAGTGTCAGTGTCCTGGTATTGTTCACGCTGAATCACATTGTCACATTGTCGTGACTTACTGGGACGCCCGAATAGAACAGCGCCATCGTTAATGTTATTACAGCGGTAAGACCTGTGCCTTTCCTACTGTGACGAGTCAAAATGCTCCGCTGCGAAAAACACGATTACTGTCTCAGGCTTTCAGTGATTACTGTGAAATTACAACTTGTGTGAGGAACAGTGGAACGTTATGCAATCGTCGCTCTGGTCTGAACTACAGAAGCTCATCCTTTGTTGTCAGGAGTCTGCACGGTCCAGTGGTTTTGTGCTCTGTGTGTCAATGAGTTCCTCTGTTCCTTCGCGTTAGCTTGAGGCTCTCGGATTTACATGGGAGCCGGACCTGAGCGGTGCCTCACCGACACTCTCTGCAGTACATCCGCCTGTGTTTACAGTGTGCATGGCTATATTTAGTAATGTGAGATGTCCTTCGCTTGAATTATGTTGTTGAACGAGACTTCAGGGATGCTCAGAGTGACATTTTTTTCCCCCAAAGGTTGTTATTCTCTTGCCATCTTTAGTTGGCTTAGTTAGAGATTATTTTAACAGCAGCTCGTACATTGCACTTCACTGGATGATTTACTGTGGAAAACTACGTTAGAAAAGAAATAGAGAGAGAAAGATGTGAATGGCTCTGGAGCTCTTACACCCACAGCGTCCTGGGTCCATTGTATCTGCTGATGAATGACAAGGACACATCAGCTGTTTCTGCCAGTCGTTTATGTGTCTCGCTTCCTTTTCACTTGTATTATATCTGTGCAGAGAATAGGTGTTCCATAGCTGCTTTTGATTCATAAAAAAGTACACGATGAGACATAACCCTGCTCTATCCTACAGATAGTTTTATTTCATGTGTTTTACAGTATAACAGAAACACAGATTTATTCCAAGGATGGTCTCCACAAATGGAAACAAGCATTAATATGACAAGTCCTGTGCCGCCGTGTATAACAAAATATAACAGTACTCCATTCCATCTATCAAAGTAAATGTCAACCTCACATTTGGCTGTCAAATACCGTTAGCCCCCGCGTAGTGATCCGTGTCAAACAAAACATCTGTTCCCATGTTCCTGCAGGTCTGCTTTGTCATGTCGATCACACATGGCGCTTGTTGTGTCCTTGTCCATCTCGTGTCCAGGTTTGGGTGTCCTCGGTGACGGAGATCAGGCCCGAGGATCTGAGAGCGCAGGACCTGGACACACCCCCGGGGGAGCTCCACTTCATGGCGACCCCGCCCAGCAACGGACACCTGGCCCTGAAGAGTGCCCCCACGAAGGCGGTGCTCAACTTCACCCAGGCACACATCGACCAGGGGCAGCTGCTGTTCGTTCACAAAGGTAAAATCTGTTCGTCTGTCGCCTATTGGTACAATTCTAAACACGGTAGGAAGGCTAAAGGATGCTTTTGAAATCACAAAAGTCAGATATGTTCTGTTTGATTTTCTGTTTTATTTTATATCTAGACAGACAGCATGAAAAACAACAGGGGCGAAAAGGTGAAAGAGGAGAGATGAAGCCATAGTATTATACTTTATACGTCTTCTATTTAAACTTTAAAAGAATTAGATAAAAATTATTGGTAAAATAATTAGTAATTGATAAAAAATAAAAACATAGCAAAAATAATGCAAATAGAAAATTAATCTGAAATGTGACAGTGATATCTGAAGTTGTACTATAGACTTATGCCATATATGCAGGACTTATTATCATTTGTATTTTGATAATATGGTTTATATTATATTGTCTTACTGTTGTCCAAATTAATGGTTGGACACAGATTTAATTTTGATTTTCTTTTTATTTTCAATCATGCTTCGGTTTTAGCATGTTAATGCCAAATGTAATTCCAATCCAAGAGAACTTGTTGTTGTTGTTGTTGTTCCTTTTGCGTACACTAGAGGACACTGTTGACAACAATGGTTTGATTTGCTTTCCATATGTGTCAACTCACAGTGCACCATAGTCATCAGCAGCAAAAATGTGTAACTGTACTAAACCAACTTGAAATGACTGACACAGACAGATGGACTGAAAGATAGGATGGAGGTGATAATACTTAGCTTATGAAACTCAGATGTAAAATGGTGGATAAGGTCTGTCAACATCTGATGCTGTCTCAGATCAGGTTTCTGCTTACTGCTCTGATTACTATCTATGTTTGCCTGTACTTGTACCGCCAGGAAAGGTTGTACTCACCCCACCCTATATGTTGAAGAATGTCTCTTTCTTTTCTCGCACACATATACACACACCTACACTAGTACAGACACTTGATTTCAGTTGGGTATTCCTTAGAAGAATAAGGTCTGCTGATCTGGTACTTTTTATGCGTATTTTGCAGAAACCACACGCAGCTTATTTGTAAATTTGTTTCAGCCAAGAAAAAAGTGGAAACATGTTCTAAAAAAAAAAACTAAGATGCAATTGTTCCTTCATTCGCAGCAGCACACAGAATCCATCATATCTGAGCCTCCAGAAAGTCGGAGCTTTTGAATAAATTCCTCGTTTCTTTGCATTTCCAGGTGCCATGTCAGGTGGATTCAACTTCCAAGTAAACGATGGTGTGAACTTCACTCCCAGGCAGATCTTCAGCATCACTGCCAGAGCCTTGGTCCTCAGTTTGGAGAAAAACCGACCGCTCAAAGTGTTTCCAGGTAAACTGCTGAGTAGAGCAAAGTGCCAGCCCGTCTCTTAACATTTGTCTTCTTCTCTACTTTGTGGCACTCAACTCCAAGAAAACCGTTTTTTTAATAGTCTTTGGACAGAAATACAGCTCGATTGTAGAGAAATCAAACTCAGACTACAGACAAAATATGTTAGAATCAATTCATGTGATTTGTTGACATGAATAAACATTTCAAATATAACCAGACATTTGTATGTTCAGATTTTTATTGGTCAGTGTTCTCATATAAGTACAAGTCAAACTTGATTTCAAATTACACCTTCAGCCTGAGCTGATCATCTTTTTTTTTTTTTTAGTTGTTAATTTGTTGTGTGAGATCACTTGAGACGTACTTCTCTTTTCAGTATTTCTACTGGTAGATATTGAAACTACGCAGCTGCTTTCTGAAAATGAACTGAAACTTTTTTTCTGTCTATTAGTCATACACTCAGATTTTTTTTAAATTGTGCTATCAATATCCAACAGAAAAGCATTGATTTCCTCTTTTTTGTTTCTTTTGAGAGGCCACCGTTCAAGAATTTTAGCATCTGTGTTCCTGGCACCTCCTCCTCTCATTTGCATTTGTGCTTTAAAAAGACCCAACCTGCTTGTATGTTCAGCTCAACGACGGTCTCTGCTCAAAACGCCTTTGGTTGAATAATTGAGCATCGTTCTGACGGCCAAGTCATTACTTTGCCCAGATACCAGACTAGTGAATCAGCTGCTGCCATTGCCTAATAGTTTGATATATAGTGTGCTACTTTTAATACTCAAGCGCTAAAAATAGGCTGCCTGGGTGTCGTCGCTGTCTGCAAACGCATTTCAAGGCTTTCTGAGATTTCCAGTGGTCTGGTTTGTGAGTTAGAAGCAGAGGATATTGTGAGGGCCGTAAACTGCCAACTGGCATGCTCTGTTGAGCTTCCCAGCCACAGGGTGAGTGGGTACTTGAAAAGCTCTGCCACTGTCTGTCTGAGGCAGCCCTGTTTGTGCTTTGTGCCAGGCAGGGCAGAAGGAGGGGGGCGGGGGTGGGCGGGATGGGAGCTTTAACTGACAATGAGGGGTTGTGATGGGGTGAGGGGTGACATGAAACACTTTCACACTGTGGAGGTGAGACTAATGTTTCTCTTCTTCCGTGAAAAGTCCCTCAAATGTCTGGATACACTGTGTAAAACTGTGCTCCTCACTAAACGATTGCATATGCCTCTTTAAGAAACCAGCATTTACCTGCAAGCACTGTGACAGCAAGTTATTATGGTATTTCCTGAAAATATCACACAAAACGTTCTTGCCAGATTCTTATTTTTAGAAAAATTCAAATTTTCTTATTATTTAATGCAATTAATTCTCACAACTTGTAATAGAATTGGTTATTGAGCTTTCCAAAATGACAGTGCTATACCAAAAAATTTCAATGCTGTGTAAACCTTTCCCCTCTAAATACCTGGTGCTGAATTATAGATTATGTTATATTTAAAACCATCCTATTTTTGACTGATGTTTAACTATTAACCTTTTTTACGAGAATGTGAACTGTAAATGACGTGGAAATATGTGTGTGACAGTGCTGTTTTCAGACCTGAGTAGTGTCCACAGTCTGACTACCAGGTCGCCTACAGCCACAGCTACCTCTGTCATTAAGACTGGAGTGTGTATGTACCCAGGGCGAAAAATCTGTTCAACCACCCGATGGAGTGCCGCCGTAATGACATTCTGTATTTTCTCAGTTCCATGTTGCTGTATTCTTCTAATCCCTTTACCTTACATCATTTTATACACTTTTTATTCCATATGCTTCAAAAACATGAACTTCAGACAGTGAATGATAATGGTGTAGCGTGTGAGCAGTGATTTGCATGCTTTTTTTCCTTACGTCTGTCTCTGTCTGTGTTCCCAAAGTGCCACGTTTTCTCTCATCTTGCAGGCTAGAATTCAACAACTCACTGGAATTTTGGAAGTATTTCAATTGTGTTTGTGATTTTGATCATATTCCTTTATATATGTCTATACGAATAAAAAAAACCCAGTCTGTATATTTGCGTATATGCTACCATTACAAAATGCTGCGCAAATATCTGACAATATAGCCAACCCACTTCATACAGATTTAGACCAAGATGGGTTTTCATTGTAAAAAAAAAAAAAAGCCCCTCTCTCCGTCTTCCTCTAAGAGGGAAATTTCCCATGAGAGACTGACAGAGATGGTGGGAGTGCTCACGACAAGTGATGAATGAATTTCAGTGTACTGTGACCCCTCTTTCCCTCTATCATTGCCTTCCATCATTTACCAGCAGTCTTTTTTAAGGACCTTCTATATCGTCACCGTGGCACCCGAACTGTAGAAATCTATGTAATTCATCTTAAAAAGAAAAGAAGCTCTCAGTAGTCAGTCCTAGTCATCATCCACAGGAGATGTTTCTCTTTCTGTTTTCCCCAAGTGGAAGATTTCCTTGCCTGCAAGGAGCTGATCCATTTTTTATTTCTTATTTGGATTTTATGTAACACCCCGCACTGCAGTTGGACAGTTGTGCTGTAAAAAGTCTGTGATGTCTGCAGTGCCGCTTTAATTTGACACATCAAAGGACTCTCATCAATCTATTCCACAGCTTGTTTTGCATAATTTGGAGTCAGAAAAAGATGTGAAACTCTTCCAGAGGGGAAAACTCGGAGCTGGGCTTTAACAGTGTGGTCATAGCTTAACTGAATACCAAACAAGAAAAAATATATTTTTTAACAAATACAGTGTCAAGATCAATTATCTGAGCCGTTTCATCAGTAATTTTCTAATTCAACTTTTCCATCTTTCCCCAAGGCTCTTCTACACCAATCACAAATAAGGACTTGCAAACAGTGACCAATGACATCAGCAACACTTCGAACCGCATCATTACGTTCAGCGTGATTCGGCATCCTAAACTGGGGCGCCTGGTGATGAAGCAGCCTGATAATTCAACAGTGGATATCTCCACTTTCACACAAGACATGGTGAGTGAAGAGCTGGAGGTTATATCAACATTTCTCTCTATTTTACTTGACGATATTTGAAAGGCAAAATACAAGGGATGTGAACCAGTTTAAGATTAAACATTGATGTTCCTTCATTCATATGGAGAGTTGCCAAACCTCCACTATATGAATAATTGATCTTCTGCATCCTTATTCAGGAAATTGACTTTGTGTTTCTTTAGCTGAATGGAACATGTAAGGCTTTTATGTAATCAATTATTTCTGATGGATTATGATCTGACACAGTCAAAGCTGCTATGTTCTGTGTACTTTATTTACTGCTGAGCAAAGCTGAAATAAATTAATGATGAAATCGAATACATACTGTAGTAATGTTTTTCAGAATGGTGTAGACTTATTTAGGCCACTGAGCTGTTTATGCAGCTGATTAAACCATCAGCTTGCTTCAGGGATGGCTGACCTGCATGTTGTGCAAATTTGTTGATGTTAAGTTATTTTGGATGGTGGTTTTTCTGAGGATCTGCGGTGTTTGTGTGCATCAGGTGGACAGGAAAGAGGTTGTGTACATTCAAACCCCCATCGAGTCAGTTGGCTGGGAAGCCATGGACTCCATGACCTTCTCCGTGTCATCGCCACCTACCTCTCTGGACAACCAGGTCTTCAAAATAGATATTTCTTATGAGAATACTGGACCTGACCACAACACAGTCCTGCTTGCAAACACAGGTATGAAAGAGCGTCCGAAGTCATGCTAAAGGTGCTATAAGACTGAACAGTGGTGCTTTGAATTACATGCTAACTACAATATGCCAACATGCTCACAGTAACAATACTAACATACTGATGTAAAGCATTTAAAACTTTACCTATGGCATTCATCTTTTAGTTTAGTAAGTTGCAATATTTTTATTAATCTAAATTAGCCCTAAACACACAGTACAACTGAGGCTGATAGGGAGGTAATGAACAAATAGAAGTTGTAATATAATGAGACCTGAGAAGTTCTCAGAAGAAGGATTACTATATACTAAATATCCACTGACTATGTCGTTTTTTGTTTTTATTATTTATTTAATTGTTAAAAGTTTAACAATGTGGGTCCAATGTTTGCTTCTTGCTAGGTGCCGAGGTAACAGAAGGGGAGAGTGTCGTCATTGATGAAACCAAGCTGGATGCCTCCAACCTGATGTCCAAGCTGCCCACACCTCAGCGGAGCTCCCATGAGGTCTGGTTCCAGGTGACGTCTCTGCCTCAGCACGGTGTCATAGTGGTGGGTGAGCGAAACCTCACTAAGGAGAAACCCAATTTCTCCCAGTTCATTGTTAACAAATACGGTATCACCTATAAGCACGACAACTCAGAGACAACTCAGGATTCTTTTGTGTTCAGTGCATGGCTAAATCCTAAAGGCAAAACAGCGCAGCGCCCTCAAGATGACAATGATGTTGTTGAGGAGCATTTTAACATTACAATCTCACCTGTAAACGATCAGCCACCTTTGCTAAAAACCAAATCTCCAAGTCTGAGGGTGGTACAAGGAGATATAGTAGCCCTCAGGCCTGAGAATCTCAAAGTTGAAGATTTGGACAATCCTCCCGACGAAATTAAGTTCTCTGTGATTAGTAAGCCAAACAATGGATACCTAGCTCTTGAAGGAAGTTTAAATGAGTCGATAATGACCTTCACTCAAGCCCAAATCAATAACGGGAGTGTCTTTTTCATCCATGATGGAAGCTCTGTGTCAGGGGTGTTTTACTTCAGTGTCACAGATGGTCATCATAAGCCAATATATAAACTCTTTAACCTCGAAGTGACAGAAATCACCATTTCTCTGGTCAACCACACCGGCTTAACACTGGAGCAAGGCAAAACGTCAGCATCACTGACTCAAGACAACCTTGCTGCTGGGACCAACGGAAAAAACATCACCATTCACTACCAGATTACAAAGCCCCCAAACTTTGGCAAACTTCTGAAGGACAACCAAGAGGTTACACGGTTTGAACAGGAGGATCTAAAAGCTGAAAGGTTGTCCTACCATATGACCTCCCTTTCTGTGGCAGAGGACAGCCTTGAGTTCACTGCCTTCACTTCAGAGGCAAATCTGACTGGTCAGGTGCTTAATATAACTGTCAGACCTTTGATCCAGCTCGGCAAAGCATTGAGGATTCCCAATGGGATTGCTGTCAAACTCACCACTAGCTTTCTTAATGCCACTGAACTGGCTAATATTAGTGATAGTGACCCTGTCTTTGAAATAATATCCCATCCTAAGTATGGCAAGGTGGTTCGGACAAAACCAAAAATGTCCAGGAAAGCTGTGCCAGCTGAGTCCTTCACCTTTCAAGAGGTCGTGCAAGAGAAGGTGACCTTAGAGATGAATGCCAACATGACTGGAGTTCAAGAGCTGAATGACTCCCTGGTGTTTGTTCTGAAAGCTGATAACGTCCAACCTGCTAAAGGGGAGTTCCACTTTACAGTTGTTCCATATGATCCAGCGCTTTTTCCAACCACAAAGAGTCCCGTCCCAACCACACCGTCCGCTCCTCAGACACCAATCCAGACTTCCAGAAATGGTACTGCATCACCGTTCCTATCTACAGCTTTCCTGGCCACCCAGCAACCAAGCAAAAACCAGCAAAAGTTTAAAGGACGCAACCGCTGGGGAAACTCCAACAGAACTAGTATTTTCAGTACAACTCTTGGCAAACCAACGCGTGGAGCAGAGGAATTTCCCTTTAGGAACACACCAGTTCGCGTAGAGTCGTATCCTCAAAAAACCTCCAATCCACTTCTGGTTATCTTACCCCTGCTAGCCCTGCTGCTGCTTGTTATCATATTTGTTGTCCTGGTTGTATTTCTTCGGCACCACAGGCAAAGAAAGCAGAGCACGGCTGCACCAAAAGAGCCACCTTCCACTGGTCTGTCAAGCAGTCAGTCCTACCAGGGTCAAACCCAGAGGAGCACAGCAGTTCCCACAGTGACTGTCACTCCGTTAAACCACACTTGCCCAGGTAGCCCCATTTTTGATCGGTTGTTGACATCCAATCAGGGCTCAGCTTATAACACTATTGATTCAAACATGCTTATAAGTTCTTGGAGTAATGGCTCCCCTGGCTCATCTTCTCAAATTATTCAAACTACCACTCCCACTCTGCAGAAGAATCAGTACTGGGTATGATCAAATCAGCTCATGTTACAAGTATACAGGTATAGATTAAAGTGTCGTCAGCTTGAAGCTGCATTAATCAATACATTTGTAGTAATACCGAGCCAAATTCCAGTGTCATGTGCAAGGTTTCACTTCTAGTGATGAACCCGATTCTCCTGCTTTATGCAGCTTTATAGCTTTTTATAGCTCATTGTTTTTTTTTATTGCATATTACTATGCGGTTGGAGTTTCACTGGTCTTGTGCTAACCTCATAATTCAAGCATGGGTGTCTGTTAGCTTCTGACCCCTAGTGGCCAAAAATTGATTCATGCAGCTTTAAGGATGAATATATAAGTAGACTCCTATGGTCCAAAGTCCTCTGCGGTACATTGATCAGCATCAGAACAGGTTTTGATTTTCTTTGAATCGCACCTTTCATTGAAACGCTGGTTTACAATCCAACACAAACCTGTATATTGAGTGGATGGGACAAAGTGTGTTCACTTGAGCATTTACAAAGCGGTCAATATTGTGGTAAATTATAACCTATGTTTTGGTGCCTAATGTGTGTTTAACCACTAACATTGTTATCTGGTCCTCATGCACGTTGAAGTCTCTTCCATTATGGGTTACAATCATTAACAGTGGAAGATGATGTTAATAACAGCTTGAAACTGTGAATTACTAAGACTGACACTGGCACAAAGATGTCTTGTCTAAGCATTTCTATTGATTGTGCAGATTTTATATTGTCATGTATTATATACAGTATACATAGTATAGCGACTTTTTGTAAACTCAGGTATTTTGTTAACAGTCATTTACTTCATGTTAGCTTTAATGAGGGTGGCATGTATTGTCAATAAGTGAGGTCTTTGTTTCTCATTGCAAGACTGAATAGTATGATTTTTTTTATTTATAGCCCTGATCAAATCACACTGGTTAAAGTTTTAGCACTGTTTTTTTTATTATTATTATTTTACTATGCACAGTATTTATGTATTTTTTAAAAGCATGCACGGAAAAAATGAAAAGACGCTGATCTTAAAGATTACACAAGTCTACACTGTATTTCACTCACCTTCACATTAGTGGATACAATTAAAATAGGAGTTGAATCATCGGTGGGTCCACCTACTTTTAAGGAGACTGAGCAGCTAACCCTGAAACAATCACATTAGTCTGGGACTGGGAATGGCTTTCTAGGGTGAGGCATTAGATATCTGTCAGTAGCATTGTCTCTTGCTTATTTGATTAGCAGTTTCTAGGACCTTAAAAAATCCTAGAAAATCTTTCCCAGATAAATGACAATTGACTGAAATGAGTGCTGGCATTTATATGAATTATTTAACACTAATAATCCTTTTTAATTTGTTTCCTCAAATTCTTGACATTATCTTCTGTAGGCCTTGGTTGTTTGACACTGTAATGATGTATCTACTGTAAATGAAAGGTACTGCTCTGACAGGTTCTGGCAAGCTGAGGGAAGTGAGAAATTGTTCTCACAGAAAACCACTGTAAACTTAAATGTTACGAAAACCATTTTGTACTAAAGAGAAGTGTTTATCCTGTGTATTCCAATCTCATCTGAATGATGTAACCCGAAGTGTCATATTTATTTATACCATATTTTTAATAAACCATTAAAAATGTTTGCAAGGAATTACTGCTACTTTCTGTTATCATTCAGTGCGTGTGTGTGCGCGTGTGTGTATGCTTGCATGTGGATATAATCTGTGTAGTCTTTTTTTTACTCCTTTTTTACTTATTATCTTCCCATTTCTCCTCTAAGAAGATTTATTAGTGTCCAATTTATCCTTTATTTCTTCCCCTTAAATGAGTTTTTGGCAGTTTTCCCACTATCACCATAATTTAAACTGTATGTGCAGCCCGTTGCCCTCCTCTTAATGGTGCTTTACCCAGTGCAACAAAAGATACATGGCACCAGAGGGCCAATTAGAAAAAGATTAATAATCATCATCACTTCTCCCAGTTTCCTGCAATTACTTAAATTGTGGTTTTCTAACATCCAAAAACAATAAAATCAGTAGAGGATCTGCACCCGGTTGTTGTCTGTTTTCCATCTCAAGAGGAAATGTGTTCAGCAGTGTCCTCTAAAAAGCTCATTGGATGCCCAGAAGGTAAGCATGTAATGTGATTTGGAAAAGCACAAGGATCTTTTTCTACTGAGGAAGCTTCACCGCTGTGAGTCAGTCCACATGACTGATGGTATCATGCGATGAAAGTAATTACTTGTCTTCCTGATCCCAACCACACTAAACGCTGGGAACAGTAAGGATGTCCGTTACGTGTGTGCAAGTGTAAATTCAAGATAACAATGATGCCACAAATCATCTCACCAAAAAAAATGCCACCTCAGGATTTGAACACAATTTGTGCCGGTGTGCTGAGCGGTCTTGTTAGTAGGAAGTGAGCTAATAAGCGTGGTGAGTAATGGCATCACATGTGAGCTGCAAACTTAGCACAATGATGACA
Organism: Amniataba percoides; assembly: GCA_037176925.1. Lineage (NCBI taxonomy): Eukaryota > Metazoa > Chordata > Actinopteri > Centrarchiformes > Terapontidae > Amniataba > Amniataba percoides. The sequence goes on from JBAJHX010000076.1 coordinate 16,415,884, forward strand.
AGCCACAGAGTCCACCAACAGGAACTTTCCCCGGGATACCGTTGTTAACCTCTATATTGTCATTCATTCATATAAAGTTCCAACAGGATTTATAAAACAAAGTCCGTATTCTCTCGCACTTTGAACAATAAACCACAAACGGAAAAGAAAATGCACCTATAAACATGAACACACAAGCGCTCCACATCTTTACCATTCACATCTCCAGCAGCCACAGACAGGAAACTTGATTGCAGTTAGTTAATTCAACAGTGGTGGAAAGTAAGTACATTTACTCAAGTAGTGTAGTCAGTCTGATCTGAGGTACTTGCATTTCTATTTTCTGCATTTATTTGATAACTTTGATAATGGTAAGAAATTATTCATACAGAACAGAATTAATAAATAATTTCAAATGTTATATTATTTATTAAGTTACACAGACCAGTTAAAATTAATCCCATCTGTATCAGAATTATCATCATCGTCATCATCAGAATACTTTATTATTCATCCCGGTGGGAAATTTGGGAGCTGCAGTATAGTTTGATGCTAATACAGTTGTGCTGTCACTAAAAGGACCATCATGGAAGATTTAGCATTGAGGTTGGAGATTGCAACCAACTGAATACCCATCCCTTTCCGAGCATATAGGGGGAGCTATTTTGGCTGCTACTTCGAAGTACATATTCAGAAGGCCCCTTCTAGAGCCATTTTTTTTGTTTGCCTGTTCTGAGCAACCATAGAAATGCAGAGATAGAAGAGGACCTGCACCCTATGTTGATATGTAAGTTTAATTCTAAAGAGTGAAAACGACTATTTTAGTTTTAAGTGATTACACACTAATGATTATCAGTGTTATATTAAATCAGTGTTATAGGGAACCCCTAAATCATAGACAATGGTCCTTTAAGGCATTTATTAGGTGGTGTCTTACTAATCCTGAATCACTGCCCACATTTTTTTTAAAAATGCAGTCATACAAACAGGTCTGGTGTTGTGCTCTGTAACATCTGTTTGCCAGGTTAGAGGAAGAACCGGGCCAATCGGAGCTTTGCTGGTGGCTTAAAACAAGATGACAAATCAGTGTGATTATCAGGTGCAGGTGAGTGTCTTGAAATCACAAACTGAAACCACAACATGTGAAGGAGGGTTAGGGTTGGGTTAGGGTTAGAGAAATGTAAAGGTTCACATAGATTTTCAGCGTATGCAGGGGAAGGAGGGAGCTTTAATGTGAGGCTGGATTTAGAAGATTTAGATCACCCACTCGCTCCTTCACACACAAACAAAAATACAAAGACAGACTGCTATTTTTGCTTTCTTGTACTTCCCCTAATCTGAATATATACTGAGCCCCAACCCCAGCGTTTATTAGTTTGTTTGTATTTTAGAAGTGAGATCATGCACACACACACAAACACGTCCCCAGTGTGAACACCACAGCTGGTACACGTGGTGAGTCTGCTTGTTTGTGTCTAGGAATGCTCGCGATCTGAAAGACAGAACGAAGATTATCCAGTGATTATAACGAGCCAGCTCACTCTTTTTACAGTGCGAAATCATTTGCAGAGACGCATAGTTTGTTTTGCATGTCAGATTTACAGCCCTTTGTCTGGAGGAAGCCAGCAGGGCTGTTAAAGAGGGTGTATACGAAGACAAAGATTAGATAGAAATCCAGCATTAAATGTCACATTTTCACAGCAGTATTACAAGAAAGCTGCAATGTTCTACATTTAGCACCAGTGTTGAGACAAATTTTATGGTTTTAGGTCACAATTTGGACTTATTTGTTAATGAAATCATCATTAGTGATATTACTATTTCACCTCAAACAGCCTGAGTTAGAGTGATGTAAAAGTTTATGTAATCCAGTAGACTGTGAAACATTATGCACGGAAAAGTTTACATGCCCTTTTAATAATTTGGACCATTTGGTGTGAAGCTAAAGTTACAACATGAAAAGCAATAAGAGGCTTTGCATTCACATATGCTCCTTATACATATATCTGGAAAACAAGACTATGACTGGGTTGCACCAACAAAGAAGAACCTCTTATACATTTTTTTCTAATCATAGTTTGGCAAAACTAGGTATAAAATGAGTAGATCGAGATACTTAAATCCTGTGCCTAATGTACTCAAAACAAGAGATATCCATGTTAACCTGAACAGACTCAAACAAACAATGCCCTGACTAGCAATGTCCTAACTACATGTCTCCATAATGCTTTCTCAAACTGAAATAAAACGTAATTATTGAACTCCTATCCATAATGATAATGTGGAAAATCAAAAGCAGAGGTGTTCTTCCTGCCTTCTGGTTTTGTGAGGCAGTGAGTATATTGTGTGTGGGACTTACATACATATTCGATTAAATGAGTATCGCAATGAGTGAAACATATGCACGGTTTAGTCAAACGAGTGCATGATTTCCTAAATTAATCGCACAGACATGAAAAGAAAATATTATCTGACCATAGTTATCTACTTTACAACTTAATTCTCTTCAAGCATAAGTTTAATGGTAATACTGGATCACATTTTAAATTGGAGTTTAAAGATCTGGTTCAATTACACTTACATTCAGTCTAAAAACTAAACTGAGGTTAAAAGAATTTGGTTTAAAGTTCACCTTATTTCATTTTGAGCTGGTGCTAAAGTTTGGTGTGTGTCACAATCTAAACTTAAACCATAATTTTACTGGGTTTAAAAATGAATCCTTGTCGATGCAACCCAGCCGAAAAAAAAGAGAGAAACGAAAGGACAATGAGGATGATTATCAGGTGGGTGTCTTGCTGCAATCTCAATTTCTGAGAACATTTGAGTTGGGGGGAAAAAAACTGTGATGAACTGAAACCACAGCATGTGAAGGCGGTGTTGGTTAGGTTTAACAGATGTGTGTTTAATCATAGTTTTCCAACAGACAAAAAGGAGGGGGTTTTCTAAAACTGAGGCAGAATTTAGAAGGTTTAAATTCACCCACTTCTCATGTGCTTTGTGCACTATTTTAGTTTAGTAGGTGCTTTAATTTGCTAATTAGCACAAAAGCAAAGTACAGCTGAGGCTGATGATCATTAGTTTTAAAGGTACCAAACAAGGTGCCATGTGGCTGATTACATTTCTAACAAATTCATCATGTCATGTCCATTGATGTATGAGAAAACTGAAAATAATCCTCATCCAGTTGGCAGAGAATTGGTTAATGCAATGCCTGCATACAAGGAGGGTCATCTATGAACTAGAGTTAAATTATAGTCTCAAAAAGCAGAATCCCATGTAGACACAATGCTTACATCATCGCATTCAGAGTTACAAAATGTGGATGTCTGGCAGGAAACGGTCACATGTTGGAGGCACAGAGCAGTCGGGGCTTAAATTATCATTATGCCAGCTGTTTGCAATGTTACATGCTCACAGTGTTACAGCTGGGCTTTTACACAGTTCCCAGTTCACCCTTTAAGTTGACGCCGAGATTTAAAAAGGGAGCTACTACAGGTTACACTACAACTAACCACTACCATTTCCCAGTGCATGTGTGAGAGACACCAAGAAAGAGAGTTAAAGAGAGATAATTAGTCAAGATGAGATCTCGCCCTCAGATATTAGATCTCAGAGTGATCATGGTAATTTAAGGGTTGGTAATTGTGGGGCAGAGGGTTACAGAACAATAGCACCCTGCAAGACAAGACTAAGGGAGACAAAGCGGCCTCGGCTCGTTTGGTTTAATAAGGTTCCACACAGACAAACCCAGATGGTTAATTGAATCACATCGACCGCCAGTTTCATTTTTTTTTTACAAAGACTGTGCTTCACTTCTAAGAGGCTCCCTTTTCTCTCCCTCCATCTTATAAAACTTTTGCAATAGCAGCGACTGCGTGTTTGAAGTGAGACCAACGTGTCCGCAAAGTGTCATTTAGTTTATTCACAAAAGCTAATCAAGGCGCGTAAAATACTGCGGAGGCTTTCAGAATGTGGCGCGCTGGTGTTGAAAGTCGTCGTGGTTGGCCTGTTAGGAGAACGCACTGTTGCGCAAATGATGAAGTAAAACTGCTCTGCAGTCTGCCTCTGTTTTTCTTTCTTCACAGAGCTCTTTGCCCAAGTGGCATCAGCATCAGCCGCTGTTTTATCTGCTAATAAACTGGGGTCCTTGTGCATTTCTGATCTGCTTGGGGGGGGATTAGCTGCCTGATTCATTGACAGGCTTTTCTCTGTTTTTTGGCAGCGAGCAGAGCTTTCTCTCTCTCCCTCTCTGCTCTGCACACGGCTGATGAGATCTGAAATGACACCCAAAAGAAGCGGGTCATGCTCATATTGAAAGTGATATATGTTCAGTGAACATATATGTTCAGTTCTCATATTTAATCTGCAAATCCAAGCGTGTCCCATTGAATGTTCTGTAGGTGTAAACAAGGAGCTGTGGTGGGCTTTTTGCTGGATAGGTTCATCCCTCTCATATTTGTCTTGTGGCTTGTCTTTGTGGGACTGCATTCCTTTGCTGAATTTAATAAAAACCTTTAATTCAATTCTAAACTGGATGAAAATCTTTTATTCAGCTGAGGCTAACAATATTAGGAGCGCTCTAGTTTAACCTGTGTTTTTGCAGTGCATTTTCTAAGATTGTTTTTTCTCTCTGCAAAGTGAAGTCACTATTTTGACCACGTGGTTTTATTGGTTGCAGCATCTTCTCTGATTATGAGGCCTGCGACCTTTCTGGAGAAATGACACCTGGATCACACAGGCACATCAGAATTTGACCCAACAATGTTCCTGAGCAGCAGCACACATACACAAATGCACGTGTAATCAACTCTCACGTGCCCCCACTGTCCATTGATCTGGATTTAGTCCCCGTCAAAGGCGCTCAATAGATTCATCCACAGCGGGCTCACAAACAGATGTCAACAGACGCGCTGATCCACACATTTCACACATCCGAATTCAGACGTTGGTTTTGATAAAAGAATGTTATTCAGTGATTTTTTGAGCTTGTGAGCAATGAAAGTGTGCAGTAGGAGGTGTGTGTAAGGGAGGTCAAACCACCAGTGAGTCCATGTCAGCTGGTATATTTGATGACTGTGGTCGACTGTGGTCTGTTGGTCTGTTGATGGCAGAGCTGGTCAGCAGAGTGCGTGTGTGTGTGCGTCTGTGTGTGGTGAAAGGAGAGTTAGAGTGTGTTTGACTACATGGCATTTGAGTCCATGTGGGCCTATGTTGTTATTCTGAAACACATGAGAAGAAAAGGCAGTAGTAAATCGCACAGAAAGAGAAATTATTTTGCCATGTGTTTCTCTTTTGAAATGTTCAAACTCAAAGAGAAACACACACATCCTGCCCCTGTTCAATGGTGTCATGACAAAGATCCCATACTGTGGGGTTGCTTTTACAAAAATCAAGGCAGGTTCTCAAAGCGGACAGAGTTTCTGGTTAGTCTTTGGTTGAGGAACATAAATATTAATGCTTTTAGGTTTTTGCATGACCTTGCACAAGCCTCCTCAGTGCAGATGACTCATTCTGGCTTAAGATCATCATTAAATATTTCACCATTACAAGTTCATTTTAGCAGACTGAAAAGCTTGAAAACAGATGTCTCCGGGGCTTTTCCTCACATTTCATTCTCACTTCAGGACTGGTGGCCTTGATGAGTAGCCTGCTCTTTACCGCCAAACTACTATCATACAGCTTGTTTTCAAAATAAGAAAATACCTTACCTGGTTAGATATATGATTGACAGATACACAAGTGACTCTGCCCCTCAGTGAGAAAATCACTGTGTGAGCCGGGGAAGTGGCCTCTTCCCTAGTTGTTCTCGCTTGTTTATTGTAATTAGAGCTATAAATGAAACTCTCTGATGGGGAAGGGGGAGGGGAGAATGCACATTGGCCCACAAAGACAAAAAATGTGTGTTGTGTGTGCATGTGTGTGTGTGTGTGTGTGTGTGTGTATCTTGGAGAGCTGCCAGAGAGGTGGGGGTGGGAGGGCAGTCAGCGTTTTTCAGACATGAATGAGGCCCCACCGGAGTGAGCTTCCTGTGTGAGAGCTATAAAAACAAAACCGGGGCTAAAGAATGCCGAATGCTCCCACATTCCTGAACATTCTGCCAGGTACAGGATCCCGCAGCATGTCCTCCTCCCTTTCCTTGAACAAACTGAAAAATAAAACAGAAAGTAAATGTTTAGATCCCTGCTGGTGGCCCGAAGAGGTCATCATGTTCACTGCAGGCCACAATGCAAAAAGGTGCACAGAACAGAAAACGTTAAAGCTCGTTATCAGGACCAACTTCTGTCTATTAGCTCATTTAATATCCTGTGTGTGAAGTTTTCACAGTGCTGAGAAGATGATGTAAGAGGAAATACAATTGGGTGTCCAAAAAAAAAAGAGACAGCTATCATACACAAGTGGAAGTTCTGGCCGGAATAGAAGAAAGGTCAGAGAGGTCACCAAAAACATTAGAATTCATCCGCTGAGGATTATGAAATTTACTGAAAATTTTGTTTCCAGTGAAAGAAAACACCTTTAGTAGCTGCTGTTGTAACGAGAAAGTCATTCAGAACAGAGAAAATAATTGAGACGAACTGAAGTAGTCTAAATTCTTTAATGGAAACTACTTTACCTGGCAAAAAAACTTTCCAGAAGCGCTGACAATGGGTGCGGCTTTGGCAGGATGTTGATTTTGTCATGCCAGTACACTGTAAACCCAAAGGTAACATTTTCTGCAGTGTTTTTTCCCCCAACGCCATTTTGAAGCATGGCCACCTACAAACGTCAAGTTAGATTAAGCTCAGTAGAAAATTTTAGACACGGCAAATGTGATTTAAGCCTAAATTAAGGTTTTATAAGCAGGGTGTAGCATGTCTGAGCCTGTTCCAGCACTGGGGGCCTCGGGAGTGGGCAGGGTGCTTCTGTGCTGAGGTCAGTTGATGATCTCATGGGAGCTGCTGACCGAGCCCGCATGTTTGTGTAATCACACTTCCTGCACAACCAAGAAGCACTTATAACTAGTCACTGTGTCATTATCTGCCGGGGACTCAATTAAAAGTTGTTTTCACCAGGTTTTCTGCTGTTTCACACGTTAAAATAGAAATAAAATAATGTTAAGGGAAAACAGTCGTGAATCCAAAATCAACAAATTTAAACCAGAGACATTAACTGAGGGAAAAAGTGTCGAGAAGTGGTGAGCATGAACTTCTGGCCAAGCAATGTGACCTATTGGGAGTGACATAAGCGCTTGTTAAACCTAATTACATTTCGGCATGATGCAGACACACACCAGCACATACTGTACTTAGGACAGAGCCTGTGTCACAATCAGGTGCTTTCAGTTTCTGCTAAAAACATGACAGAGATGATATATTTCAGGCATGTCGCATGCTAAGCAAACAACAGAGAAGAAAGAAAGAACATTGATTTCATCTTTGACCTCACACGGCCCGATAAGATCGAATCATCAACCTGTCAGCAGACAAACCACACTGACCAAACTTTCCAGTCACACAGTTACATGGACACACGTCATGCAGAGAAGCATAAAGACGTACCATTCTTTGTTTTAGATGCATTTTCAGGTAAAGAGCCATACATGTGAGTTTCCAGTTAGGCTTTATCCCATGTGTTAAGAATATTAAGAGAAAATAAAACTATAATGAAAACTCCACAGGGGACCAACGTAAAACAAGTCTCAGGAGGTAACACATGCTGCTGTATACACACACACACACACACACACACCGTGCACACTGTTTTTCATAAAGGGATTATACCACTGTTACTGTAACATGAAGCTGGTGTTGGAGGGAGCGGTTCTGTGTTGTTTTCCCTGGAGAACGAGAATCTGCTCAGAGCTTCAGTGCTCAGTGTCCTCTCTGCTCCTGAGTCTGTCAGCTGCGTCAGGCCAGGGTCTCTCTGTCGGCCCAGACTCCGATCAAAGGCCAGTACAGCTGTAATTTAAAACAGATCCAGCCAGAATCCCCCTCCAGCAGGAATATGCTGAGTACAGGCAAACGCCTCGCATTCCAAAAGCATGAACTCTGCAAAAAAGAAAAAAAAAAGAGACAGAACAGAAACAGCTCTTGAAGTTCGTCTCTGCGCTGTGCAGACAAAGAGTGAGGGAGGCTTACTGTGCACAACCTGCATGTTGTTATTTAGTGCCCGCATGGTGAAAGAATGAGGAATAAAAGAAAATCCAGACACGGAATCAAAACATTTGAGCCATTTGATCTACCATAAAAAAACAGTCTCTGCATGAGGATTATCTGAATCTGCATCTGAATTAGGCCTGAAGCAATGCAGAGCTATGTCAGTCAGTTTTTAAATGTGCAGGTGCTTTTTCAACATGCATACTTAAAAGTGATGAATATGTAAGTAAACATGTCTGCATTTGTACATTTCTGCATTATGAAATGTGGATTTTGACTTCTGGTTTTATACCTTTGATACAGTTTTCAGTGAGGTCAACTCTAAGGCAAAAAAAAAAAAAACTGAACTTGGCTCAACTTTTGCCACAATGTAATGTAAATGTATGATGCTGTGGTGGCCAGTGACATAGTTGGTAGATGACTTTGTAACATGGATATCTGTAATTCTACTGTCATGAAATGATATATTACTGAAGCAACTGAATTAAAGCCCGAAGCAGAAAGTGAAACAAGCTACAGTTAAAGAGGAATCAGGTGAAATGTATAACTCAGAATATACATGCGACCAGAAAAGCTTCATAGACCTTTATTACTGGTATAAAGACATACTGGTACACCACGCCAGCAGCTGTTTAAACATCCCATGCAGTAACAACATGTTCAGGTTTTACTTAGTCACAGCTTAAATTGAAATATGGTACTGCAATCTGAAACAAACCATTTCCTTCTAACAGAAATCCTGTGTTTGCTTTTGTGCTTCCTCTTTCAATATCATAATATTTCAAGAAGAAATATGGGGAATGAAATCTTTGTGGCTTGCCTCAGTGTACTTCCTGGCATTATAATGCAACATCTAATCAGCTGGAGCAATAAGAGGAAGTCAGGGTCAAACTCACAATGGCATTTAGTGTGAAGTTATGTCACAGGAGAAAAAGTTAACGATAGAGGGAGGTGAAGAGATGAGGGGATATTAGGGAAAGGTCCAGTTGGAAAGTTTGGGGGGTTCTCTTGATCTTATTGACTGAAAGTGCTTTTACTTATTACAGAGAGAAGATGTTCCAGCTCTCTTGCTCAGGTGTGCACCGGCTCCGCACAGCTGCTCAGTACAATTATTTTTGTAACTTTCTTTTCGTCATTGCTCTTCTTCTGTTCACTTATCTTTCGTGCGAGCAGTTGTTTTCTCATTGCTTCATTGTTCACCATTACGTTAGCAAATCAGTTAGCACATGTGCGGTGGAGCAAAGCCTGTGTAGGAGCAGTGATTGAAGTGCTGTAAGATACTCTGTTCTGATTGGTTGGTTTTGACATTGGATTCTTTTTAAACGGCCTCAGAGGCTGCAGGTGAAGCCGGAGGAGACTTTCTGGTAGATCATCTGTCTCATGTACTACTGTCAGGACACAGTGGCAGTTTTAGGAAATGACCAAAAGTTATTTTTAACTAAGTTACCTTCTTCTATTTTAAGGTCAGCAGATGTGAAACAATGCACAGGTTGGATCTAAGCAGATACGAGTGATTTGGAGGGTCATGATATTAATAGAATATGAGCCTGAACTCTCAGTGTTTGAGTTTTTATTGAGGAATCAAACGTCAGTATTGCACAGGGAGGTTGCAACAGGAATTGGGTGTAATCTCTGCAAAGATCTCGAGACGCTGATTCAGTCCTTGTGAAAACAGTGTGGTTAAATGTGGCGTCGGTGCCAGGTCTTTAGAGGGGCTTCCCCCTCTGTGCCCTCTCCCCCCTCCCCTCTTCTCTCAACTACTGTTTCTTGCCAATGACTGAAACTGATGAAAAACATTTCTAGTTTAGAAAATGTGTTAACATGTCTTCTGAAAACAGAAAAATGATTTGTACTGAAGATGTGAACAGATGCTGTCAGATTATTACTTTTTTTCCTTTTATCCTTTCCTTTGCTCCTTGTGAGAGCGGCAGATGAGCAGCTGGGAAGCGGTCCGGCCAGATTTTCTCAGTTTTGGGTTGTTGCTGCTCTGACGACAAAAGGACAGAATGTTTCTGGGTTACATTCAGTGAATACCAGAGAGAAGCCCAAAAGGGAGAGAGCCAAGTCCCACAGGAGCAGTGATGACAACTTATTTTGAACATGTGATGTTTCTTGCTGGAGCCAGAATGCTGCGACTGCTCTGATTACAAACTCTCCCAGAACAAGTCCTCCTGAAAGTCACACACACACACGTCTCTTCTATCTTCCACGTTTGCAGCCTCTAGCGATTACGCCTGTGTCATGCTCTGTTATCGAGTTCCCCCGCAGCATCTGGAAGGTATTTCCTGCATCGCTTTCATGGCCGCCGGTTTCACACACTTGACGTTAGCGTCTGTTGAATGTGCTCAGCTGCTCACACTCAGTGTTCTGTCTCAAGAATTAAAAGTCTGAGAGCCGTTGTTTCCTGCATGTTAGACTTGCACAAGTAATACATCCCCCCTCTGCCTTTTAGAATAACTACACTGAAGATGACGACAGTGATGGCGTAAAACAATTGCACGCCGCTCCTTTGTGGATGACATTAAACAATGACAATTTTGCAAACAAAAAAGACAGTGACGTTCTTTTCATGTCACAACAGTCAAATGTAGCAAGAGCTGCTTCCTCAGCCAAACTAAGCAATATGTGCCTAACATTTATCAGTTTTAGCAATTCAGAGCAGCTATTCAGAGGCCCTGGAAGAACAAGAATGTAAAAACAGGAGCACCCATTTCCCCGGGCGTTGGCAGTATTGACAGAAGGCCTGAGGGATGAGATTACTAGAGGCTCTGTGCATCTTGGTGAGTTTGTGTAGAAAATAAAAACCTAAGATGAAAAAAAAAATAGTGGACAGGAAAGAGGAAGGAGATTTGGGGAATCTGCACTTTCCAAGTGGTCCCGGTTCCCACATGACAGAACATTATGATCCACACAAGCGGTGTAACTCTACAGATGGCAATAACAGGCTGTCAGCGCGTCCACCGCTTTAATCCAGACTGAAATGTCTATTGAGGACGGTGGACTCTCAAATACTGTACCGACATTCATGATCCACAGACAGACAAACTGCCGACCTTGGTTATTGCCTGATTTTTCTTTTAGTGCCACCAGCTTGTTGACATTTTTGTTTTTTGGTGAAATGTCTTGATTGGGATGCGTCACAGTGAAATTTGGTTCAGGATTCCTGATGACATTGGTGATCCCCTAACTATTTTTTTTATTGTTTTAAATGCAAAATTAATTATATTCCTGTCAGCCTCAGGTACGTTGTGTTCAGTGCAAATGAGCAAATGTTAGCATACCGGTGCACGAAAGTAAGATGATGACTGTCGTTTTGGCATTGCCAGTGTGCATGATGATGATATTAGCATTTAGCTCAGAGCGCTACTGTACCTAAGAGCACTCACGCTGAGATGCTGTACTATTAAAAGGCAGTTGCACATCCCTCAGGAAATCAATTAACTACACATAAAGAAGCTCTAATGTTAAGATAATGTCTCGTCACAATTCATCACAGAACTGAGCGGTACATTTAATTAATCTAATTTTCAAATTGCCTTCCATTACAAAGCTATGCAGGAGAATACGCAATTGGAGACCTTTACCATGTTTCTGTAAGTGTCTGGATTGTGGGGTCATGCTGTGTCAGCAGAGGTCAGATCAGTGGGTCTTGATAGATAATCTGTTGCTGGGATAATATTAACATTAATATATTTACAGAGCTGGGTTGGTTGTCTCATGAGGCCCGGCGGCGATGAAATCCGCAGCTATCTGTTATCATCTGCTCACCATCACATTTGTCAAACTAGATTCTCATCAGAAAAAAAAAAAAAAAACACTGCCCTGCTCAACAGTATGTTCGCTTCAAGATAGTAAACAAAGGGCCAGCATTGCATTAAACTGTTGTTGTGCGCAGAAAGAATTTTTTTTTCAACAAATCAGACCATCTGTGCAAGGAGAAAATGTTATCTCCCATACGCGCTGACCTGCATCTTGGTTATCTTGGTTATAGCCGGTGGTGATGACAGCTAATGAGAAACTCTCCCAACTATTTTTGACCTTTTTCCAGTTCACTACGTGTTCGCTGTCATCCGCTCCGCCACTTCTACGCGGTGGCCAGATGTCCCAGATGGCAGGTCGGGCTCTGCGCTGTCAGCAGATCTGCGTGCCGAGTGTGAGCTTAGCATGAAACACTGACACGGCACACCAGTCCTCCAGGGATGCAGCCAAGGAAACGTGCAGAGCTGTACAGTGTGCTCCCTTTGTCTTTCTGCCACTATAAAATGGTAAGATGGCTGCATTATATGGGTTGTATAAATTCTGTAGTTTGAGTATCTGAGGCACTGTGAAGGACAGTTAAAAGGCAAATTAACCTGTCAGCACAAACAAATTCTTTATTGCTCTTTTCATGCTTGTTCACCATATCCGTGCTCATGCTCTGGACAGAAAGTGATCAGACGTATTCAGCCCAATCAAACGAACGATAACAAAAGACAAGATTTAAAGTATTTGACAAAACACACAGGACCAACCGACCAGCTTTCTGTGAAGGAGGAATTTATTATGTGTCTCTTTTTCTATGTTAATCTCTTCATGATGCAACCGACGTCATGAAGGTTAAAAAAAAAAAACAGCAGTACAGTTGAACCGTCTACGAGTGTGCTATTAAAAAGGCTGCATGAATTAAAACAGGTGAGGAACCCTCTACCCCCTGACAGCCTGCCTCTCAACACTACCCCAAAAACTAAGCCTGAAGAAAACCAACGCCTTGTCGAAACAAATTCAGGTATGCGGCATAGCAAGTGTCCATTATGGTCATCCCTTAAATTCTGCAAGCTTAAATCAGCACTGGCGTGGGCTGTGTCATGTGTAAGGCATGGGTTCCTATTGTCAAAGCAGGTAATCCTCTCTTGAGCCTGATTTTGTCACACTGCGAGTGTTTGAAAATCCATCCTGGGGCCACTGGTGGGGGTGAAAAAAAAAAACGGCATGATCAAACGATATTATCTCCCATAAAAGACACTGTTCTTCAAAGCACAGTGATCTTTTTTTTGTCAAAAGACTGCAAAATTTGTAGCTTTGTAAAAACAAATAGAATATATTTCTACATGTACAGTATATAAAGCTTTTTTTTTTAGTAACTAGTAACAAAAATGAGCAGAGAGACGTAATCAGAAGGCACAGCGAGACAGTGGCGACAGTGGCTGCTCAGCGAGGAGACTGTAAACATTACGTCCTGTTTGTCCATGGAGATACCGGCCATGGTTTGAGTGTTTCCAGAAGGCAGTGTGTTAGCCACTAGAGCGTTCACCGCTCCCGGAGTAGCAGTCGGTTGAAAAAAACAAAAACAAACAAAAAACAGTGTTGTAAGGCTAAAAAGACTTGATATATGAAAACTTGCACCGGGTGTGTAGGCAGTGGCGGATACAAGGTCCTCTGTCTGCAGGTCATAACATTGATCGGATTTAACTCACCCACGCACCGGACCGAGTCGTGCACCATCGCAGATCACTGATTCTTAAGCGTACTGTTTGTATTAAAAGTTGGCCTAACTTCAAATGACTTCCTATCTTCAATTAAGTCCTCTCTGAAACAAGGACATCCAGTCCCCCTTAAAAAAAAATGTGGCCAACACACACAGAAACCTGGATTTGGTAGAAATGTCACCGGAGCGTAACCTCCTTCTGTGTCCCTCCCTGCCGGATGAACAGCACTCAGCAGTAGGCGATCCTGCAAAACTCCGAGGGAGGCGCACGGTCATGGGTCACCGAGGTCTAAACCAACAGGCGGAGAGGAGCGATCCATTACGCGTTGTCATATTTCTGCAGAGCCTCCTCTAGCTTTCCTGTGATTTTCTGGAAGAAGGCGATCTGCTGCTGTAGGTAGTGCTGCATCTGCGCCTTGAAGTCGCGCACGCGGATCTGGTGGAAGTGCTGGATCTCCGCCAGCGTGGCGCAGGAGATGATGTTGCAGCGCTCGTTGATGCCTTCGGCCTGCGCCCCGTCCATCTTGCCTTCCTCCACGTGCTTCTGGCTCTCTTTCACCTTCGTCAGGGCTCCTGTTTGGGGATGAGAGAGAGCACAAAAAAAGTGTTTTTTCCTTCCACAAATGCGATTACAGTCATGAAAAATGTTCTGCAAATAGAAAACACTCTATTTATTTTAACCAGTGTGAGAAAACAGCATAGAAACAGGCTACCTTTTAAATAATGTCCCTTCCTTAAAAACAAGAGATGTAGTTCCTTAATCCTAATATTTAACTCATTAAACACATATCAAACTTCCACACCTTTTCACTGGAGAGTTTATGAATAATCTGAATATTCTTGCCGAGCCTGACAGTATATGTATAACTTCCATAAATAGTTTGATGAACATTTTGTTCCAAACTCTCTGAGAACCACATCTGTGTCTATAGTTAACTAATGTGAAGGGGCTGGACTCTAAAATAAATCTACTACATTATGTCATTTCGAAGGCCTTTTCTAAAAGACCATTTAAGGGGAGTTTGATACCATCTAAAAAAAGAGTGTTGGCAACTTTAGCAACATAAATGGACAGCTGCCCACCAAAAGGTAAACATAACTGTTTTGTAAGATTTGGCTATTCTTAAATGCTGACATCATAGTTAAACAATTCACTACAATTGTCCAGTAACAGCTTAGCAACCAAACTAGGCACAGCAGTTTTGACGAGCTTTGGATTTTAGATGATGACAAGATGAACATGGGGGAAGTAATCAGAGAAATAAACACACACTAAAAGTGTAAGAAGAGAATCGATTAAACAGTTATCTGAACAAAGGATGCAAATGTTGGCTCGCTGAATGTTATTTCCGAAGCCATTTCACTGGCAACCGATGTCATGACATCTTATCCGCTGTGAGCCGATCCTGGATACTGTCAGAGATAACGCTGACCTTAGCATGTGTTTCCTGCTTTTTACTGGATTTGGTGAAGTTTAAATGGTGGGAAATCTTGGTTATACCTCATTCTACAGGCACTTTCTCTGGTAACTTTGAAAGTGAAGCATAGAGGTTACTTATAGGAACTTAAGTCTTGACCTTGGTGTAGATGAGCAAGTATCCTCGCGGTTTGGATCATCAGCTGAGGATATTAACTTTTAACCTGTGACATGCAGCTTCAGCCTTGGCCGTGTAGCACAGTATCATGTAGTCATCAAGGGCATTTAAGCAATTAAAAACTCTTTCATGACACTCTCAGTTTAAAGCGTGGCAGCTGGGAGCTCACAGACTTTTCATGAGCCTTGTTATTTATGAAAATTTTGTGTCAGAAATTAAGGACTTGTTTTAAAATCCACTATGACTTATGAGAGGTAAATCTGCCATCATCATTGCGGTAGAAAGGGGAAGTGTGCCCTTCAAGTACTTCAAGTACTTGGTGCTTCCCAACACTGTGGTTATTAATGAGTTTCAATTTGAGGTCTGCTGTTGTTCTGCTGACACTATTTTGACCGCTCAGAATGAATAAGAATCAGTCAGGACATGTTCAGATGGCATCCCTCCCTTCCCCATATCACCCTCATACTGAGAGTAAAACACCACTAAGTTTCAGCTCTGCCAGGAAGAGCCGCTTGCTGTCGTCAATGTGGTGGACTCTTGTGGCAAAAGGAGGCTCGAGCAATGATGGTTTGCAAACCTCCCCGTTCTGACACATGTGAACTGTCAGTGCTGGTGCACCAGGAGCTCATGACAGATGACTTATCAAACTGCTGACATTTTCTGACCGAGGAAAGGAAGAAATGTCATGAGCAATAAGTGTTATGTTGAAACGCAAGAGAGGCTGATAGGATACGACCTTCTGTCTGACTTAAAAATATTTACATGCCACAGCTGGATTCACAGAGGAAAGAAAGAAACGTTTCTTTAGGCTGTGACAGTAATGCTAATATATGTGCTTACAATAACAATTATAAATGTGGTTATTTCTTTAAGATATTTTACCATATGCCACGTTATTTGGCAAATGGGACAGGGAAACATAATTAACTTTGCTGGTCTTGTGATATTCTAAGCAGAAGCAGGTGGTGAAACTAGACGCTTCATTGCTGATGTAACATCGAGCAATTTGTCAAAAATGCTGAACATTTCATGTGTTCCAGCTTCTCTTGGCTGGACAAGACGTCACCTTGTGGTTTAGAAAATAACGATGGCCATTTTTGAACATTTTACGCCATTTGATTGGCCAACCAGTGAAGACGACTGGATTATGACATTTTTGTAGCTCTGGGATGAGTTAAATGAAACCTGAATTATTTCTTAAGTCCAACTTCCTGATTAATGCGACAGATACTCAACACTGACGTACCGCGCATAGGAGTGACATTACTGACCGTTACAACACATTTACAACGTTCATGTTGTTCAAAACCATAACTTGCTGACATCATCTGACAGTGACATCTGGGAGAGCCGGCTTTAGGGTGGCGTGTGAAGGTGAGATTTGTGCCCTTAAGGCACGCCGCACAACTTCCTGCATTGGCCCGTCACAGAATTTTGAAGTCATTATGTGAGCTTAGTCACCAGCACTCTGTTGAAAGGTAGATTCAGCCTGTGTGCTTCCTGAAATGTGAGACCACAGAGACTTACTGACCTAACCCTGCACTCGTTCAGCTTGTGTCAACCCCTGAAGTTCACAGAAGTGCATTATGTCTGCATTTCTTTACACAGGCACATGCATAAGACTATATACAGTATTTTACAGCACATGGAGCAAAGCGATATGCTGACAAAATCCCCCCAAAAAAGACATCTCATCGCCCTTCCCCCCTCCCACTGCCTGAATCTGCCCAGTTTGCCTTCTGGCTGTGGCTCCCTCAGCTGCAGTTTAACCCAGATCTTTGAAATTCCTCTAATGCACAACAGATTGAACATGACAGAAAGAGAGGCAAAGATAACAGGAGAGCAGAGACAGGGGGAGGGAAAGAATGAGACGGGAACAAACACAGCTGTCCAAAGACTTAAATGCCAATCCCGAAGGTGTTTACTGTACCTTAAAGGTCTCTGTCTTCCTGCATTTTAAAAGCCCACTAATGGACTAAGGAGGAATAATTGTTACCATGGAGACTTTATGAGAAAGGCAAGAGTTCAGTCATAGACGGTGGTGTCAGCAATCTGTGATATACAGAACCACATCGTTTTCACAGCTGCTTACAAGCACGCTTTGCAGACCTGCTGCAAAACAAAACCACCAAAAAGATCAGAGCCGGTCAAGCAAGGGCTGCAAGCTTTGACTCTATTCATTATCCCCTTAATGTTTACTCATTTAATCTATGGCTTAGTCTCTGAAATGTCCACTGTAATTTCCTGAAAACAAAGGCAAAGTCTTAAAATAGCTCCCTCAATTACCTCCAAATAAATAAGAATAGAATATGTGAAAACCAGATGTTTTCTTTTAGATTATGAGGTCATGCCACTTTTTCACAACTGCCTGACCACAGAATCACCTGCAGTGATTTATAAGTTTTGTAAAGCGCTGCAGCGTGACACACTGAGAATAAGAAAAGATCCTGATGGACGCCCCGTAGAAATCCTCCCTTGGTGTGCGGAGGTGGCGTCGAGCCCTCCTGGACACACTGGAGGCAGCAGCTCTTACGTAATCCCCGGTTACACAACGCCGAGCTACTGCGAGCCCGTGACCTGAGCAACCAGCGGCAATCCCCATCTCATCCCTCCGCCACCGCCGTCATCCAGTCGCGCTTTAGAGGACATCTGAATAGCAACGATACAGCAGGCTGACCTGCAGCGTTGACACAGAGGGAGTGCCAGCTGAACCGCTGAGTCAGCAGGAAAACCTGACGTCTTTGTTAAACGGTGCTTTCCCTCACTTACCGGCCATTGTTTTATCACATGAGGCGGTGATAAAACTGCAATGAGATCAGACAAAATACTCTCTGCCGTGAGCTTGGTGGTTCAAATTGACATGGGGAACTCATAAACTTAAACATAAAGCTGAAATGGGGATAAAGTAGGCCAAGCCCAAATGCATCTCATCAACTTAATTAAGCGACTTATTAACTTAATTCACCACAGACCTGGCTTAGTTTTCCTACTGTAATTGTGCTATGTATGCAATCAATGCCTTTAAACAAACTAATCAAATTAGAAACAGATAATGAAAGCAGTAAGTAAATGTGATTCAAGACATAGCTCCTTGGATTTACTGATGAGTGCTCTTTCCTGAAAACAGCTTATCTTCTTAGCCTGCAAAAAACCTTTATCTACTTAAGAAAAAACATTATTTGAAAACCTCCTACAGAAGCGGATGTTGCTGTTATTTTAGCTAAAGTGATAATATGCCCTGGTCTTAATTTAACAAGTTTTTCCTCTAAAGGCACTGCAGGCAACATCAATATTGTCACACTTAGTAAGTGTTTGAACAGGACCTTACAGCAGACTCTCAGTATGCACTCGCAAAAAAAAAAGAAGTCAGCTGCGATAAAAAAGGAGATGTGTGTTTCCACCTCAACAGAAACTGCGGTACTTTTTTTTTTCTAACTGCAATGCATGCAGTGAAAGGTTTAAATGTTCATTCAACCTGTATCTTATGCTTCAATAATACTGACTAAGTGTATAAATTCTTGTTTCTTTGCTGCTCTTCTTGCCAGCATTGACCTTATTTTTGTACTGAAAACAGTGAGTACAGTAAACAGTATTTATACCTCCCCCCTTCCTCTTTCTTGAAAGCTTGCAATGAAAAGGAACAACAAAACCCAATGTCGCCATGGCCACTATATCAGACTGGTGTAAAAATAAAGAATGCGAGGTCCGGTATGTTTTTGAAAGCAACATCAGATATGATGACGGTATTGCTGTCCTGGTCCGGCGTCGGGATAAGAGTTAGAGATCGATGAGGAGAGGTTCAGTGTGTCTCTGTGGGAGCGCTCACATTTCACTGGTCACCTCTATGTGGTCGAATATAAACTGCCTTAGTGCCTGGGGGGGGCTAATGAGACCGATATAGGGTGCTAAAAATGGAACTGATAAGACTGACAAGCGATGTTTTGACAGGTTTCTCCTTAAGAAAGCAACAGTGATTTGACTGCAAGACCACCTCAAGGGACAACCACTTGAATACTTGTAATGAACGAGCTCAGTAGATCGACCTGTACTTTTCTACGGATGCTGGGGTCACCATTTGACTTTCCGACAAGACCTCAAATGCCGTCGCTCTCCCAGCTGTATTCAGTCCCAGCAGACCAACTGCGAGTTTCTGTGCGACCACTTCTGTAGCGGAAACATGTACTCTGGTTAATGACAACAAAGGATGTGGCCTAGCCTCTCTCCGGGTGTCTGGACAGAGAGAAGACAGCAATAACGCTCACTTCATAACAGAGCAATACCACTTGTGGACATTTCCTCAACCAGTTTATCAGGAGAGGCGTATTGAAACTGGGCAACGGGAGGGAAAATGAACCGTTCTATTAAATATATAGATAGACAGATAGACTGAGAGAGAGAGAGAGAGAGAGAGAGAGAGAGAGAGAGAGAGAGAGAGAGAGAGAGAGAGAGAGAGATACACACACAC